>JAKOGI010000278.1:425000-647500 GCA_029747015.1 Carnegiea gigantea
GTATAAAATATATTTTTGGGCCTTCAATCATTAGCTTAAATTTTTGATTGAGACGGTTCTTGAACATAGTGTCAGAGCCTTTCTGAGCGATATGTCTCGAATTTGAGTCTCAGCAGCCTCCATATTGATTTATTATATAAGGTATGATGAGCCTTTACAGCAGCTACGCTTCAAGCCCAAAGGACATTCGCGTGAAGGGTGTGTTAGAGTATAAAACCTATTCTTGAGCCTTTAACCATCAACTTAAGCTTTTGGTTGAGATAATTCTTGAACAGTAAGGATGGTTCTTTTCTTGCAACAGTGGAAAGAAATGGAATGAAATTGAGTGGAGTGAGAAGAAATTGAATGGAGTTGGAAAAAGATGAAATGGTGAGTGGGAGGGAGTCATATGTATATTTAAGAAGTGGGAAGAAATGAAAAGAAGTGGGAGAGAATGGAATGGTCGAGTGAGTCAAAACTTCTCCATGGAAGGAACATGCCCTTAGGTGGACGATAAGAATTTATCTAGTCATTAATGACACATTTAGTGTCACTTGAATCTAGACTACCAAGTATGAATGCTATTAGTTCATGAATTCATGGACTTTGCAGTAGAGTGTATAATAATTGTCATTTAGAACTTTTCTACTATGAGATTCTTTTGTTTTCTGTAAATAATAATCATTTTATTGATAATAAGATCGATCACATCAAAGGGATTCTTCTTTTATTTTATTTTTTTGAATGAATGTGATCCTATGATATTTCATTGCCGGTATGGCAGGTCTAGAGAGAGAAAGAGGGCGGCGTAGAGAGAAAGAGAGAGCAAATAGGGGGAACGAAAAGCAAGGCACAGAAAGGAATTTTTTCGTGTTTGTAGAAAATACCCCTCAAAATCTTGATCAATATGGATTAAAAGGAATATTTCAAAAAGTCAAAGTGAGTGACACCTAGATCCCTGTCAGAAGAGGCGGAGGAAACAAAGGAAGAATGGCCTTTGTAAGATTTTGGAGAAAGGAAGAAGTCGTCAAGAGTATCCTCAAATTTAACATTTCTATCATTAAAGGTTATAGAATTAAAGTCTGCATGGTAAGTTATGAGAAAGGAAGAAGCGGAAGGAAATACCAGAAACATTGGGAAGGAAGAAACAAAAGCAAGAAAATGAAGTTGAGGTCATGAATGAGAGGTTTAGTCAAAAAGAGGACCAAAGTATAAAAATAATACAAGGCGAAGTGAATCAAGAATTTGTTGATTGGTTTGATACGAGTATTGTGTGCACAATTCACGAACCAAGGGACTTCCAAGCTTTAGCATCAACACAGTGGCTTCGGCAATGTGTTAAAATTTTCTCAATAAGTAAATTCAAATTCTTGCTGACATTTGATACATTGAAACACGCGAATGATGTTTTGAGCAACCACGAACAGCGAGATCAATAGTTCATTGAAATAAAAGAGTTCCTCCACATGGTTGGAGCAAGGAGAATTTCAAAATATCGCCAAATTATGGGGTAGATCTTCAAATCTATGAAGATCTTAATTGATACTGATATATTCAACAATATAGAAGGTCAAATTCTTTTTCACATTGAAGACTCAGGGTTTAGAATGGAGATTAGAGAGGTCAGGTCATCCATTCAAGTCACTCAAAAAGTTCATGCATCTACAAGAGCATTGTCCATGGAAGCTGTAGATTCAAATGAAGGAGCAGTTCGCTTTGAAGACACTGGTGATGAATTGGCATCCCAGGATAAGGTCCAACATAATGACCAAAGAAAGGGTGATAAGATGGCAGAGGAGAAGGCTAATGAATCAGCTGAAGAGTCTCCAAATTTTGAATTTAGTGGAAAAACTATTGAGGGGAATGGAAACCCAGAAGACAAGCCTAATGAAAGCATTAAGTCTGACACTAGAACCAAGACTATAAGCTTCAGCCAAACTGGCTTTTCAAAGGAAATTCATAAAACCACCCAACAAAATTTATCAGAGGCTGAGGGGTACAGGAAGCAGCAAGGGAGTACTGATCACGCGCCCTCAGATTCCAAAAATTATACAAATGAAAATGCAGAGTTTATTCTTGATCTTTGGATAGGACTACTCAACCAGGATATAGTGAAGAAATATCTCCTTCTCCAGGCTTTGGTTCTCCAATGAGATTAGAACTCCCCCTTCGTGAATCACTTGAGAAAAGCAAGGCGGGAAAGAACTCCACAAAAAAGAAATTAGAAGATAACAGGAAGAAGGTGCTCAGTATGAAGAGGATGTCATCACAAACAAGTTGCAGAACTTCAGATCCTTGTTAGAGAGACGCTAAAGAATCAATAAACAACAGGAAGATCTTGGGCCTAGTAGTGATAGACAATGAGAGTGCAGCAGAAGCTAGAATCACTAAAAGCCTGAAGAAAATTAGGAAGCAAGCCAAAAAAGAAAATCCAGAGACAATCAAAACAATGAAACGTGAAATATCGCAATTAATAGTGGCTGAGAACCAAGGCAACAACACAGAACTCGAAGTTGTTGAGGTTTGATAGTCGCGGTTGGCATAGCGTTCTAGATAGGAGAAGGTTGGCTTCTATGTTATATCTTGTTACCAAATTGAATCATAAAGCTTGCTGAAGATCAGATGGTGATTGTTTTCCGACTGTGGATTTGGTGAGCTGTGAGAAAAACAATACTTTTGCTTTTGAAGATTCACAGAGTGCGCGGCCCTTGGTTTGATAAGGATGACCGCACTTAACAAACTGTTGCATTGGTCCTGGGATCATAACAATGAGCATAGTACTATTTTCATTGTTGAATTTTCTTTGAAGACCCTTTGAAGAACAAAATTAGAATCAGAATTACAAAAATGTGAGGTTACCAAGGAGAGTAGTCATGGTTGAGACTTAAGACTCACTTAAAGAGAGAGAAAGGCATCCTTTCTTAAAGGACAAAATTCTTTCAAGACACAATTTTTGAACTCTATTATTAGCTTGCATATGCTCTTGGCATCCACGTCCTATCCTGGTAGTTTCCTTTTTAGACTTTCTAATTTGTTTGAGCTGAGACAAAAGATACAAGGGACGAGCAATCACAGAGAAAAAGTTAGAAAGTATCCTGATGCAAGGCTTGACTTCTGCACCACTTTCGGAAATTGATGGTGCTTGATGTCTGCTACGGGAGCTATGTGTCTAATTCTCAAGTCATCTAACTAGTGGTACGTAACATAATCAAGTGTATCTTGTACTTGATTGTAGGGTTTTAGGTGGTGCCCCTCTAGATGCTAATTTTTGTTGGCTTGATACCTGCATGTTTAGGTAGGTTCTAGAGTTTGAGCTTCATAATAGTTGATTTTGAGTTAGGTGTGGTGTTTTTGTTTGTTGATGTAGTTTTGTAGAGTCTTGTCTAGACTCTTCTCGTCTCTTGGCTAATAATAATTGGAGAGAAAAGTGATAAAGCTTTGACTTCATATATCTATGTAAATTTAGAACATTTGTAATCAATTCAGGTAAAGTTATAATGCCTTATATCTATATAAATTTGGGAACATTTGAAATCAAATTGATTTATACATAATTATCTGCATAGAGCCTCACTAATGTAAGCCTTAAAACACTATTTTCTAGCCTTTATTGTATAGAAGTACGTAATTTTATTATATTTTCTTATGTCATTGGAGCAAGCATGCCAAATCTGATTGCCATGAAGTTGATAGGGCATAACAAGAATTAGACATTAGTACTTAGTTCGCAATTTTTGCTACATTGCATGTGCAATTGTTGAGGCGTTCTTAGATGTTTCTAAATGGGCTGGAGGTTACACATTCAAGTTTGTTATCAATTATGTTGGTCGCGATGATGGGTTGACGAGGAGTTGTTACCTCATACAAGTTAGGGTATAGAAATACTCTGCACACCCCTCAATCCAGCTTAAAAAATACAGCCCGTTCCAATAAAACGCAGCTTGTTAAACAAGCGTAGACCAATACAAAATACATGAAGCTCAGAGTAGATGGTGAAATGCATGTCTTTCGGCATTCACGTACGCGGTTCAAAGCATGGGCTTTTTTTTTTTTTTTTTGGGTTTTTGTTTCTCTCTTTTCTATCCTTTTTCATTTTTTGTTCCTCACGTTTGCTTAATTTTTTTTCTTTTAGGAAATGTATTCTATTGGTTAAAGTATGCTTCTCAACCACATTCTATCCCCCAAAACTATTACTAAGCAATGATCTATTGTTCATCACAAACACATATTTTACTGCCCACCTTTCTATCCTTTTTTATTATTTTCAACAATTTCTTTGTTTTCTTTTTTTTGAAAAAAATCTATTATACAGTAAATATTGTTCCATCCTACACTAATTGTTATTCTATTATACACTAAACACTGTTATATTCTACACGGACTTCCTAATTTTTCTCTCTCTTTTTTTTTTGCAACATTTGTTTACTTTTTAAAAAAACATACTCTATTACGTAATGTATGCTTTTCAACCAAATTTTGTCCACCAAAAACATGTGGGTTCTGTGGAAAGATGATAATATGGTGCTTGATATTATTGTTAAGGAACACCGAGCAATCCATTGTTCGGTACTTGAAAAAAATACTAATAAACGATGCATTGTTACAACAGTTTATGCACCGGCCCAACATCATGAAAAATATGCTTTTTGGAACTATCTCAAAAGCCTTAATGATATTTTAACATTGCCGTGGTGTATTCTGGGTGATTTCAATGAAATGCTGAGCTCGACTGAAAAAATTGGAGGCACACCGTTGTGTGGCTCTAAGCTGCAACGATTTAACGACTTTCTCTCATTTTGTAAAGGCCATGACACTCATGTTCAAAGACGGATTTTCACATGGAAGAAATTATTGCACGGTCAGCTCATTTATGAAAAATTAGATAGTGTTATTCTTAGAGACGATTGTCTCCATCTCTTTCCGAATTATTACGTGACTAATGGTCCCCTTATGTGCTCTGACCACTCTTATGTTTATCTTAATACTGAACTTGCTCACCCTCCCAGAAAGGGCACACATTTCAGATATCAACATTCAAGGGCTCAGTATCACGACACACACTGCATAGTAAACCGTAGCTGGAAACTTTCTCTGCCAGGCACACCAATGTATTGCATTACACAGAAACGGAAAAAAATAAAGCTTGAGCTCAAACAATGGAGTAAAAGCACATTCGGCAACTTTAAGCACAAACTTGAATGCAATGCCGAAAAGTTGCTACAAGTTGAGCAAAAACTTGTGACCCAATCCGACAGTGCTCGTCTCAAGAACTGACACTACCGACTCATTAAACGACGTGAGAAAATGCACTTATTCAACCAAAAATACTGGGGAAAATTAAGACAGAAAGAATGGCTTGTTAATGGAGGTAGAAACTCTCGTTATTTCCATCAAGTGATGAAAGCAAGGAAATCGCGCTCTACTATTGTAAAAATTAAAGACTCACCGGACGTCTAGGTTGACGAAGCTGTTGCCATTCAACAATTATTTGTCAATGACTTCAAGTCACGCTTCAAATCATCGCCAGGTCCATCTTTAACATCAGTCGACCTACCCACAATGGTTTCTTTGGAAGATAATATGAGTCTTATTAAACCTGTTGATAATCATGAGATCAGGGAGGCAATGTTCCAGATGGATAAATTTAAAGCACCAGGCCCTGATAGGTTTGGCGCAGCTTTTTTTCAGGACCATTGGCGCATTGTATAGAATGAAGTTTGCCAGTCAATTCGATCTTTTTTCCTAGAAGGCAAACTTCTAAAACAAATTAATCATACAATGATCGCTTTAATCCTGAAAGTTAATAATCCCTCAGTCATAGCGCAGTTTCGACCCATCAGTTTGTGCAATATGCTTTACAAAATCATTGCCAAAATTCTGGCTAATAGAATGCGGCCTCTTCTTATTAGCACATGAGGTCATCACTAAATTTCATTCTATGAAGGGAAAGATGGGTTACATTCAAACTTGATATGGAAAAAGCTTACGATATAGTAGAATGGAGCTTCCTATTTGACAGTCTCACAAAACTAGGGTTTCATCAAAAATGGATAATGTGGATTCCGCAATATGTTTCCACAATATCCTACACAGTTATTGTGAACGATGAAGCATCGGGGTTTTTTTACCCCGACCAGAGGATTACGGCAGGATGATCCTTTATCTACGTGTCTCTTTCTTTTATGCATGGAAGTGCTTACACGAGCATTACGCACAGAACTTAGTAAAAAGAAATGTGGAATAGGATCCAAAATTTCACCCCTAGCAGATAAATTGCCATGTCTATTGTTCGCAGATGATAGCCTCCTTTTTTATTGAACCAACCTTGAGTCGTGCTAGAAGCTTATGAGCCTTCTTAATACCTTATGTCAGCAATTGGGACAATGCATCAATTTCCAGAAATCATCCCTTACTTTTTCAAAAAATGTAAGTTCGCATGACTGACGTGTTGTATCCTCCGTCTTTAATATTGAACACCAAAACAATCTGGGTAAATACTTGGGATGCCTAATGTTCAAGGGACGACCAAATGTACACACTTTTTCTGAACTAGTGAATAAAACTACAACTAAGCTCCAAAATTAGAAGACTGCCAACATTTCTAAAGCAGGTCGAGGAATATTAAGTCAGGCAAATTTAGAAGCTATGCCCACCCACACTATGCAGTGTTTTCAATTGTTGACTGTAACTAGTAGGCACATCAACAAAATTAGCCGTGATTTCTTCTGGAAGAAATTTGACAATATCAGAGGCTTACCAATAGTGTCCTGGAATAAAATTTGTAGACTTAAGTAATCAGGAGGCCTTAGCCTCAGAAAGACAGAGGCTGTTAACAGCGCTTTTTTAAGCAAGCTGACATGGAAGTTATTCAATCAGTAATATCTCTGGACAGAACAAATGTTGGCTAAGTATCCTGTCAATGAAAATTTCTTCATAGCCAAGCTTCACCAATCGAATTCCTGGGTATGAAAGTGTATCCTAAGAAACCATCAACAATTTCGCAAAGGACTAAGGTGGAAAGTATGCGATGGAACAAATACTAAATTCTAGATAGATAGCTGGTGCAATAATCATAGTCTGGCTGATCTTATGGGAATGTCCGATACTTCCACCATTGATACGTCTCTCACTGTTGCACAATTTATTCTTCCCTCTAAAGAGTGGGATATTGTCAAATTGCAGGGACTAGTTAATCATTCCTGCATTCAAGCAATTTTGGCAACACCAATTCCGTCAAACTATATTCCTGATTCCATTTGTCGGGGTCTTTTTGGGAGTGGAGAATTCACCACTAAATCTACAACATGGGCTGCCTATGGGATAGATCTACGTAACTCCTAATCCTGGGATTTCAACTGGATCTGAAAGTTAGATATTATGCCTAAGCTAAAGGTCTTCCTTTGGCAAGTTTGTCATGCATCTCTTCCTACGCGCGGGAATTTACTCCTTAGGGGTATGGATATTGACCCTTTATGTTCCCATTGCAACGGGGCTATTGAAGATGCAGAGCATCTGTTTATGGGGTGTCATAGTGCTCAACTCCTTTGGCAATTAGCACGTGATCATGATTGGATCAATGTTGATCTTCCAATTAACTCTCGACTGAAGATCGAAAACTGGCTCTCTTTTATTAAGCGGTCACTGTCAAATATTAAGATGGACAGAATTGTAGTACTTCTTTGGAGTATCTGAAAATCTATAAATAATAAAGTATTTCGTAATGAGCCATCCTGTCTGGGATTATTCCTTTTACAAGCAAAATGAGCAAGCGCAGAATGCGCATAAGACATAAACTATCACAAACATTCCACCCATCCATACACCATCACTCAACCCATCGGTGTAAGCAGTCAAGGTGGATATCATGGAGGAAGCCACCAGGTGAATTCGTCAAAATCAACTTTGATGGATTCAAATCTTTGCAAGTAGCGACAGGAGGTTTTATCATCCGTGATTGAACTGGGCGATTCATACAGGCGGCAGCATTCAACCTAGGAGCCGCATCAGTATTAGTGGCAGAAGCTACAGTAATGCGTAATGGGATCAGAGCAGCTGTGCAGGCAGAATTTACTGATATTCACATTGAAAGGGATAATCGCATTCTCATCCAAGCAGTGAAAAGGAAAATTCAAGTACCATGAAAAATCTAAGTGTTGGTCCAAGATATTTCTACCTTCTTAGATAGATTTAACAATGTCTTTATAAATCATACTTTCAGGCAGGATAATTGTGCAGCCGATTAGTTGGCTAAATATGGGCTTTCAATTCATTCCACTGCTAGGTGGAATTTGGTTCCTCATAGGGACCTTAGGCATATCCTCATTGAGAATAATTTAGGACGAGCCCTTGAGAGAATGACATCCTAGATTGTATGTCTTATCTTTCTTCCCCCCCCCCCAAAAAAAAAAGTAGTGAATTATTGTTCACCAAAAAAATATATTCTGTTTTACATCTTTCTAGCTTATGTTATCCTTTCAACATTTGCTTAGTTTTCTTTTAAAAAAATTCTATTGTACAATAAATATTGTTCCATCATGCACTAAATATTATTCTATTATAACTAAACACTATTATATTCACCACTGACTTCTTAACATTTTCTCTGTTTTTTCGCAACATTTGTTTATTATTTTTTTAAACTCTATTGTACATTAAATATATTTCCATTGTCCACTAAGCACTATTATATTTTACATTGACTTCCTTGCAACATCTGCTTAGTATTTTTTTAAAAAAAAAATTATTACAATAAATATTATTTCATCATATACTAAACACTATTCTATTATACACTAAACATTATTATATTCTACACGGCCTTGCTAACTTTTCTTTTTGGTTTATTGCGTGCATTCCTAACTTTTTTTTATTTTTTTCAACATTTTCTTAGTCTTATTTTAAAAAATACTATATTCTTATCGTGCACTAAATATTGTTCCATTGTACGCTAAATACTATTCTAGCTTTGATTGAAGCATTGGAAGGGGGAAAAAAAAAACTTAGAAGTATCTAAAAAATTAAAATAACTTTTATCCACTTAAAGCTAACTTTATACTAAAAAATAATATATTGCTTACAACCCCTTTTCCCTCTCTCTTATGTCTTGCTAAATCTCAATGGGACCTCAATGAAGTATCAATATTAGTTTGAAGTAAATAAAACTAGAATGCAACAAAGGGATAAGTAAAATGTTTGGATAAGGATTTGACCCTTTAAACCAAGGCTCTGTCAATCCCACACCACCACTTATATACTACTTACCTATGTTTGCTATATGTTTTAATAAAACGTATATAAATACTAAAGGCCGGAATAAAAGTTCAGCCAATGCATGTGTTGTGCAGGCAACGATGCGCATGTTTGCACTATTGGGGGGGGGGGTTTATACACAATTCCTACACCCAAGCTTTATACAATGTAATTTCCCATTGATAAGATACATCAAGAACTCGGGAAAATCGCACAAGAATCTTCACATTCTTAATGTTGATTAATCCTGTCTTAGTTTTATGATTGTGAAAAGGAAAAAACCAAAAAAAAAAAAAAAGATGCAATGATAGAATTAAAAATGTACTCAAATGGTGAATTCCAGAAGTGGTTCATGTTTGCATTTGCTTCACATTTATCTTAAGAAAAAGATTTTGAGGTGGATTATTGTTTGATTTTTTTTTTTTTTAAAAGTATTGACATCTATCCCCCTTCTAACCTATTTGAAAAAGCCTTTAAAAGCCTACTGATATTGACATGTACACGCTTTTACCTACAATGGTATTGTATTGACATATACGCAAACCTTTTTTTTTTATTATTCTGACCTTTTCATATTAACCTATTACTCATCTTTACCCCCGACCTATAGAGGTACAAAGGACTTTGTGTAAAGAGTAACATGAACATCAAGATCCTAGAGCTAAAATTGCCCATTTGTAGGATAAGCTCTAGAAGTTAGAAGTAGACTTGAATAAGAACTAGAGGTTGCTGAGCAAAAAGCTTCAGCTCATCAAGAGGACTTGAAGAACGAGAGAAATGCCTTTGAAAGCTATTTCTAGTTTTTGAGAGATGCATATGTAGACATCTTCAATGCTTAGTTCCAAACATAATCAATAAGGCTGATACTAAGGCTAGTGTTAAACTTCAAAAGTTAAGGAGGACAAGAACATATTAGAATGTATTCAATTTCTTCTCTCTATTCTTCCTACTATTTCTATATCACTGTAAACTTTTCTTCTCATGGTAATGCTTTATTATTCCGAATGTCCTTTGTCTTCTTTTTAGGAAAATTTTATAATTCTACTTTTAAGTAGATTTTTGACACAAAATTCAAGTCTTATTTAGAGGCTCATTTTTTATTTAAAATCTTCCCAAAAAAACAAAGAATAAATGAGTGCTGCTAGCCATGAAATCACCTAAGAGTATCATCTTATCGAGTGATGGGTGCCTCCTTCGCGCTCTAAAGCTAGAAGCTTCGACTGCCATAGCTTTTCTGGATGCTTTCCTACCCCATCCATGCTCCTGAGAATTAGATCTCCTAATTTGAAGGGTCTATTCTACAATCTTGTGTTGTATGTACTCGAGCTCCTGGCTCTGTACAATTCTGCCATGTGTGCAATATCATCTTTGGTCTAGGGTAGTAGGTCTAAAACCTCCTTTCATATCTCTTCATTGACTTATAGATTATAGGCTTGCGCCGTAGGACTGATGAATCATATTTCAACTGATGCGAATCAATTTTGATCTAATTACCTCAAGGTGGTTAAAATTGAATTAGTATGCCAATCAAGGTGGGTAAAGGTAAACATGAAAAGGTCACGATTTGAAAAATCTTTTACAACTAGTGCAGAGTATATGTCAATACCTCCACACATCAAGCCAGGTAAAGATAAACATGAAAAGGCTGGGTTTTGAAAAGTTCTTTTGCTCCAAAAAACTCGATAGATAAATATCAATACTTTCTTTTTTTCCTTCTTCTTTAGCCTTTCAGGCACACTTTCACAGAGGCAGGGTAGAGAAGGGTTGTTACAGTGTAAGGGATGCATTTCCTTTAATATTCAACTAATCAAACATGCGAATTAATGCATTTGTTAAAGATGATGTCAAGAATGATGAAAGAACTTATGTTTAGGGTTGGACAGTTTGTATGGCACTTAGGGGAGGGTAATGGATCAGGTTGGATCAGATCAAGGTCGGTCCGTTTACAAAATGGGTTGGGTCGGTCATTGCCGGCCTGTTAATAATTTGGGTCAGGTCGAGCTTTTGTGTTATTAAACGGTCAGGTCGGACTCACTGGATCAAATCGGCCCAAGGGCGACCTACTCTTAGCCCATTTTAAAATGGAACAAGACTCACAAACAAACTCTGTATGACAATTATTTTTATGTATAAAATATTGGTAACAAGCTTAACTAATTATAGTATGCAAATTAGTGTGACAAGTAGGTAAAAAAAGTAACAGGTCATTAAACAGATAGGTAATAGACTGACCAGACCCATTAATATGCGTTCATGGGCCGGCTGCATATTAATTCGATCTATTATTGGCTCGATCCTTTATTAACCCTATTTTGAACGGGTCAATCCGCTTGATCTGATAGTTACCTGGTCTGTTGTCCACCCTTAGTTCTACTCATTAGTAGAATACTATGGTGAATGTCATGCTTCGCACGAATTTTTATTAATGTTTATTCAGTAATAATGAAATACCAAAAAGTTAATCATTGCTCACATCTAATACGTACTATAATACACAATAGTTGTGGAAACAAATAAAATTTTAAAATAAATATCAATGAAATTATTATAATTAATTAATTTTAAAACTTAATATTTCTCATAATATTATTAATATTCTTGTTCTTGATTTCAATATTAAATATTGCATAAATTCTAAGAAAATAGTAGCACAAAAATGAACTTAAAATTTATATGTAGTTCTCTTAAAGAGAAAAATGAATTTATGACTTTCATGTTTGGTCATGTGACTCATGTATCTGTGTTACCTAAAAAATATGCATAAATAATTTAGGAGATTATAATGTATTATGAAAAAGCTGGCTGATCAAATTACTGTATTATCATGACACTTGCTTTTATTTTTTAAGTGAATATTATTTTTTCCAATTATCTAAACTTTACTCTTTCTGGAGGTAACTATAAAATAATTCAGCATAAACTTTTTGTTCTAGAGAGTTATTTGAATTTCCTAGTTAACAAGATTCGAAGATATTTTTAAATAATAATTGTATCATCTTACAGTATATATTTTCATAGTCAAATTGAATTAATTAACGTTATAGTGAGTGCGAAGATTTACAGACAACTTTAAAAGGGTAATTAAATTATTATTAATTTTTTATTTTATTGTCTATCGACTAACATTTGCTATTGCTGAAATAATTGTGTAAAAGATTAATACTTTATTCTTTCATTTGATTATATACTAAATCCATTTTTGACTTTCAAAACTCTATAAGTAATGGATTATACTAATCTATAGTTATCACTATTTATAACTTAAATTTAATTATTAAACAATTTTTTGACTTGTTAAATTGCTTGAATAAAAGAATACATCAAATCTTTACTATAATAATAATACTTTTATTGTTTATATCATTTTATAGTAAATCCATATTTGACGTATCAAAACTATCTATTATAAACTAAATTGAATTGTAAAGTTGTTTTTGACTTTTAAATCTTAGGAGTGAAAGAGCATGTTGCATCCTTATTATTGTGACATTTGGGATTAAAGGAAAAAAAGAAAAAAAATAAACCAATGATAATATGACACTTATCAATCCACCATCAACTGATTCATATCATTCACTTTTATATTATACTATAGGATATGATATGATGATAAGATATACTTCCATAAATCCATATGACAACTCTTACTAATGTGAATTTGTCTAACAAGAATGTTTCAATTCGTGAATGCTTATATGATTTATGAGAATATATGCTCCAAATAGTATGAGATAGGAATCGAATTGAAGCAAAGTACGTATAAATGATTCTTTATCATAAACACAATCAAATTGTAGCTTTGGGCTATACTCTTGAGTAGCATTTTTTTCCCCCTTTGACAAGGAGGGATTTGTGGGGCCTTTCCCTTTTTTTAGACAAAAAGAAAAAGGATTGGACTTCTATTTTGTTGGATCTATATGACCCATATCACAAATCTTATTTAGGCTATAGCTTCCTCGCATCACAAACCCAACCACCACACATCCTAAAGGACCTCAACGTGTTCGAATTTAAAGCAAAGAAAAGAAAATTTTAAGTCATTTGTTTCTATGTCTATAGACTCGGTACACTATATCTCCATTGAATCATTTTTTAATTATAGGGGCGCCCCCCCCCCCCCCCCAAAAAAAAAAAAAAAAAACATAATTGATACCAAGATACCTTATTAAAATTATGCCACCGAGTAAAGTGCCCCAGAAGTTTTAGAAAAGAATTTTTTTTCTTTGAATAACTTCATATTTAATGTGATGCTGCAAATGAGATGACGACGTGAATGTTTTTAGAAGTGTTTTGCTCCTATTGAGAATTGAAATTATTCAAACCGTTATCTAATCACTTGAAGTATTCTTAAATGACTATTTTATTCATATTGTTTGATGTTATGTTGCACATGAGATGATAGATCTAGTGTTTCGGGGGAGTTTTGCTCCAATTAAATTCACTTAAACTGGCATCTAAGTGTTGATCAACAAGTAAAGGAAACATTGTTTCCAAAACTTTGCATTACATTGTTGAATGATCATTTCTCCAAGATACCATTATATCAATTACTCAAACAATAACAGTAATAACGCCCCCTTCTAGCAAAACAAATTATGACAGAAGACCTTGTTATAAACCCAAATCCATTATAGTGATGGTAAAGATAGAAACGGAAAATGGCAATGATCTGAACCACATATGCACTAGGACAATAATTTCCTTAGATACTCCATGTGCAATATGTTTAATTAAACTTAATTCAAGTAACAGGAGTTCTTCCCAAAAAGGCCATCAAACTTTCTAAAAAAATCACAAATGCCATTGAAATTTTCTACCGATGCCACTTAACTTGTTTGTATGGATTAAGTATGCCACTTTAACCAACTACTACCAGTCAAATAATAAACTACTGAATTCGACTTGGGTCAAATAATAAAAAAAGGTTACAAAAAGGAAATCACCTCTCTAATGTTCCATCCACACCCCCTGAACCGTATTCATGTTACATTCCCACTTGAACGATCTCAGGAAGAAAAATTGAAGCCTAAAACCCTAAAATTCTGCAACTATGAAGTTCCTCTGTGAAGATCGCACCATAAATTGGAAGAATTGGGTGATTCATTATCAAAGACCTCACTATTCATCAGCAGGTAAGTTATAGGGTTTTTAGTTTGAAGTTTGTAAAGGGTGCTTTGAATGTTGTTTGAAACTTTTTTTTTTGGGTATTTCATATTTTGGTAGTTGACATAGAAGTTAAATGTCAGCTTATTTAGTTGTTTCATCAGATTTATGAAGATGTGTTTGTGAATTTGGAAGGGTTCAAAATCCTAGTGCTCTGTCTTCCCTTTTTTGTGTTTTGAATGGAGCTTAATTTTGTGATTTACTTAAAATATGCAAAATATGTGATGATGATAGTAATACAGCATGCGTACATATTATCATGAGGGCATTTTGAGAGTGACCCTTTCTTTTTGTATGCTGAAGGGGAATTAACTGAGGTGAAATGGACCCTGATTATATGAGTGTTGAAGATATTAAGGATGTTGTAGTTGAATTAGGTTATGTAGTGAAGAGGATTAAGACAATGTATTTTAGTAGGCCAAAGTGTTATTTGACGAAAGTCTAGTTGAAATTCAAAATGACGATAATATTAAGGGGTTAATGGCATTATGTGAGAGGCATCCTCATATTGATTTGTTTGTGGAGCACATATGATGAGCAGTATGATGTGGAAGATTGTGAAAATGAGGGTGATTTGGAGGACTACTTTCCTGAGGATGAATTGGACGACTCGAATGCATCTAATGACAAGTTAGGCAGTGAGGATGATAATGATGAAGAACTTGAAAGGGTCAGAAACGAGAAGAAGTCAAGGAAGGAGGAACTAAATATGGACCTACTATTAAGTAATGCTCAGACAGAGGGGCCTGTGCAAGGGGAGGGGACTAGCAATGCCACAGGGGTGGTACGTGAAGAAAATTATCAAGATTCTGACAATGCTAAGAGCCTTAGTGGTGAATCTACAAGTGATGGTGATGGGGGGAAAGGGGAGAAAAATATTAAACCAAAGAGGATATCCAAGATACCAAGGCAGTAGTGATGCAGACTTGGTACCAGAAATGTTGTTTAAGGATACGAAAGACGCTAAGGAAGTAATTGACAATTGCAGGATTATGAAAGGGTATCATTTGAAGTTTACTAGGGTGATCTCACAAGGATATAATATCATTGCTTGGAAGATGGATGTCAGTGGAGGCTTTGGGTGTCAAAAGTGGGAAAGGAGCTGTCTTTCCAAGTAAACATCATGCGCCATGAGCACACTTGTGTGCCTTTTAATTTTGAGAAAGGCAAAAGGCATATGACAAGTGCTTGGATGGCTAAGAACTATATGGAAGCCTTCAGAGACAATCCAATGTTGAGGGCTAGAGATTTAAAGACTATGATGACAAAGCAGCACCATTACAATGCCAACTTATTAATGTGTATAAAGCTAGGGTCATGGCTTTAAGATTATTAATGGGAGACTATAAGGAGCAATTTGGATCGCTCAGAGATTATGCTTATGAGGTTTATATGCAAAATTCAGGGAGCACTCTCAACATCAAGAGTCAACAGGACTTTAAAGGTTAATATGTATTCAAGAACTTTTATATTTGCATTGGTGTCTTGAAACTAACTTCCTATATGGGTGTAGAAGGATTATATCTCTAGATGTATGTTTTCTGAAGGGGTCATGGCCTGGACAGATTCTAGTTGTTATTGGTAGAGATGCCAATAATCAGATGCACCTCATAGCATGGGGTATTTTTTGAAGTGAGAGTACTAAGACATGGGGTTGGTTTTGTGACCAGCTAGGCAGGACTTGGGCTTTGGAAATGGCTATGGATACACTTTCATATTAGACCAATAGAAGGTACCTGAAGCTTTTGTTTTTGGTTTACTTTTCTCATTTATTTTTTTTTTTGGTTTTCTTTGCAAACAGTCTTATGTTTTATGTGGTATTGGCTGTTACAAGGCCTTGTTGAGAGTGTGAAGACCTTGTGGCCTGAGCATAAACTATGTGCAAGACATGTTTGTGCTAACCTCACGGCCAAATGGAAGGGTTTGCAGTATAGGGAGGTGTTTTGGAAGATTGCTAAGTATAGTGATGAGGTGCATTTTGAAAGGCACATAATAGAATTGCAGGATTTAGATGCATCAGTATAGGACTGGTTAAAAAAGAAAGATCCAAAGCATTTTTCTAGGCTACATTTCAGCACACATGCCAAATGTGACTCTGTGGATAATAATATGTCTGACATATTCAATGGCACAATCATTGAAGATAGGTTCAAACCCATTGTGTCCATGTTAAAGGAGATTTACAACAAAATCATGAAAAGAGTTGTTGTAAGGAAAGAGTGGGTTGTAGGGTTAAAGCAAGTTGTTGCCCCTAGGACCATTTCCAAGACAGACAAGAGGAAGATTAAGGCAAGGTGGTGGCAGACAATGAGGGCAACAAATGGCTTATATGGTGCCAAACATAGGACTAGGTCATTTGTTGTGGATTTAAATATAAGAACCTATACTTGCAAGGCTTGGGAGCTAAGTGGGATACCCTATTATCATGCTTTGGTAGTCATAAGGGATGAGAGATTGAACCCTTTGAAGTTTGTTCATGATTACTACAGCACAGAGTACTTAAGGCGAGTACTTAATGTTCACTTACTCCCATACTTTAATGCCCATTAATGGGGTTGACATGCAGGCTAAAGCTCTTGGTAAGCCAATAACTGCCCCTTATTTTCCACCAAAGAAAAAGGGTGCCCTAGCATCCGAGAGGAGGCTTGAATAGTAGATACCAACCGGAAGAAGGTTGGAAGGGTTAGTAAAATGGAAAGCAAAACGCACTGCAGCAAATGTGGTGGAGAATATCATAATATGAAGACATGCACGGCAACGGTTAATAAACTAAAGATTACTCCCACACTTTAATGCCCACTAATGGGGTTGACATGTGGGCTAAAGCTCTTGGTAAGCCAATAACTGCCCCTTATTTTTCACCAAAGAAAAAGGGTGTCCTAGCATCGAAGAGGAGGCTTGAACAGTAGATACCAACCGGAAGAAGGCTAGAAGGGTTAGTAAAATGGAAAGCAAAATGCACTGTAGCAAATGTGGTGGAGAATATCATAATGTGAAGACATGCACAGCAAGGGTTAATAAACTGAAGATTACTCCCACTCTTTAATGCCCATTAATTGGGTTGACATGTGGGCTAAAGCTCCTGGTAAGCCAATAACTGCCCCTTACTTTCCACCAAAGAGAAGGGTGTCCTAGCATCCAAGAGGAGGCTCGAACAGTAGATACCAACCGGAAGAAGGTTGGAAGGGTTAGTAAAATGGAAAGCAAAACGCACTGCAGCAAATGTGGTGGAGAATATCATAATATGAAGACATGCACGGCAAGGGTTAATAAACTGAAGATTGCTCCCACACTTTAATGCCCATTAATGGGGTTGACATGGGGGCTAAAGCTCCTGGTAAGCCAATAACTGCCTTTTATTTTCTACCAAAGAAAAAGGGTGTCCTAGCATCCAAGAGGAGGCTTGAACAGTAGATACCAACCGGAATAAGGTTGGAAGGGTTAGTAAAATGGAAAGCAAAATGCACTATAGCAAATGTGGTGGAGAATATCATAATATGAAGACATGCACGGCAAGAGTTAATAAACTGAAGATTAGTCATTCACTCTTATTTGCATTTTTTTTAAGCAAAGCACCTGTTTGACATATTTTTAACTTACTAGAATTAAAGGAAGAAGGTTGAGTCGTCTTTAGTTGGTGCTTCAAGTTCATCCGCTAGCCTAGGCCCCAATCCTCACCCGCAAACACCTATTGCTCCTTCTATCCCCCTAAGCTCCCAACCAAAGGTACCTACATCTACTCTAGTCTAAAGTACAAGTTTAATATTTTCTTCAATGTTAATATAGCTTTTATTATATTAGGATCTCTCCCAATCAAACACTCAGGATTTGCCTACATCTGCTCTTGTCCTGTGTGCATCCCAATCACAAGTGACTGAAACATCATCCTCCCTATGCACTTCAATCATTTTTTTCCCTCCCTAATTTCTTTTTCTTGGTCATTCTTTTAGGCCTCCTAATAGCAGAGTCAAGATCATGCCCCTATTGTGACAACTGATAAATCAAAGGGTAAAAACAAAGCCTTAGCACAGGAGAAGAAGAAGACAACTCCATTCCCTCCCCTAGGCAACTTCAAAGTGATGGCGAGACTATCTAAGTTGACTGCATCAAGGGCTCAGCAGCAAAGTCAAGGTGCTAGATCTCCATCATCACAGCCTCAACAGCCCCAGGCAAGCCCTAGATCATCTTCGTTAAAGCCTCCACAGCCAGTTAGGAGGAGTGAGAGAATGGGGACACTTCTCTTTCTTAAAAAGACATATGTGGTGCTAGATCAATGAGCATTTAACGATTGCTAGTTATTGTCTATTTTTGCTTATTTTGGGGGGGATATATGATGTACTTGAATGTATATGTTTGCTGAACTAGGTGTTCCTTTTGGGGGATATGTACATGGCTATACATGATATGTACTTCAATGAAGTTAGGCTATTTTTTGGGGGTGTAGCATGTAAACCAAGTTATGTAATGTTAGCATATCTATGCAACCAACAATGCTATCTATATGAAATCACATTTTACAAACTGTAGTCTCATTCCGTTCAAACATTTCAGTCATACATTATGTTATTGATTTGCATTCCACTACATTACAATAGTTTCTAAGCAATATACAAGGAGCATTGTATTATTTACTCTGCTCAAAACAACTCCAAACTACCCCCAACATCATAAGCTTGCATCTACCTCTGTCTCATGTACCTACAATTTCATCCCCCCCTAGCTACTGCAATGATAGTACGAACAGTAGTAATCCCTACATCATAAGACTCTCCCTCAGTTGATAACCATGTACTTCAACCTTCAGCTTAGCATTCTTCTCCTTCAACATCTACACCTCTTGCTTTTCAACTTCTCTTTCCTTCTTCATCTTCTACAATGACTCAATTTCACCAACCAATGACTCACTCTTCACATTAGTGCCACAATCATTGATCTCACTTTGTCACAAAGTGAGTCATCAATTCAAAATGCTCACATCCACCACACATTTCAAATATTGGATGTGTCGTAAGCCTTCTCAGTGGATTTTTCTTAGTCATGCTCGTCATAATCTCACACCTCTTCCTACAATCACAAAATCTGACACAATTTAGAGAACATGGGCGTGACCTGCAAGCATTGGTTGGGGTTCGGCCAAAAAAGAAGGCATTTTAGGGTTCGTTGTAATTGGAAATTGTAGATGAACAAAAGCCCCAACTCAATTTCAGTAGTTAATAAACAATGCTTGCTCAATTTTAAAACTGGGGTTTCGTTCTAACCCTAGATGTTCTTTGGAGGGGGTGATTTGGAGCTCGGTTGGTATTTTCATTTTCCCTCCTTCCCCTAACCCCTTTTTATAATTTTCATCTCTTTTCCTTCTATTTTTCCCAATATTGGCAACTAACCGGTCAAAAGTTGAAGCAAAAGTATATAAAAACCGGTGGTCACGGGCTATTTTTGGGATAAGTGGCACTATTTAACCTACTAATTTAGTTTAGTGGCAGCACTATGTAGAGATAAATTTTAATGGCATTTGTGATTTTTGTAGGAAGTTTGATAACATTTCCAGCAAGAATTCTAAATGGTAACTATTGTGCAGAATTACAAATGTGCTCCACTCGGCCAACCTTTACCGCTAATACATTGTTGAACTCATTGATTAATTCTCAAATGAAATATTCACTTCTACCCTCCCCTACCTTTTGGCAAATGATTTTGTAAACCATGGTCTCGTCTGTTTTAGGGTATCCTGTTCTCATTTCTGTCTTCTCCTCTGCACGCTTTTGTAATGGCTTTGGTTGCCATTGATTCCGTATTCGACACTGCCTGTTACAGCGAGCAGCGCCTTTGTCTACTCCTATTTTGGCGTATGCAGTCTATGAGTGTCATAAGTTATGGGAGCCCGTAAGTTGGCACTTGAGGTTTCCAATGCATTATTATTATTATTATTATTATTATTATTATTATTATTATATATGTATATATATTTTGGGGTGATTAAAATAATAATTAAGTTGACATCTCACCCAAATGGAGTCAAGAGTTTAATGGATAGATTGTAGGATTGTGCAGAGTATAGGCTAAAGCAAAATACCTCTTTGAACTTCCTCTATTATGTTTCTGTGGACTAGTAATTAATCTACAGTTTTTAAACTTAATGTCAATTGGAAAGTCTTTCTACAATTTTGCAATTTACGAGTTTGATTACTACATCAAACCCCCCACACCCCGCCTGATGGTGAAAATTTTGGAGTGTTGAATTTAAATTTTTTTTTTTTTTGGGGTGCAGTTATTGAATTTGAATTTAAATACCATTTTGGTTTTATCATTACTTGCTTCCTCGTGGAGCTGCGGAGGTTAGTTACGATGATGGAGCCCTTTTCGTGGCTAGAGTCTAGACTACAGAGGGGAAAGGAGAGAAATTAGGGCAGTTGAACTAAATGACCCAAAAAAAAAAAAAAAAAAATCTGCCTATGTTTTTATTTTATCAGCCTAGTACACCAATTTAAGTTATAAGGGGCCCCCTGAAAATTGCCTCCACTTTTGTTGCCACGTCATACTCACCAGTTTTTGACTGTAAATCATTACTAGCAAATCTCAATGGCTTGATCAATTATTATATGTGCTGGCTAGGTAGGTAAAAAATACGGGAAGGCGATGGCTTATAAAATCATTACAAACATTGTTTTGGGGGGGGGGGGGGGGGGGGGCATGTGGATTTCGTTCTCAACCCTGCTACAATATGGTAACTTACATCATCAGTGTAAATTAATAAGGCCGTCTATGGGCTTGTGGCTCACACTACGAACCCCCCTTAGTTCAGTAATATTGGCAGCTTCCGAAAACGGAGGGTGTTCCCCTCATGGATATTACATGCACATTGAGGGTCGTCGGTTCTCTAACTATGTAACTACAAGAACCAATATCAGCAGCATGCTCTAAGGAAGCATGGTGTGCACATATTTAGCACCGCTTACAAAGGCAAACTGGCTATGTTAAAAAACTGATCATTTAAAGCTTCGGTAGTGGGCTGGAAAACTTCCTTTTGGCATACTCACAGGCAATGCTGATTGCACTATTGCTGTGACGCAGGCAAAATTCAGCCAGTAGGATTTGACTTTCTTCTGATGTTAGATCACCGTGGGAGCCCTGCAAATGAAGAAAAAGTGTCATCAAATCAAGGAAAAACTAAAAAACATAAACACAAAAGTAAGTTTCTAACTCTTCATGACTTCATCAAATTCCAGATCCATTCTCTTCAACACTGTACTGATATATTTATCACCTATTATCAACATGTGTGACACCACAACAAAAGCAATAAAGTAATAAAATTTGGCCATAACTCATAAGTCAATGCGAGGCTTAAATGATATGGTTTTCCATGTTTGACCGTGTGTCAAATGTTTCAAAGGAAATTCTCATAGGCGGCAGCTAAAACCAGTGGACAATGGAAACTGAATCTGACATCACCATTGTCATCTTGGCTCAGCAAGCATCAGTCCTTACCATAAAGGAAAACTGGGGAGACAAGATGACGAGGTGAAGAAAGAGGAGCCGGGGGGGGGGAGGGTGGACAATTCACATTTACAGTAAGCATTGTTTTGGACTGAAAAAGTACGGCTTGAAGAAATTTGCAAAGTGTTTGTGTTCATGCTGGAAGCAACTAATGCAGATTGAGCATGTTAATTGCACTACAAGATGTTTGAAGAAAGCAACAATCAAGTAAGAACAGTAGTCACATACCCTTGCACACCCAGTCAATCTATTGGATAAAACAGAGCATTGTCATCTTACCAAGCGTGATCTCCTGTCGCAAACAGCATGATGCATTATTATACCAGCAGCCACTGAAACATTAAAAGAATCGACCATGCCGTTCATTGGAATACTGCAGTGCAAATCCGACAACTCTAAAGCATCTTCACTAATGCCCCTGCAAGCATCCCCACAATATTATAATAGCAGAATTGCGATTATGAATTTATAATATGATCCCTTCAGCTAATATATTATTATAAGGTGCACTAACATGTATAGAGATTTTAACAAACCAAGAAAAATTCCAGCAGAAGTGTAGGTATCTAGCAATATCACTGATCCCCCCCCCCCCCCAAAAAAAAAAATTTACCGGCATCTCTAGACTGGTAATGAACAATGGAAGGTGATTTCTGAACAGCCACAGGAGAACCTTCATGATTTCCAGTGGTTTCCCCTCTAATGGCCAAGCCGAGATCTAGAAGATTCAGACCAAGAAACACATTGAGCCCAGTTGCATAAACTTCGTTTTAAAAAGCGCGAGGCACACTAAAGCACAAAGGGTCCCGGGGAGTGAGACAAAAGGCATGAGGCGAAGGCGCACGCCTCACGGACGCGAGGGGCACTTTTCTAAAGAAGTACTAAAGATCTATTCTATAAATGTTTTATGCCCAACTAAGTTATATACTTGCATCAATACATGACTAGATACCACTATAACCGTTTTAAAGTCTAAAATGGTAATAAAATGATATATGTTACAGTAAGTAAAAAATTAAAATGGAAAAAAAATAATGAGACATTTTATAAAAAATCAATACATGACTAGATACCACTATAGCGCTTTTCAAAGGGGCAAAAAAAGTACTACACACTGACTTAATAAAGACAACCCCCCCCCCCCAAAAAAAAAAAACCCACAGCTGACTAACTATTATTACAAAACCACAGAGAGGGGGGAGAGAGAGGAGTAATGGGCAGCCCACTCCTTTTTCAAAGGCCAAGAACTGCACAGTGCACTCAATGGCTTGGCGCAGCACTTCACGGAGCAAATCACCGGCAACAGGTAAAGATCTGCCACCGGAAAGGCTTGAGAATGGAAGATCGACCAAGTCTATCACCAATGAGTCACAATACATGCCCCAAATCAAAGAGAAATTTAGAGTTCCAAAAATTAGGGTTTTCAAAAATTAGGATTTTGAAAACTAGGGCTGAATTCAAAGCAATTAGATGCAACTGGATGGGTGCTTCTGCTCAAATTGAGTTATACAGCTACGGGTAAGTGTCAATTTGAAGAACATTATGTGCTTTCATGGTGGGTACTCTCCCATCCCTCCCTTGTGACCGATTTCCCTGACGCACAGAAGCGACCCACCTGGCGTGAAACGCACGTGAGGCCTTAGTTTTCAAAAGCACGAAGCGCACTGAGGCGCGTAGGGTCCCACAGCGGAAGGCACAAGGTACGAAGCAAAGGCGCAAGCATCTCATATGCGAGGCGCACTTTTATGCAAAAATGTTTAGAAGTCATTTACATTTCATAAAGAATATTTTGTGGAAACAAGTCCGACAAATGCATTAAAAAAGTGATTAGACATGATTATAACTACTAACACCCCAACCATCTTTAAGATATGTTATCTTATTATCATAGTCCTCTATAGCACACAGATATTGTACAAGTATAGCTCACCTTTCAACTTCCAAGGTACAAAAAGAAGAAAAAAGGTAAAGATAGGGCCAAGAAAAAGAAGGAAAGGGGGGGGCGATATAGCCTTGCATTCTTAAGGCTCAGCTCATCCCCTCTGAGGCACTGACCTGGTAGCCTCATGCCGAGGCGCACCTAGATGTCCATCCGGTGGGCTTTTTCAAACTCAGCATGAGGCGCGCGCCTCGGCTCCTTCAAGGAACTTGCATCGCGTCACCCATTGTGAGGCGACACGATGCCCGCCTCGTGCCCAGTTACGCCTTTTTTAAAACTAAGATAAACGGTGCCTAGGATATGGATCAGGACACAAACACGAATTGCAGCATGTATCATTAGGTAGGGTCAAAGCAAGATGAGTATTTGATGTTCCCCATGCAAGACATGTGACGCTGTGCCTTCTTACTTTGTCCATGGCACTCTTTGCTCATAGTCATAGCAGGCATAGGGTCATTGACCTGCCAGACCTGAAAAACCGTCAGCACATCTAGCCGTTTTATACCCTTGACCTAATCCAAAGGGGTCCATAACCTGAAAAGCACATGGATTAGGATCAGCCATAGACGCCGACCTGAAGATCCGTCCCTCTGCCCACCAAAAAATAGAAATATGAAAGCAAGTTGGGATAGCTAAGTCGTAATATTTGATTACTACATTACAAAATAAAACAATGTCTCCCGACAGCCTCTGGCAGCAAACCCACATCAAAATAAAACACCTTCTAACCCATCTACTCATTTTCACAGCTTAATTCATTCTGTTCTCAGCCTCTCATCATACATGCTATATCATGACATCAGTCCATCGAAACAAATCAAGGACATCACCTGACACCATGGTTCTCGAAGTTACTTCGACCATAGAACCCCACTCTACGAATGTGAATTGCAATTCACGCATAAAGGCCATTAAGGCAGTGTAATGAATACCGTACCATATTGCCCGGTACCGGCCGAAGGGTACCGTACCGGTCAAGAAACGGTACAAGCTATTATCCAGTATTGTACCGGACAATACCGCACTGTACCATCAAATACTGGACAGTACCGGTATTTTCAATCAAATACCGCCCGTTACACTAAAATTTCAAATTTTTGTCCTTTAATTTTTTAAAAAGTTTTTGAAATTCAAAACGGTACGATCCCGGTACAACGGTACATAAATCCGGTATGTCTCGCTCCACTAGAGAAAAAAAAAAAAAAAAAAAAAGAAAAGGGAAAAGGGCACGATGACATTTGTAAGTTTGCATTAAAGGCTTTACAGACATTACATGCTGATATAAGCCAAAATGGCTTATATTCAACACAACATGTGTCACTTTGTCCTGCTCTTTTTTGCATTAAGTAGCATTAAGCTTAAAACGTATAGCTTTTTACAACTCCTTGTGGCTTCTTGCAACTACTTTACAGTTTCTACCAGCTCCTTTCAGCTTACACCTTAACCCTACACCTCAATGTTAATGCAAAAAAGAACAGGGAGTCATCTAGTTATACTTAAAACTTATAAATCTTTTTATTCAATTTATTAATTAATTTATATTATATGTTCAACATATATTTGGATATATTAAGGCAGTACCATCATTACTAAGCTTATAATTTTAATGCATTAACACAATGAATGCCTTACTGAAACTTAAAATTCATGCTGCAAAAACCAATAATTCTGATCTTTGATTGGATCTGGATGCTACACCTGTTATGACAAACGCAATCATGGTTATTAAACTCCTAATCCAGATTCTAGAGTCCTTCCCAAAGCTATCTGTGATCCAATGCTTAGTGAGACTTAAAATTCATGCCGCAAAAACCAATAATTCTGATCTTTGATTGCATCTGGATGCTACACCTGTTATGACAAACGCAATTAAGGTTATTAAACTCCTAATCCAGATTTTAGGGTCCTTCCCAAAGCTATCTGTGATCCAATGCACACGCACACGCACACACACACACACACGCACACGCACACGCACACGCACACGCACACGCGCACACGCACACACACGCACACACACGCGCGCACACACGCACGCGCACACACACACACACACACACACATATATATACACACACACATATATATATGTGTGTGTGTGTGTGTGTGTGTGTGTATGTGCATATGTATATGTATACGTATATGTATACGTATATGTATATATATATATATATATATGTATGTATGTATGTATGTATGTATGTATGTATATATATATATGGGGGAGTGTGTGTACATACATACATATATAGCATTGCAACTATATAGTATTGTCCAACAACTTTGATTACATATATATATATATATATATATATATATATATAGAGAGAGAGAGAGAGAGAGAGAGAGAGAGAGAGAGAGAGAGAGAGAGAGTACATTGCAACTATATAGTATTGTCTAACAACTTTGATTACAAGATAATGTTAAACTAAACTACTATTTTCCTAACGAGAATCTATTAAGATTATTCTTCTTATCAAGATTGTTTTTTGCCCGTATTCAAAGCAAATAACAGAATCTTAGATCTTGAATCCGATTCTATGATTCCAATGATAGGGACCATATATTGATCCTAGTTAGGACATGGATTCTAATAAGCATGAATGTGATCCAAAACGAATTTGATTGCTGCATCAGTCATCATCTCTACTCCAGACAGTCCACATCCCTAATCTTCCTTTTTCACATCTCTCTACTTCCTCATCGTCATAGCTATGGACTATTTGGCTGTTGACTCACCATTTATCGCATCCTCATTGAGTTGTAGACACTGTCCACTTTCTTAACTGATTCCTAGCTGATTCAGAGAATTTCAGGCGTATTAGCAGTGCCGAACGTAAGCGATACTAAGATTGTTGGTTGTCGGGTCATGGGTAACAGATGGCCAAACCCCCCCCTTCCTGATCCTTTCTCGTGTGGTTTATTGCCTTGTGTTGTTTATTGATTTATGTAAGGAGAAATTGAAAATTAAAGTCGCAGAAATTGAAAATTATGGTCACTACGAGTATTCACGTGTGCTACTGCCGCTGCATGTGGCATGATGGTTAACATAATTGATTAGGTAAAATCTAGAGTACCAATGGTACAATGTATACTATGGTTTGGTTTGGTTTGATGGAAAGAGTAGTAAATCAAGTGCAATGGGTACATAGGAATTATCAAGCGTAATTAAAATATTACGCATTTATGCTCAATGAATTAATTCATAATTTTAGCTCATCATTTGCCACTTAAGTCAAGAAGATATACAATTAACAAAAATAATTGTTATTGTTTCTCATGGGTGGAAAATGACAATAAATAAGATTAGTGAGAGAAACTAGCAAATTCACGTAGAGAGTGCTCAGTCTAGCATAAAAATGAAAATAAAAATAAAAATAAAAATCATTGAATAATACAATCCAAATGTGTTCATTAACATAGTTTTTTTAAAATAAAAGAAATTTATTGGTCTTAACATAAGAATTTAAACGATGGCTACTATCATTATACGTGTCTATTTTTATACTCAAATTAAAAAATTCAAATCCTAAATATTATCGTTCTTTAAACAATTGTAGTTTTTCTTATTCATAATTGCTCAATGTATTCATACCTGATTAAAACCTAGAACAAGTAAAACTTAGAATTGTGCTTCTCCTTTTTCAGCCCTCCTTTTAAATAAATAGTCATAAGATAAAAATTTAAACACGTACTACCATTTTATAGGTTTTATTTCACAGTAAAATTTCAAATTTCGACCACCAATTAAGTATTGATCTTTTACCAATCTTTCTCTTTTTTTTTTTGGATGGATAAATCCACGCATACACAACGTACGTAAAATTAAACCTTGGTCTGTTGTGGAAAGCAAGCACACTCCCACTACGGTAACCCCCCCTTCAAAAAAAACCCCCAAACGGTGGGTGCTATCTCACTTTCTCTTATTACTGCCCAATGTGTTTATACATAACTAAAAACCACAAATATGAATAGCATTTATCGTTTCCTTAGATTTCCTCTTTTTTATGAAAAAACATAGAAGCCATGCATGAAGACCCGAAAAAGTATACCATTTAGAATAGCCTTTTTCCCCCACCTTCCTCCCCAATCCACGACCCTCAAGGTGGGGGGGGGGGAACAGAGGACGAAAAGTCAATAATCAAAAAGAGAAGTACATTGAAATTTGAAAATATTTACAATATACATTATACAGGTACAGTTCATTACAATAGTAATCCCTTGTTGGCTTTTAAGATATATAAAAAGAGGTATCATGATGATTGTAGATGAAATCTGTGGGCTTGATATTGTTTCTATTATGTTTTGGTGCTATTAGTGGGAAGCAAAAATGTCTTAGTCACACCCCCAGTTATGCATAAACTGTTCACTGGAATTCCTGAGGGAGAAATAAGACTTCCCCTTTGTCTTTCTAGTGAGGCTAAGGTTGGGAAAAACCCTAGCAGACCCTTTATTACTTAAGCCTGCCTTGCCCCAACTAGGTTTTGATCAGGTATAGTTCACATGCATATCGTAGATGTCAGGTCCCACATGGCCATCTGACAGACACTTAGGGATGCAAAGAGGTTGCTCCGGTTCATACATGCTCTAGCCCAACAAGATGGCCTTAAATCACCAAGTACCCAATTTGAAGTTCGAAATACGATCGCCTGTGTAGGCCTAAGGCATGCCATTGTTCTAATAAACTTAGGCAAATAAAAGGACAGAACCATGATCAAAACTTGGTTCCAAAGTCTATTTGATTATTAATCATCATTTTTCTCTTTCACCATTCGAATAGCATGTAAGAAGTACCGAGTACAAGCTCAAATTGTTTTAACTAAATAATAAGCAATATCAGCTAATAGTGAGAGGAAAAATGCAGATCCCTAATGATCATATGGTGAGTACTTCCAATAGGCAGCAACTACTCTGTGAAAGATTACACATGCCATGATACACAGAAACAATCATAACTCCTAATGATTAACATGGTCAATATCATTAACTAGAACATAACATAAAACAAGCTGTTACATTAGGAATTTGTGTCCCAGTGCAGAGCAATAGAATATGAAATCAACATTCAAGCAAGGCCAACACCATGTGAAGTGAGCAACAGAAGAAAATAAGGGGAAAAGAAGTTTATCCCAACCTTGAAGTTTAAAGTAATAAGCATAACAATTACCTATTCTCATTGCCGACAACAATGGCAGTTGGGTAAGACCAATCCATGTCATAAATGGAAACCTATAAGTAATTCAACAAAGTAAATAAAATGAAGATAACTTCAAAGCACGCAAATTATATAGGTTTGAGGATCATAACTTGGGCTGGGGGGTCATAAAGGAATAAGTCTGGACAGTGGACTGAACACGATGCAAATGTTGAAAATTAGCTTGTTAAGCATAATCATGCAAATGGAGAATAGTGTCATAGCTTGTGGTTTGTAATTCGGCTGGATATCAGCACGTGCCCTTTTTGGAGATAACCTAATCACTTTAACCTCCTTATGCATTAGTTGGAGTAAGGTAGTTATTATCTTAGTGCCCCAAGATGAACTTAAAGAGTTAGCATAAAAAGGTGTGTACAGTTTCGTTAGTCGCTGTCAAAGATTAAAGTTTTAATCTGAAATTTTCATCATCCAACAGGGCCAACATAGTTGATTTTAAGTTCATGAACAATATTCTAGGGGCTCCAAATTATGTGCGAAGGGCCACGGCTAAGCAAGGTACCCCTGCATTGATATGTCCAGGGTGAAGATACGATAAGCAAGTTTCTGTACGAATTAAAGAATCTGCACGTCAACTGAGCCCAACTGTACATGGATAATGGACCCTCCCTCACTCATTTTCCTTAATTGTGAAATTAGCATTATTTGAGTTTGATTCTATATTCTATAAATTTCTAGCCATATTCATGTTATGCCCTCATAATTTCATCTAATGAAACCTAGCGCTGGAAGGAAATTATCACCATAGAGTCAATGGACATTGCGACCCTCCTCTTCACAAGGGGCAGAATATCTTCAAAGTCAAATTTCTTCATCCAACTTAACTAATGCTAAACTCAGAAGATCCTTCAGCAGTTAGCTTTAGATGTTGGCTTCACTTTTGGTTCTTTGTGATGGACTCTCACTTACCGTTTTTATAATATTCATCTATCTTTATCTCTCTGTTCTGTCTTTAACTAGTGTTTTGTTTCTATTCAAAGTCAAAACCCCAAATCTGCTCTGGCTTGATGCCGTTAATGGTGCCTTAGTTGATTTTCCTTTATGCTTCATTTATTTTTTGTTAAAACCAAGCAAATCCTCATAGGTCGCTTCGACATACACTTCCTGAAAGGAAAACAGCAGATGGAAATGCCCACTCCAGTTTACAAGATTATGGGAGATTGAGATGTATGATAGAGCAAATCTTTAAAGGAATGGAAATCAAACATGAGAAGTAGATCCGCCTTACTGTTTCCTTTCCAAGATGAGTTGTAGCTATCCTGTATCCCCTTGATTTCAGAATACTAAAGCATTCTCGAGTGGAGTCCCAAACTTCAATGTCCAACCACTTCTCAGCACCCATGCTAACATGCCGATTATCTCTATACCTGCAAACACAAACACAACTCATTGTAAGTAACTCAGGAAGAAAAAGCAATAAGGAAACATTACATCAAACTATCCTTATCCTCCCCCCCCCCCCAAAAAAAAAAAAACCCAAAAAAAAACCCCTCAAACGATGAGCAGTTTCACTTAAGAGTAATGAAGTGGCATGAGCTTACTTTCATAAAGTCATTTCCTTCTATCCATTATAAATGTATAACGGTAGCAATATTACGGACCTCTTGTTATTCAACTTAAAGATATTCCATATTCTGCTTTGTCTTTTTAAAACTTTTTTTTTAAATAACAGGTAATATAATGAGAAATTTCAGAAGGAAAATCACACTTTCTTCATCCCAATAGGGTTGCTCTATTTTCTATTTTGTTCACACCGCTACAACTATTCTAAATTGTTACTAGCAGTAGTTTGGTTAAAAGTTGTTACCATTCAGCTCCAAATAATTTAAACTAGGAATGAAACACTTCAATGGTAGTTGATATCATTAGAAATATTCAATTTAAACTAGGAATGGCACACTTCAATTGAATAAAACAACCTCAACTACTTTGAACAGAATACAGAAGCCCTCTTTGCGGCCAATATGTGGCCCTGACATAGCAATCTTCAATAAACTGTGTAGGCCTTCACGTACTATCAAAAAGATCTTCTAGTTCTATTAATTCAAGTAATCCAAAAAATTGACATAAGAAAAGCCTAATAAACCCCAAGTGAACTTATATCAAGGAAAAGATTCAACTACAAATGCATACATCAAAGATCATTTGCAAGATTTATTAGTTAACACTTGATTTATTCTTAGTAGTCCCACTGATTTTACTCTTATGTAGTTGTATGTACAAGAAGAGATCATAAATTGAGTGTGATTTGCAAGATTGAGCTATCAGTTGCTTTATTAATTTGAGCAAGAGTAATTTGTGACATGTTGGCTCAAACTAGTAACAGGGTCTGCTCATTCATACCCAAATTGTAAAGGATGACTTGGACGGTTGGAACTTAGAGCAGGAAACGATGTACACTTTGTAGAATCCACCTAACTAATAAAGTCGGGTTAATTCCTAAAGCCAAGGCATTAAATAGGGACTAGGCAATTTATCGAACCTCACAACCAATCGATTGTGTTTGATATATTTTCCATTTTGGGTGCAAATATATTTTCAATATCTCGATAATTTTTCATCCTCGTTAGTCAGCCTATTCATCCACCTCTAGGGTGATTCTCTAAGCGTTTGGTAATACCATGGGTATTAGAGCTAGTCTCACACTTTTCTTGACTTAATTGTTAAGTGATTATGCTGCTATGATCATGGCTTCCTCAAGAAATGCCTACAGTTATTACAGGTGATCCTTTGTTGGGCCTTCATTGTTTAGAGAAACGACCTTCTATATTGGAAAACACAATACAGATTTTCATTGAGTTAGAAGATATAAAGCCACGAGGATTGCAATCACGGGACGTTATGTTTCAACATTCAATAATACTCAAGCTGATGAAAAGCTCGTGGAAATGCACGAAGATCTAGATACTCAAAATTAAGAATATGCTAATGGATATAATCATATTTCTACTACTCAAACTCATTACAAAAACATCCAAAGAATTTCAATGCTGCGAATATACCTCATTGTCGCTTAGATGCTAATGAATATACTTATATTTCCGCTTCTGAAACATGTAATGTACATGTTTAAGGGTCTAACTTCAGGCTCAAACATTTGCAAAATTTTCAACCTATAAATGCTATAATACATTCACAGGAACTTCATCCAAACATACAATTCAAGCACATAAGAAAGATATACCTAACCACAGACATAGAATATAAAGGATTCAAAGCAAATGAACTAAAGAGGCAAATGAAAGAAAACTCTTTCACCTCAAATTGAGTTCCACAACCTTTTGGAACTGTCGCAAGAGACCACATGAACAGATTGGAATCCAAGAGCATCAGCAGACCGAAACGCAGCCGAAACGTTCCCAAAATCCGTCAATCCTTCAACCACCAAACAAACCCCATAGCTCCGATTCTTCACCACATTCCTGAACCTCTGCTTCCTCGAATCCATTAAATGAGGTTCCATCGCCTCCAACACTTTTGCACTATTCAACGAAACACCGCCAGCTCCGAATTTGTCGAGGTAAGGAAACCAGCGGCCAGAATTACCACCAATAGAAGATTTTCTCTCCATTTTCATCAGTTTGGAAACGCTATCCTTGTTCTTAGGGGACAGAAGCTGCTCAACTGTGTCTTTTCCTAGGTCTTCTGCAGGTTCAAGGATTGATTTTTCCGAAATTGATTCTAGGTTTTCGCTTGCAATAGCTTCTGAAATTGAGACGAAATTTCTGCATCGAATTCTGCGCCGATTCCATTCGAACCCTAATCGAAGATAGCTGGAAAATCAGTTCAAAATCATGCGGAAAATCACAGGAAGTTAGAGAAAAAGAAAGTGCTGTACCTTGACGAAGAGAATGAGAGGAAGAGTATGGGGAGAGTGAAAGAGGAAAGATAATGGAGAAATGGTGGCGTCTCAGAGGGTTGTGCGAAGACAGAAGCGATGTCCGAGCTAGGGTTGTGCAGAGGGTCATGGTGTACAGACACAGCCAGACGCGAGCGCGGAAGGACTCAAAGGAGGCTGGGAGAAGTGAACTGCTATTTTCTTAGGGCGCCACCAAAGCAAATGCCGCAGCAAGAGATTTTTTTTTTTGGGGGGGGGGGGGGGGGGGGGGGGGGGGGAAGAAAGGTCTGTGAAAACATGTAAGAAATCCTTCCCTTGTCAAAGATACAATGAAACTCATAGTCATTTAAAATTCATAAAATCTATCCTATATAAAATTTAAGTCAGACGTAAAAATAAATTTTAAATAAGCATGAAACGGCTATTGAAAAATAGGTACGGATATGGGTTAGCCCTCACCCGATTTATATCCGCACCCTATCCGTATCCGTTATTATAATAAAATAAAAAAATTATTTTTATTTAATATTTTTCGAATTAAGTCCAACCCAATACGTTTTAACAAAAAGTTAGTCAATAATGTATTTAATTTCACATTTCTAAACAATATATTTCTAAAATATTACAAATTTGTAATCTTATAACGACAAAAATATATATCGTACTTGGATATAGGTTGCATATAGATATTAATTTTCATTCTCTATGTGAACCTAAATGAAATCTGCAAGCCCGCAAAACCCAATAGGTATGGGTATGGGTTTTATTTTTGATACCCGGTGGGTATAGGTACGGGTATAGGTATGATTTTCGAAAACGGGTATGGGTAAGAATATAGCTCAACCCACCTCGTATCCACCGCATTACCATCCTTATCTCTTACTATCATTATACTAAACACCTAAGTGTATGGAAAAACTGTACACACCACTTGGCCCAGTTCAAACATGTCTCTACAATGGGTGGCCCAATTTGAAATGCGTTGTTCATTATCTTATAAATATTTCTTTGTGTACAACCTTTTACAACATATACAATTTAGCAGATAGGTGAAGGGTAGGACATGTGGTTTGTGAGATTTGAAGTTTAAAAGATGCTAACCACAAATGTTGATTATCTTTTTAAAAGCCAACCTTCCAATCCCTTGTCTTTGTTTTCCAACATTTTTTTAGGTTTTTCTTGTTAAAAAGTATGTTCTCTTAATTAGCAAAAATTTTATTTTCAATCAAATTTTGTCCCAAAAAATGTTCATTAAATAGTTATCTATTTCTCGCTTAAAATTATCTTTTGTTCACTAAAAAGTTTTCTACTGTTCAATAAAAAATGTCCTTGTGAGGAATAAAATTAACTAACTATAGGTTGTGGCTGATCTTCCTATTTATTCAATTGTCAACTAAAAAAATTGAGTACTTACACTAAACAATATTTAAATGCACACTAAAAGCAAAACTCTTATTCACTAAACAGCGTTCTATTGTGTATTGAATATTGTTCGATTATACACTAAATTTTGTTCTATTATACACCAAACACTATTGCACATAACATTAAATAGTGCTCTATCATATACTAAACTCTGTTGTATCATACAATAAATACTGTTATATATAACATTAAATATTGTTATATCATACTCTAAATATTGTTATGTCAACGCTTTTATATTCTACATTAAAAATGGTGTAAAACTGAATATATACGTATAGCTTTGATAGACTTAGATAAGAAAAAAACTAACACAATTTAAAATCTTGAACCTCACAACGTCAAACTCTATGAAAGTTATTCCAATTCCATTCAAATTTACCTACTTTTTATTAAAAATTAATCTATTGTTCACTCAAAATTAATCAATTGTTTACAAAAAAGTATATAGAGACTTTTACCCCCAAAATGTTTTCTATTGTTTACCAAAAACTATTCTATTGTACACTAAAACTTTTATGTATAAACTAAAATTAAGTTAATAGAGCATGTTTAAAAACTAAGTAAACATTGCAAATGTTTTAAAATGGTGTATGAAAAAATTAAAAATAAATAAAGATAGAATTATGTGAAAAACTAAAAATAAATAAAGAGTACATAGTAATAAAAACAGTGATAAAAATATAAAATTGACAAGAAGAGGTTTCAAACCACTGACCCATTAAATGCCAAACAATGTTCCTACTAATACAGCAGCACTCAATTGTTGCTACTCTTTGCAATTAATTATATAAAACCGTCATTAAATTAAAGATCCAAAAGCACGTAACTCCATGCGTATTTAATGCGATGTATGCCATGATGTTGTACCTTAACTTGTATAATATAATTTTTCTTCTCTCTTAAGGGTTCTTCCTATATTATCTTTATACAGTACAGAACTTAAATCTCTATATAGAACTTAATCCCATACCAATGTGAAATAAAGTGAAAAACCCCACTTAGCCACCCAATCGGCTACACTACTCTCTTGCCTAAAAATGTGAGAGATAGTAACTTGGTTACAACACTGCAAGAATGTAGTGATATCTCGTAGTAAGGTTTAGATTTTCCCAGGTGCTTTGATTTGATCTTGCACTGCTTGAATGATAATGTTATTATCGCTTTCAACATGTACATTCTTGAACCCAACTTGTACTGTAGATTTGATGTCGTTCCGCATTGCTGTTACTTCTGCCTCTAAAATTGATGTTGTACCCATAGTGAAAGTTGTTGCTTGAGTGAACTGTACTGACCAATCTCTAATGATGAACCCTTGGCCTCATGCTGCTCCTTGGAATGTTTTAGATCTATCAAATTGATTTTAATGAATCCTCGTTTGGATTTCCTCCATGCCTTAGCAAGAGATGGAAAAGGATAGTTTTGGGTTTTTTTTAACTTATAATTTTAGTTTTAACTTTAAATTTTTTGGTGCAGATTCTAATTTTTATTTTGTATAAATATTATTGTTTGCAAACCTTGCAACAGGAGAAGGTATAAGCAAATTCTTATAAGTAGTACAGTTTGAGGCCCTAACTTCCCATTTGGAAGGTAGTTTAAATCTAGTGTACGTGCATATAGCATACCTCGTACCCTATAGCACAACGTATGTATGCATGTGTGTATATATGTGTGTATTAAAACAAAACCTTTCAAAGATAACAAATGCCACATGTCAAATTTTTAGATGTTTGGACTTTTTATAATCTAATTTCCAACCTAATTTCAAACCACAAAAATTATTATTTTTAATTAAAATAATAAATAATAAAATATCTTCACTATTATAAACATGAAATATTAGATATTAGATACATTATAACGATAGCTATGGATTCTATTTACTATAAATACACAACTCTTAAGAAATAATTAAATACTTCTAATTTCTATTATTATTATTATTATTATTATTATTAGTAGTAGTAGTAGTAGTAGTAGTAGTAGTAGTAGTAGTAGTAGTAGTACTGCTACTACTGCTACCACCACCACCACCACTGCCACCACACCCCATTCAATGTTATCACAAATAATTTATTACAAGAATAATAAATTATTCATGAATCATGTAAACTAGTGTACCTAATTAACTTTAACAGAGTAGCATAAAATTCACAATTACTTTAGGATATTATAAATTGATGTTTCTTTTTTGACATTCACAAATAATTACAACGGTGGGTTTTTCACATAACTTTAAAAAAACTATTTTACTCTTTTTTTGTTTTTACAGAGGCTCAAATAATTTTTCCATAGGTTACATGAATTACGAATATAATTTACTATACTTTTTACATAAGTTATTGTGATTAAAAAACTCACATGTTTCATTCACGTCATGGTTATAGGAAACAAAATAAAATATCATAATTTTTGACACAACTCACTTAAATATGAAAACTATTAATTAAAAAAAAATTATAAATCTTTCGTGCATCACATAAGATATTAGATGATTCATTAGTTAATATATATGTTTACTACAGAGAAAAGCTCAAACATATTCTGTAAATCACACAAGAGAAAGCATACTAGTTATTATATTATAATTCTAGGCCTATCTAGTTAGATAGGGCAGAAACACTCAAGTTAAGTCCAATGCAAAATTTGCCCCAAAAAAAGACATGTATGGCTATTAATAGAGTATAGAGGACAAATATGTAATTTTTGTAAATTACTGTACCCTTATTATTATATATACATCACTAGGCGCCCTAGTTGGGGGCAACGCCTTCCAATTCTATTCACATGGTATCAGAGCCTTTTTGAGTGAGAGGTCTCAGGTTCAAATCTTAGCAACCCCGATATTGATTTATTGCACAAGTTAAGGTCAGTCTTTATAGCATCTACGCTTCAAACCCAAAGCACATTCACTTGAGGGGGCGTATTAAAGTATAAACCTATTGATTTTAGCCTAGGTTTTTTTTTCCTCTGTTTGGTCGCTTCTCACGGTTCTCTGCCTAGGGTTTCTTCTTCTCCGATGTACCCTAGCCATGGCAAGCTCGCCCACCACCCCGTCTTCTCCATCACCGGTCACCTCTGTTCCTGGCCTTCCACCGGTGCAGTCTGACACCGTCGTCGTCCTGTCGACTCCCCAACTCGTTGGTGGTGTGGCGTCTGAGGTGAGTATTCCTCCTCCTCTCCCTTGATGAGCAGCGCCCCTTCACTCCGCTCCTCAGCTCCTCTGCCTTTCTTCTCCCAGCATCCGTCCCCACCTTCGGTCCCTCTTCTTCATTCCTCTACGGCTCCCATCACTTTCATGGATTTTCCGTTCTCGTCTGGCAGATAATCTTCGACTCCTCTCGACATGCCCCATGAATCATCTCTTATTGTCAATGGTGATTCTTCTTGGCTCTCCCCCATCTCTGTTCTACCTTTGCTACATCCTAGCCTTTTCTCCATTAATATCAAGAACTTTGTGACCACTACCTTGACTAAAGTTGAAGTCTTTCTCCCGTGGCAAACCCAGTTCACCGCCTTTCTGGTCACTTAGCAGCTTCAGGGATTTTTGGATGGTTCCGTGTCCACTCTTTCGACTTTTGTCATTGATGCTCATGGTATTCAACATTCCAACCCGGCCTATTCTCTCTGGCTCTGTCTTAATCAACTTCTTCGCTTGTTTGCTACAATCTCTTCTGATCTATTGACAGATGTACATGACATCACTCACTCTATTCAGATTTGGCAGCATTTAGCTCATTGTTTTAATGGCGCTAGCTTAGCTCGAGCCATGGATTTGAAACGTACCTTAATTACCTTGTCAAAAGACGAGACCCAAAGCATGGAGGACTATCTAAAGGGCATTGAACAAATTACTAATTCTCTTGCATCCATTGGCTCTCTGGTTTCGGATCTTGACCTTGTTCAACTTACTCTTAACAGTGTGGATGAAGATTATCATATTCTTGCTATGACATTGTCTTATGGTGCCAACACTCTTACTTTTGATGATCTTCGTGCCAAATTGATGCATCATAAACAAAGACTCAAATTTCTAAAATCCAAGGGTGCATTTATTACTTCCACCAAGCCCTCACTGTGTCTACCGCTTCTACCTCCTCCACGGTGACCGCTTCAGCTTCTTCTCCTAGCAACAATCGTAGGCGTGGACAAGGTGGAAATCATGGTCGTGGTCGCTACACCAACTGCCGAGGGGGTGGTCGTAATCAAGGGGGTGGATCCTGTAACCATAATCACACCTCTTCTCAATCTCAGTCTTCTAATAGGAGTGCATCTACAGGGGCAGTTTATGGTAATACAGTCTTTTCATGTTCCAATATTCAAAGTTTATCTTCTTCTGCAACTCACCCTGTTCTTGCAGGTAACAATTCATCGGAAGGAGTCTTAGGTTCACACCCAAATGTTGTATGCCAGATTTGCTTTATCCCTAGACATACAGCGTCTGGTTGCCCCAATCGCTATCTCTCATAGCAACACTCTTCTTATGTTCTAACATATGCTACTTTTGATGCCGTCAAAGCCAATGAATGAGTTTGGTATCCTGATTCGGCAGCAGCTTCCCACATGACACCTAACGAAGGTAACTTACTCTCTAAATCTATTTACAATGGCATTGAATGCATTCAAACTAGGGGATGGTACCACTCTTCCCATAAAGCACGTTGGCTCTCTTGCTTCCACTGCTTCGCGGCCTCTCTTGTTTTGTAACGTGTTTTATGTGCCTTCTTTAAAACATAATTTGATTTCGATTTGTCAATTATGTCGGGATAATAATTGTTCTGTCATTTTTGATGAATTTTCTATTTGTGTCAAGGATAAAACCTCGAGTAGGACGCTACTTCAGGCCTCCTCTAGTGGGAATCTCTATCAAGTCCATGTAACCTTTCCTTTGTCTGTTCCTGCCCTAGCTGCTGTCATTGATCCAGGTGTTACTTGGCATCATCGTCTCGGTCATTGTGGAGCACAAACACTTACTAGTCTTAGGAATTCCAATTTCATTTCTATTCCTTATAAGTTTCAAGATACTTGATTTTCTTGTCGACTTGCAAAGTCACATAGATTGCCTTCTGAGGATGTTGAACATCGTTATAAAAAATCTTTACATCTTATTCATTCTGATCTTTGGCAATCTCCTGTGCTTTCTTATTCTAGCTATCGGTATTATCTATGCTTTATAGATGATTTCTCTCTATACTTGGATTTATCCTTTAAAGTGTAAATCAGAGGTGTTCACTGCTTTCTGTACCTTCCAGAATTTAGTTGAAAACCTCTTTTCTACCAGAATAAAAATGTTCCAAAGTGATGGGGGTCGTGAATTTGATAATACTACTTTTGGTGCGCATTTTATTAAACATGGCATTTATTTTAGAAAATCTTATCCCGACACTCAAGCTCAAAATGGTGTCGCTGAGCGTAAGCATCATCATCTTACTGAAATAGTTCATGCCATGCTTCTTAATGCTCATTTACCTGCTAGCTTTTGGGCAAATGTGGCTTATGCGGCCATTTATACAATAAATCGTCTTCCTTCACCTATTTTACATGGCCTATCTCCCTTTGAAAAATTATTTCAAAGGCCGCCTGATTATAATTTTTTGAAAACTTTTGGTTGTGCCAGCTTTCCTAATTTTTCTGCTACCTCTACAAATTAATTAGCACCACGATCAGTATTATGTATTTTTCTTGGTTATGCTGCCCATTACAAAGGATACAAGTGTTTTCATCCCATTACGGGTCATTTTTACGTTAGTTGGCATGTTATTTTTCATGAAAATTATTTTTCGTATCCTGATCTTATTTCTCATTCTCAGTCCTCCTTTATTCGTGCTCCATTTGTCTCTTCGGATGGTTTAACCAGCCTTACCACTCCCACAATTACTATCCCGCCCACTCCTTCTAGCCTTCCTATGCCTATTGATGGGCTACCCGCTGCAGTCCAAGCCAGATCCTTCCCCTCTGACCCCGGTGTCTCTTCCGCTGGGTTTCGGCCCACCTCTAGCACCGTCTCGCCTCCTTTCGTGTCCCCTTCATCTGATGTTAGCCCAACCTTGCCTCAGCCCAACCGTGCCCCTCCAGAGTCCAACCCACGTTGCGCTCTACCCCTGGACCAGCCCACTTGTGTCGCTTCATCGCCAAGCCCAGTTCCTCCTGACTATTCACTGGTTCCCAGCCCACATTTTTCTCATTCCTCGAGTTCATCTTCTCCACATAAACCTTCTATCCCACCCTTGTCATCACTGTTTGTCCCCTCTCCTGAGTCTGAGTCTTGTCCCTTAAATGTCCATCCCATGTAGACTAGGGCCAAGAGCGGTATTCACAAGCCTAAGTTTGTTTTGTCTCTTGACACAGACGTTGTGGGTCTTGAACCGACCTCTTTTAAACAAGATTTTAATGATCCTAAGTGGAGAGAGGCCATGTTAGAGGAGTTTAATGCTTTACTTGCCAATGATATGTGGGACTTGGTTCCATCCCAGCTTAGACAGAATTTAGGGGGTTGTAAGTGGGTTTTCAGAGTTAAATTTCATTCTGATGGCTCTGTGGAAAGACACAAGGCTCGGTTGGTTGCTTATGGAATCACCACCAGGCTGGCATTGACTACCATGAGACATTTAGTCCAGTTGTCAAACCCTCTACCATTTGTCTTGTTCTTTCTCTTACCCTTACCCACAATTGGCCTATTCACCAACTGGACGTTAAAAATGCTTTCCTACATGGTATTCTCACTAGGAAGTTTACATGAAACAGCCTCCCTTGTTCATCTAGATTTTCCTCACCATGTATGCAAACTCAAAAATGCTATTTATGGACTTAAATAGGCTCCTCGAGCTTGGTTCCCTAAATTTAGCAGCTTTCTTTTATCTCATGGTTTTGTTTGTAGCGCATCCGACACATCCATGTTTGTTTATCGCCAATGATCGACCACTATGATTTTGCTTCTCTATGTGGATGATATCATCCTCACTGGCAGCTCCTCCTCTAACCTTCATAGTTTTATTTCCTTACTTTCCCATCAGTTTGCTATGAAAGATCTGGGTGACCTACATTATTTTTTAGGGGTGCAAGTGGTACGAAACTCTAAGGCCATGTTTTTGACCCAACAGAAATATGTTAGTGATCTCATCCGTAAGTTTCATATACATACTGCTAAACCTATTCGTACCCTATCTCTTTCTCGAACCTCATTGACTCTAATGGACGGAGAGTTACTTGCAGATCCATCAGAATACAGAAGTATGGTAGGTACATTACAATATTTTGACTATGATGAGACCTGATATTGCCTTCGCTATCTATATAGTTTCCCAATTTATGCATCTCCTCTTACTACTCACCTGCACGCCGTTAAGCGTATTTTCAGGTACTTGCAGGTCACCTTGACTTATGGGCTCCAGCTTCGTCCTGCTGTCACTTTTTCACTTATTGTTGCCTATTTTGATACTAGCTGAGGCGGCTATAAGGACTCCTGCCGCTCCACTACAGGTTAGGCGGTATGTTTTTGGTCCTAGTCTCATCTCCTGGCGCTCCAAGAAACAACCCACTGTCTTAAAGTCTTCTACTGAAGCTGAGTATCGAGCTGTCGCATATACAGTTGCTAAAACTATTTGGATTCGGAAGCTCCTTTGTGATCTTTGTATTCGTCTCTCTGGTTCCACCAAGGTTTATTGTGCTAACATCAGTGCTTCTTACATGACTGTCAATCCTGTTCAGGATGACCGTAGCAAACATATTGCCGTTGACTATCACTTTCTTCGTGATAGGATTGCTCATTGTGATCTTGTAGTTCGATACATTCCTACTAAGCTTCAGTTAGCTGACATTTTCACTAAGGGGTTGTCATCAAAGTTGTTTGACTTTTTCAGGGCCAATCTGTCCGTGCGTCCCCCCGAACAAATTGAGGGAGCGTAATAGAGTATATAGGATAAATATGTAATTTTTGTAAATTACTGTACCTTGATTATTGTATATACATCATCAGGCGCCCCAGTTTGGGGCAAGGCCTTCCAATTCTATCCATAGCTATTTAGTAGCATAGACCTAGCAGAAAAAGAAAGAAAAAGAAAAGCAATCAAAAAATGGGCCCAGTAGCAAGTGAGGTCAAACCAACGATACTGGTTATTACATTACGGGTGGCCTACACATTTTGTTTTTTTCATCAGTTGGATGATGCAAAATTATAACATACTACATACAATTAGATCTTACCTATCTAGCAAGGTTTCATGCCACTTGGATTTGACTCTTATCTACCTTTCTAAAACTACAACATGCAAAACTATATTTAAAACCAATACAGTAATCAAGCATCAGTAAGATATCCACTTAGCTAGCATTTTCCCTGAGCAAGGAGCGTGTTAACCCTGTGCATCCGTCTTGACTTCAATAGTTAGCCAACCCTATTGAAGCGTCAGTCCTAAAGCCTTTTCTGTAGCCACAGTTGTGGCAAGTGACCTTGAATTGCAACAACTTCTCTTGATAAGTTATAATAGTCACATCTTCTCATTGTGCCACAATGGCTATACCTGCCCACATTTTCTGCTTGACCCATGCAGCAACTATTTGAATATCAATGTCAGGATTTGGGTTATGTTAACACCATAATACCTCATGGCATTATGATCGAGGGATGATGTCTTTCGATATAATTTAACTGTCTGGTAAAAAGAACTTGAAAGGGAGCGCAAGCTATCATATAGTGTTTCCACCAATATCAAGGGAGTCTAAGGTGTTGACTGGAATAGGATTTGGTTACAATATAACCAAATACTTCATATGACCACTATAAGGACATGTATTCCTTATTGGTTTGGGTTGCAGAATCGGTTCAGCATGAGCATCCAGTCACAAATCCACTGAGTCCAGGGAACCTACGAGTTAGTGTCGATATTGAGTGCCAACAGGGAGGTCTACCATAGTAGCTTGGAGATCTAGCAATCTCTAAAAAGGTGCTGAACTATTTCTTCCGATTTATCGCACAGTGGGCATTCATACGAGTGCCCTATCCTTGTAATTCGTCTACTACTACCAGTAGAAGAGCATTATAAAATACCTTCCACATTAGGAGTTTCCAGTGAGTTAGGATATGCAGTGGCTACAGAATCTTCCACATCTTAATAGCTCGGTGTCAGGTTTGGTGTTATCATTGTTCACTAACTAGCTCCTCATTGTTTTTTAGCGATTAGTATAGTTGATTGGGTTTTGCTGTAGGCCTCACAGTTTGCCCCAGAATGCTCCAGAATGCTTTATGGGAAAATAGCTTTCTAATCTTACCTAAGTCCTATCTAATTTTAATGCCATTGAACAGATTTGATATAGGCCAATGTTCCCAGGCTGTAAAACTTACACAGGATCGTAAATATAATTTTTCATTACTAGATCATTTGTCTTCAAGCACTCTGTTAGTGTAGCCATTCATATTTGCCATCGTAGCACTTCTTTAAACTCAGAAGCTGCTTTAACTAAACCCAATCACCCCCGTGAAGTATTAGGCTCTTTATAGTCATAATACACCATGTCTATGGGATAATAAGCTCCATACTTACCTCAATGCAATCAGGCAAGGAGTAACTGAGGCTTTGAGTGTATGCGCCATGCTTGTCACATTAGGAAAGCCTGATTTTATTTCACCAAATCACGCATTCCTATGCCTCCAAAAGCACGTTGCTGTTAGCATTGTCCCACTTAATCCAATGAGTAGATGGATTTCCCTAGGAGTTTAACCAAAAGAAATTCATGATCATAGAGGTAACTTTACAGAGGATGCTAACCAAAAGTTGATATATAGATAGAATATGATGACATATCGCTCTAGTGGCATTGTTCATAAGAAAGGGACACCCTGTAGGAGAAAGAAATTTAGATTTTCATCCTTGCAATTTACATTATACTTTTCTATCAGGAAATTAAAGGCACGAGCTTTCGAATTTTCAAAGCATAGGCAGTCCTAGGTATTTCAAAAGACATCTCAATCTTCATCATAAATGTGGACAGTAGAATACTTCGATGCTCCTCTTGATCATTAGGCAAGATAATTATGAACAATTTGTTCATGTTTATAAGTTTTCCCCACGCCATACAAAATTCCTTTATGATTTAAAATATGAATTGACACTGTTTTTGCTGAACTGTTGTGAAAAAACAGCGTCGTCTACAAACAAAAGGTGACTAACAGGTGGGGAAGCTCTTGATATTTTAATTCCTAGGCATTCCTTCTGCTCCTGGGCTCGTATAAGTAATCTGAAAGCACTTCCATGCATAAGATAAAAATATAGGGAGATAATTTCTCCCTGTAGTGTGTCCGGCATGAGCTTAAACCATGAGGATGGCTTACCATTTATCAAAACAGAATAGGAAACAGTTGTTATGCTTTCCATAATGAGGGAAACTTAAACTTCTGGAAACCCTACTTGCCTTAAAACTGCTTCAATAAAATCTCATTTCAAATGATCATAGACCTTATTTAGGTCTACCTTAATGGCTGCAATAGGAGGGTTCCAATGCTTGTTCTTAATGAATGCAGTGGGCAACTGTCACCAATAAGTCTCCTTGGAAAGAATTCATTTTGGTACGAATCAATTAATGACAACATGACTTTTTTTAATCGATCTGTTAAGTATTTGGATATACCTTTATAAATAACATTACGTAGGCTAATTGGACAAAATTGGCTGAATGATTCTGGATTGATCACTTTAGGAATTAGGTAAATAAAGGCATGGTTGATTTGCCGTAGGATCCATCCTGAATGAAGTGATTCCCGTACAGCTTTAGAACATCTGAACTGATAATATCCCAAAACTAGTGGTAAAAGATTGCTAGAATTCCATCTAGGCGGGATTTCCATCCGTCCATTACAAAAAATTCGTATGTACTTCTTCTTCTGAGAACAGTTGGGATAGCTATCTAACACTAACGAGATCTTGAAACAAACTTATCCACATACTGTTATCTACCTGGGTCTTCTAAAGTGTGGGAGGTGCAGAAGGGGTCTTAGAAATATTAGACTGCATGACTGGCGAGTTCTTCATGCTTTGTTATTCACCTATCGTCATTGGTCTTGCAGCCCTAAATACGATTATGCGTAGTTCTCTCTTTTGCATAGTTAAAAAAGAATTTTGTCAAATTATTGCCTAGCACATTCCACTGCACTTTACTTCATAGTTTCTAATAGAATGCTATATCTTAAATGGCACGTTGAAGCTACTCTAATGAATAATGATAATTAGATCTTGCCTCTGAATGTGAACTATCCCGAATGATAGAGTTTTGATGAAAGCACAGTCTTATCACGTAAACTTTCCCAGATCTCAATACATTCTCGTTTGCGTTCTAGACACCAGTCTTTACAAAATTTCTTGCCCCTTTTAAGTTTCTATAGTATTTGGTGCATGAAAGACCCCTACAGTAGAATTTCCCGGGCTACTTGAATACCTTATTTCACTTCTCTTCGAAATAGGGACCAAGCTTCTAATCTGTAAGGTTTGCCCTTCAATGTTTTATGCTCCTAAATGTTTAGCATGATAGGGCCATGCTCTAAACAAATGATAAGGAAATTGACCACAAATGAATCATCAAACGGATTTTTCCAATCAGTGGTACAGTATGCGCGACCCAGTCTTTTGAATATTAAGTCCCCATGAAATAACTTATTACACCATCTAGATTATGAAAATGTAAATGGCAAATCCAGTAACTCCATCTTCATTTTCCATTTTATGAAATCATCCTTTCCTTTATATTCTGGCTTCCACCAAGTTCATATGAGTGATATTCAACTTGATTCCCTAATTAGCAAAGTTGTTAGTTTGAAATTGTCAAAAAGGATAGCAGGAGCACCATATGCAAAGGATATATCCCAGCTATTATGTTGCATATCTTTTGTATTACACCACACAGAATTTTTACAACTACATATTACATTCAAAAGGATTTGAGACTTCTAACCTGACCATATACCACCTACAAAACCATCTGCATCAAACCCTATAGTATTAGGGAAACCCAAAATATGGAGCCTATGAGTGGCCTTTTCCACATCCAAATTAGCTTCAAATAAACACAAAATATCAAGATGATATAGGTAGACTATATTAACTAAATAAGGAATTGTAGGGTCATCCGTATTACTCCCTAAACCCCTACAATTCCAAGTATAGATCTTCATGGCTCCATCGAAGGCTAATTTGGGGCAGCCTTCGATAACCCCTTGTCATCTTTACCCTGAGACAGAAAATTAGAAAACAAACAACAATGATAGCTTCCATGTGCTAACAGAAACATCACTGTAGGCATCTAGCTTTGGAATTTTATGTTTAGTGTGCAAGTTATGATACATATTATGGTGATAATTAAATTTTATATTGAAGAAATATGGAGAATCGTTTGGAATAATCACACCTGATTCATCCATCTTACGTTTTCTCTTACTCCATGCTTGATCCGATTGAGAATAGCCCGACTCTTTTCATCCATGTTGTTCTCGTTGTTGGGAAAAATTGGGTCAATGTAGCAGAAGCGGACCCTTTTCCCTCTTTGTATAATTTAATATGGGTGATAAAAATTATAAAAATATACACGAATTTTTACGTAGGAAACCCTCCAAGACGAAAGGAAAAACCACGGGGCTATAGGTCCGAAAAATACTTCCACTATTGAAATAGTTGGATTACAAATTATCTCCTTTAATAAATTAGAGGATACACTCAATATCTCACCTCTCAGGATGGAATACAAAATTACTCTCACCAAATTCTGATGGAATTCCTTCACTTATTTTAGATGGTATACACTCACTAACTAGTATTATTTTACTAGTTAGTATTTCTCTATTTTTGTGGGATGCCTTGCTAATCATCCGGAGCCCCCATTTTGTAGGGAGTCATGACCCTTGGCTTTGCTTAGGAAGTCAACAATTGATTTGCAAATGCCACACAGAGTCCACCATAATTTTCCTTTTCACATACCATTAATTGTAATGGTAGAAGAATGTGGAGTACATATTAAATGACTTGGTAGTTTTTTCTTCACCTATGCTTAGATATAGCATGCAAAAGAAGACTTCACCTTCATCAACAACAAGATGACTTTGGTGATTTTTTTCTTTTTTTTTTTTGTTTTTTTCATGTATGGTTCCACCAATTAAGGAGGGAACCCAACAAATCTGTCCTTCCCGACTAAATTGGAGAGCACCATATCGGCACCTTTGCAGCATTTTTCGAACTTCTTACTCGATATCAACTTGGTTATCATGTCTAACCAATTTTCATCGGTATGGATTTTTTCAAGTTGTGAGAGTTTATCTTCCAACATATCCCGTATCTAGTGATAGCAAACATCAATATGTTTTGAACGGGAGTGAAATGTGGAGTTCTTGGCTAGATGTATAGCACTCTGGCTATCACATCGTAACACATATTTTTCTTACTTATGATCCAATTTAAGTAGGAAATTTTTCATCCACAAAATCTCCTTACATGCTTCAGTGGCTGCAATATATTTGGCTTCAGTGGGCGATAGAGCCACATATTTTTCGAGCTTAGACTGCAAGATATAGCTCCCCCTGCAAAGTAGTCAGGTACTCTGATGTTGACTTTCTGGAGGCAATGCCACCGCCCATATCAGCATCTGTGTAACCCTTTAACAGAGTTTCTCCTTTGTCAAAGCACAAGTATGTTGTTGATGTCGCCCTAAGATATCGTAGTATCCATTTCTTTGCTAATCAATGTTCTTTCCCTGGATTCATTAAGAACCGGCTCACGACACCCATAGCGTAAGCAATATCGGGCCTGGTACATATCATGGCATATATGAGAGTACCAACAGCAGATGAATATGGAACATTTTTTATCTCTGCCTTTTCTTTCTCACTTGTTGGACTTTACTCAGTGCTCAGCTTGAAATGGGCAGCAAGTGACATACTAACAGACTTGACTTTATGCATGTTGAATCTTGCTAGCAACTTTTCAATATATCTCTCTGGAGACAGCTATAATAATCTCTTGGATCGATCTCTAGTTATTTTTATTCCAAGGATTTGTTTTGCTGATCCCAAATCTTTCATGGCAAATGACTTGCTCAAAGGTTTCTTCAGGGCTAAAATTTCCTTTGGGTCATGTCCAATGATTAGCATGTCATCGACATAAAGCAGCAAAATGATGAAATCACCATGGCCATATCTCTTAACAAAGACACAGTGATCTGTGAGTGTCTTCTTAAAATCATGCTCGATCATGAAAGAATCAAATTTCTTGTACCATTGTCTAGGCACTTGTTTAAGACCATATAGGCTCTTTTTCAGTTGACACACCAAGTTTTCTTTGCCTGCAACTTTGAATCCTTCAGGTTGCTCCATATAAATTTCCTCCTCTAGGTCACTACGTAGAAATATTGTCTTGACATCGAGTTGCTCAATCTCTAAATCTAGACTGGCAGCCAGACCAAGAACAACTCAGATGGATGATATCTTTACCACTGGAGAGATTATTTCTTCAAAATCAATCCCTCTCTTTTGACTAGAACCCTTAACCACTAACTGAGCTTCGTACCTTGGGCTTGGGTTATTTTCTTCAGCCTTGAGCCTACATATCCATTTGTTTTTCAAGGCTCGTCTTCCTCTGGGTAACTTAACAAGATCATACATATGATTCTCATGCAAGGATTGCATTTCTTCTTGCATGGCTTTTGCCCATTTTACTTTGTGATTGTCAATCATTGCTTCTTCATAACTCTGAGGCTCTCCCTCATCTATGAGAATTATGAACTCATCTTGATTGTATCTTATGGATGGTTGCCTTTCTCTGGTGGATAGTCTCAATTGAGGCTCTTCTTAAACTTCTGACTGAGTAGATTCTAAGTCAGATTCGTCCAAATCTTCACTTTCATCATTGTTAGAGGAAGAGACATGATCTTCATTTGTGCTAACTTTGATATTTTCTTCGACTGAGTCATACCCGAAATTACCAGGTATCATAGGGGACGAATCAGGATTAGAACTTCTAATGACCTTTAACTTAGGCTTCTCTTGTTTTGCATCTTCCAGGGTTTGGTCCTCCAAAAATACAACATCTCGGCTTCTGACAATCTATCTGTTTGCCGGATCTCAGAGTCGGTAGCCAAATTCATCTCTTGGAGATCCAAGGTAGATGCACTCCTTTGTCTTTGAGTCAAGTTTGGCTATTTCGTCCTTAGGGATGTGAAGGAATGCTTAACATCCATACACTTTTAAGTGGTTGTAAGAGACCTTTCTCTCGGACCAAGGTTCCTCTAGGACATCTCCATCCAAAGGAACTGATGGTAAAAGATTGTTAATGTCGACTGCGGTCTTCACAGCTTCTTCCCAGAAAGATTTAGGGAGCTTAGCATGTGAAAGCATACATCGAACTCTTTCTTCGATGGTTCGATTCATTCTGTCAGTTAAACCATTCAACTACGGTGTTTTTGGTGACATCTTCTCGATTCTGACCTCGCGTAGCTTGCAGTATGCTTGGTATGGACCACGGTATTCTCCATCATTATCAGCTCAAATGTACTTTAAATTTTGGCCAGTTTCTCATTCAACCCTTGCATGGAACTCCTTGAATGCTTCGAGTATTTCATCTTTTGATCTTAGTAAAGAGGCCTAAACTTTACTTGAATGGTCATCAATAAAGGTGACAAAGTATAATGCACCGCTAAGTGATGTTTCAGTCATGGAACATACATCAGTATGTACCAACTCAAGAATGTGCTTTCACCTGCTAGGTCGGTCATTTCTCTTAAATGTCACCCTATTTGTTTGCCAGCTAAACAATCAGTACAAGGCTCAAATGATTTGCCTTTTAAGTCAACGATGAGCTCTTTTCTAGCAAGGATCTACAAACCTTTTTCAGTGATGTGCCCAAGCCTCTTGTGCCACAACTCCAAATTTGAGTTGTCATGTACAATATTAACTTCCCCTTTGTACAACATTCCTTACATAACATACAAGGAACCATCTTTTACACCTCTAGCAACTGTGAAGCTTCCATTTATGAGCTTCCATTTTCCTCCACCAAAGTGGTTCACCAGGCCAGCATCATCAAGTTTGCCGACTGATATAGGATTTAAGCACATGTCTGGAACATGCCTTACATCTTTTAGCACTAGCTTACATCCAGTGTTGGTTGTCATGGTAATATCACCTATCCCAACAATTTTACTTGAAACTTGGTTTCCCATCTTAACAGTACCAAAATCACCATTTTGGTAGGATGAGAAATAGTTCCCATATGGAGTAACATAGAAAGAGGCTCTCGAGTCAACAATCCAGGAACAACCATCACAAAGCCAAATTAACATAATTTTCTTCTCCAATGAGAAACACCTCATTGTGATCTTGTGATGCAATAGTAGTAATGCTCTTCTCTTCTCTTTTGTGCTCGTTCTGATCTGGTTTGACTTTTCCAACCTTCTGATCTCTCTTGAAATTTCGACAATAAGATTTTTTATGGCCTGCTTGCCACAATAGTAGCAAACTAGTCTAGAGTGAGATTTGGATCCCCCCTAGACTTTCCTCATCAATTGTTTCTCCCCCGATTCTTATTTCTGCCATGGTTTTCAGCGACATTGGCTTCAGATTGCATCGAAATACCTCTTTTTTTTCTTCTAGCTTCTTCATTTAAGAGGCTATCAGTGATGGTCCCCATTGTTAGTTTCCCTCCTGGGGTAGAGTTACTCAAAGTAACTACCAATATGTCCTAACTCTCAGGAAGCGAGCTGAGAAGCAGTAACGCCTTCATCTCGTCATCAACCTTCATGTCAACCTTTGTTAACTGATTTATGAGCCCGTTGAAATATTCAAGTGCTCAATCATATTTTGACCATCCTTATATTCTAACTTCACCAACCGTCTCACAAGAAGAGCTTTGTTACGTGGGGTCTTCTTTTGGATCAAGGACTCAAGGTGTTTCTAAAGTTTGTATGCATTGTCAAATGTTGACACATGGTGGCTACAGCTTTGCGATTTAGCACGTTCCACTCGTTTGCATTTTACTTGTTGGAATATTTTCATTTTGAATGGGCTCAACAAGGTCTTTGCAGATTAAGTGGTCTTCCATAATGGACTTCCAGTAAGAATAGTCATCTACTGTAAGTTTGACCATGCCACTTTCATAAGTGACAACACCATCCATCTTGAATTACATAAGAATGTGGTTGCTCAACTTGAACTCTGATACCATTGTTGGAAAAAATGGGGTCAATATAGCAGAAGCGGATCCTTTTCCCTCTTTGTATAATTTAAGATGGGTAATAAAAATTATAAAAATATAGAATATGGAGACGTACGAATTTTTACGTGGAAAACCCTCCAAGACGAAGGGAAAAACGACGGGACTGTAGGTCTGAAAAATACTTCCACTATTTGGAATAATAGGATTACAAATTATATCCTTTAATAAATTAGAGGGTACACTCAATATCTCACACTCTCAGGATGGAATACAAAATTACTCTCACTAAATTTTGGTGGAATTTCTTCACCTATTTTAGGTGGTATACACTCACTAACTAGTATTATTTTACTAGTTAGTATTTCTCTATTTTGTGGAATGCCTTGCTAATCATCTGGAGCCCCTATTTTATGAGGAGTCAAGACCCTTGACTTTGCTTAGGAAGTCAGCAATTGCTTTGCAAATGCCACACAAAGTCCACCACAATCTTCCTTTTTCAAATACCATAAATTATAATGGTAGAAGAATGTGGTGTACTTATTAAATGACTTGGTAGTTGTTTCTTCACCTATGCTTAGCCATAGCATGCAAAAGAAGACTTCACCTTCATCAACAACAAGATGACTTTGGTGATTTTTTTTGTTTTTTTTTTTTGTTTTTTTTGTTTTTTTCATGTACGGTTCCACCTATGAAGGAGGGAACCCAACACTTGTCACGGCACCGCCAGAACTATAGTGAGTCATCCGGCTTGTTCACCCAGTTGATTAGACTTGAGCGCCCACTAAGCTGGCCCCGAGGCACTAAACTCAGTGCTATGCTCAATGGGGTTCCAAGTTGGCGCTGAGGCGATGACTCCAGATTCCCTTTATGATCTAGCATGGTGTTGCCTAAATGGAGTTTCTTGAAGCCATTGCAAGGTGTGGTAGCAGTATGTAGTTGCCCAATTTCAGAATAAACATCCATATTATTCTGTTGCTCGGCTATTACGGGAAGGACAGTACACCCGCCCAAGATACGCGAGTGGGAGTTATCGGTGGGTGAGTACCCACTTCGTCCAAACAAGGGGCCCTGAGCATGATACTCTGTCGGTTGCTTATGCAAGAAATGACCACGATGTGCATGCTGGGACATAAAAGAATTCCTATGTCAGGAGTCCGAAGTATATATCCCAGCAGGATGACTTGGCCTAGCTCCCCCATGAGCCTTGGCCAAAGATTCATGACCATATTGATTTTAAGGCCCCATTCTGCTATCACTCGAACTGCTAGAGGAGTCCTCCCCGGAGGGACCCTTGCCATAGCCATAGACTGGAACCGGGCCATACTCCGGAGACCCCGGCTCCCTTAAATCAACACGTTAAGTTAAATAATTTGGGGCATTCAGGAAGGCCCGAATATGGTTAGAGAAGTAATGCCTTCGGAAGCTACGAACAAGGGGGACTTGACGAATTTCGAAATGGGCATATTTTTGTTCCAAAATCATTGAAGCTATGGGTGGAGGGGTTGAACAGGTATGTTCTCGGTGGCGTAGTTTCCCACACCGTTTGCAAAAATGAAATGCATTCTCATACCTGAAAGGTCCCCAAAGCACCTCATTGCCATCCGTGACGTAAGCTTTTATTAACTCCCGTCCCCCTTTGAAGCCCAATCAATGGGTTCCCCAGTTAGGCTAACCAATCCAAGAGCCATGGTGGAATTATGGTATAGAGGGGATTTGTTGTGGATTTGCACCCATAGCGTCATATCCATGATCCTCCAGCGTGACATAGGTTTGTCAGCCGGCTTTGCCGTAGTCTCGTAGAACAACGCGGCCGCCCTTGATAGCTAGAGATTCCAGTTGGATAAGCGCATCACGATCTTGCTGATCCATGCACTTGAACTGGAAGAATTGATCCTCCTAGGGAACTGCAATAAAACCACGACTTCGCCAAAACATGTTCACTGCGGCTCAAACTTCCACAGCGAAAAGTGCCTGGTATCGACAAACTGACCGACCACTGAATGCTCCCATTCATCTAGTTCTTTTGGGCTCGGGTCTTGCAGATGGTAAACATGATCTTTTTTTAGAGGGAGTGTAGGGTCTTGCCTCATCATCGAAACAGAGGAGTGAGTAGCTGTTACGAAAAAGATTATGTAACCAGGCTTGCATTTCTGCTCTCTACAATACGTTAATATACCTAAAAAAAAATCTAAAGAGCATGAAAGAGAATTGAAGGTGCTGAGTCTTCTTCAATCAAGGGCCGCTTGCTAGAAGTTGTGAGGTGTCCGCTACTTAGTAGAGCAACCGGAAAGGCATGGTGAAGAGATAATCTCAAGGACAAAGCTATTTAAAAACTATGGGAAGGGAACCACAGAACTGTAGGTTGGATTTGGAGGTGTAGACCAGGATGATGATTACACATTTACACCTGAAGCAGAGGGGGTGACTCGCTAGAGCGACAGATGGAGAACTCTCTAGATCGAGAGATGGGTTTAGAAGTTAGACACTTTGTTAAATACATTTTAATTCCAAAAATATTCAATATGTGTGAACTTGTCTCAATAGCTAGCCAGCATTAAAAACGCGTGGGAACTTAGTTTGGCACTCTCGATTTGATTCTCGTGGCCACATGCATGTGTTTTTTTTTTTTTTTTCCTTAAATAAAAAAAGTAACTCGGACGTCTCTTTTTGTGTACATTTTTTTTTTAATCCAATTGTACGATTAATTTCTGTTTTTCAAACTATTGTAATTCATAGATGAAAGAACTGCTAGCCAATTTATGTAAGCTAATTATATAAAATTATTCAAATTGTTTATTTCTAAACATCCAAAATGCTTATATATATAAAATAAAATAGAAAATTATATTTACTTCGCAACTATCCTCATGAACATTAACTAAACGAAATTATTTTTTCTGAAAAAAATTAAATTTGTGTAAGTTTTTTTTTTTGCCCTTCCACCTGTAGAGAAAGTACTTTTTTCTTTCTTTTTCATGTTTTATTTTTGTATATATATTTTTTGTAGATTCACTATTTTATGTTGTGGTGTTTTTTCTCATTTGTTTAAATATGCAATTAGTAAAATATTCTGTCCTACTGTACTTGCCTTTTGTTTTTTAATATGTTACTAGTGTTAAGGACCCATATGATGCATGGAAAATCTTATAAATTTTTTAATTATAATAATTATTTGTAGTTTGATAATAAGAATATCATAATAATAATAATAATGTCCATGTTAAAAGGAAGATACTCTTACGACAAAATAATTATTAATACTCACTTGGACTGCAGTACATTTAAAATTGAAAAAATATAGTAAGTTTTCACACAATACAATAATAATATGTGTTGCAAATTTTTTTAGTGAAACCTTTTCTTTTCTTTTTTACTATTTGTCTAAACATATTATATGAAGCAAAAATGCGTATAGGTTACTACATAACTAACTTAGCATAAAAGCACATACAGGATTTGCATGTAAAACTAAAGAAGGACCCAAAGTGGGCATGAATATTAAAATTCTAACGAAAGTATGTTAACCATGACTAAATATTTTTCATAATGTTGGAAGTAGCATTAGTAATATAATATAATTTTTTGATTAAAAGTAATATAATATAATGTAATGTTTTATTATTATTAAGCATTGTCTTTTTTGTATTTGGAATGAAAATATTTAGAATTATAATAAGTCTTATAAAATCTTTTTTTGGGGAAAGAACCTTTCCTTCCATAATCAACCACCTCTCTTTTAAAAAAATAAAAAATATTAATATCTTAAAAATTTTTGGGAATGATACTTGTCAAAAATTTAAGAGATTTTTTTGTTTTAATATATATATATATAGAGAGAGAGAGAGAGTTGGGCTTCTCATTTTTATATTATGATTTTAATTTTTTTCAGTTTGTTTAGTTATATGGCTTTTTTTAAATCTTCTTTGAGTTCATTCCTTATATATGCTTTTTTTTAATCTCTTTTTCTAACCCAAAAGAATTCTATTACTTTCCCCATCTCTCCTGCCCCCCCCTCTCCCAAAAGAAAAAACCAACTAAAATGTTTATTTGTGAACTAACAAAATGTTTACGCATATATCATATAAATGCTCATCACTATAACTATAACACAACCCAAAATGCTCCGTGTGAACAACAAAAACGCTTATTTTCCAAATAACCAAAATGCTTATTTGCACACCAAATAAATGCTCATCAAGATCGACAAATCAACCATAATGTTGGGAGTCTTCTATACTAAATAAATGCTTGACAAAGTCAAATAAATGTTCATCAAACATCATTTAAATGCATATTTCTATCAAAGTTGTGACAATCGAAAAACCTAGATGGGTTAATTGGGGATTTGTAGATTGAAATAAAAAATTATGATCGAGGATCCCAACAGTAACAACTACTTCAATTGTGGGTCCCACTTTCGCCGAGTCTGATCGAGGATCCTAAGATTTTAATATTTATTTGAAATGGTAAAAGTTACGTTTGAAAGATTAAATTTCTAACAAACATTCATTAATTCAATTTAATAATATTCTACAATAACAAATATATATCAGTACTATGTTCCCTTGAACATAGTTATGTATATAAGAGCACATTACGAAAGTTCATTATGATCATCTCACAGTACATAGGATCATGTAATCCTACTCTCTCTAGAGATACAACGACATGAATAGCGAGAAAACCCTAGTGCCCATCTCGACGGTTGAAGAATCTAACCAGTTGTTCTAATCAACAAAGAAAATCAAGCGAGAACTCCATACTAGGATTAAAATTGTGATGATGCAATTCATGAAGAAGGTTCCTCTGAAGGAAATCGCACAAAAATCATGCAATTTCAACCACTAAAAAACCCTAATTATGAATTGGGTTCTTGCAGGGGCACCAATCTCCCCGCTTTTCACCTTTGGGTCAAATCCTCTTTTCTCTATATTCAAGGATGATGATGAAGTAATCTCTGATGATGAGGAAGAAGAGGATCCATTGTGCCCAACAATCCGGTTGCCTAAGGCGGAGAAAATGAGACTTAGGCAGCCTTGGAAGCACTCCTTAATCATTAAGCTGTTCAATAAAAATGCTGGTTGCGTGCAACTTGTGAAATGTCTCAAGCAACGGTGGAGTTTGCGAGTCAATTTTTCCCTCATTGACATAGGACATGCTTACCTTGTTATAAGATTTGACCTAGTGGTATATTATCCTTATGTTTTGACTATTGGGTCATGGCTAATTAATGATCATTATTTGGGCATATGCAAGTAGGTTCCGAACTTTATTAGAAATGATGCTTCAATTCATTAGCTGACTAGTTGGGTATGAATCTTAGGTCTCTCTGTTGAGTATGTTAATTCTGAATTCCTTGAAAAGATCAGAAACAAAATAGGTGAAGTCAGGAGGTTGGATGAAGTTACCTCTAATGCAGTCAGAGGGCAATTTGTTGGACTTAGTCTTGAAGTTTGACTTATGTACACCGGTTTTGTATAAGTTTTGGATGAATAATCGTACCTGGAAGATCCAGTACAAAGGACTAAAAATGATATTTTTCAAATGTGGGAAATATAGGCATTGAGAAGAGCAATGTGCTCTTTTCAAATAGCCCATGCGGATCAAAATAAGAAAATGATGAACCTCCTTCACAACCTTGCTATCACGTCCATGAGGGGGCTGAAGACAAACATGAAGATGAAAATTATGGGGCTTGGATGATAGTGAAGAAGCCAGCAAGAAAGAAAACACAAAAGAATGAGCCTGGATCTACTAAAGAGGCAACCATTGAGCTTGTGGGTAAGGATAGAGAATGAAAAGAGAATCAGGTTCATCAAGGACACTCAGGTTCTAGATTCAAAATTCTTAATGCAAATGGTGAAGGAAATTTAATAGGGAATGCTGATGAGAATTAGGATAGTGGAATTTCATTGCCTATAGTGGATGAAGGCATATCAAAGGCTGAGCATAGTCCTGTAATTCCTATGACTGAACATGAAATACTAATCCATGACAAGGTGGAAGAAATCCATGAAGAAAGAGTTCTTGAAGCTCCCATTAGCCAACAGCAAAATTAGAAGCCCAAGGGCAATATCCCTGTGTCTAAAGCCACTCAGAGGACCCAAAAAATCCAATCAGAGGGAAAAAAAACAAAGCCATTGAACAACGTGGTCCTAGAAATTTTATCGGCCAAGGAGACTCTTCCAGGTACCTCAAAGAAAAGCCTGCAAAATCCCTATCGATCTTCAGATTGGAGGGTGTGAAAAAAGTTGGCAATGATAGGGTTCCTCCAGCCCTCTAGTTCATCTATTCCTAATTGGTCTTGTAATTCTTTTCATATTTAGGATCCCAAATTTTCAAATTTTAAACTCCAAGATTTAAAATTTTGAATTTTCAAAACGAAAAATTTGTACAAATTTTTTTTCCATATTTTTGATCCCAAAATTTAAAATTTAAAATTCCAAGATTTAAAAATTGGAATTTTCAGATCTAAAAATTCGTATAGGTTTTTTTTTTGATTTATATTTTACATCCGAAGATTTCAAATTTAAATTCTAGAACTTTTGGATCTAAAAATTTGTATAAATTTTTTGAATTTTCAATCCCAAGATTTCAAGATTTAAGTTCCAAAAATTAAAAGTTGGAATTTTTGGATCTAAAAATTCGTTAAATTTTTTGTCATATTTTTTGTCCAAAAATTTTAAATTTTAAATTCCAAGATAAAAATTTGGAATTTTCAAATCTAAAAATTTATATAAATTTTTTCATATTTTTAATCCCAAAATTTCAATTTCTAAATTTCAAGATTTAAAATTTGAAATTTCCAGATATAAAAATTTGAAATTTAAACATTTTAGGTTTTTTTTTAACCGAGAGTTGATAAATCTAAAATATTGAAATCTTAAAATTGAAATTTCAACATTTTAGATTTTTTTTACTTTAAAAAAATTTCATAGTGACGGAAATGTTCACGAACTCCGCCAGTAATCTCTATCAATATAGCTTCCACCAACACAACCTTAAAATCTTTTAAGTTATGATGGACCAACTTTTTTGTCAAAATTTCCGTCATTAAGTGGTATGACGGACTGTCAGTCTATTAAAATTTCTGTCACTGACAATTTTGACGGAATTTCAGTCGGTCAAAATTTGTCCGTCAAAATTTCTGACGAGTAGGTTGAAAAGTCCATTTCAACCAGTGATTTTTTTACGGATATAAAATCCGTTGAAATTTCTGTCAATACCCTGATTTTTCGTCAAAATTTGTCCATTTTTTCGGTCAAAAGTTTCGTCAAAATCAAAACCTTTTTCGTGTTGTATCAATTAAAATTACAAACTACTTCATAAAACATATAATACCCAAATCTAAGAGTGTTCATGTAACGGTCCAAAACCGGACCGACCTGAAGACCGGAGTGGACTAGACCGGACCGGACTGTGGTCATTCGGTCCGATCTTAAGTCCCCTCATTTGTCTTTTTCGGTCTTCGGTTCGGTCCGGGTTTGGTCTAGGTGCCCAAAGGTAATTGATCTGATTAGTATATTTCTTTGTATTATATTATAATTTTAACTTATTTATCTTTTGTTTACTAACAAATTATGTATTTATGTTGGGTTTGATTGTGAAAAGATGGTCCAAGCTCTTATATACGCACAAGATTGACTTAGGCAAAGCAATAGATTAGATATGGATGACTATTTTGATGAATTCACTACTAGAAAAGTTGAAAATAACGACGGAATTCAGCGACAGAATAAATTAACAACAGATTTGGCAACGGAAGTACAATTTTAGAAAAAAGTCAGATTGTGGGACAGGTATGGTGACGGATGAAAAATTCCATTGTCGTAATTGACAGGTGGCGACGGAAATTCCGTCGCCAAAAAATTAAATTTTAAATGGGCAACGGAATTTCCGTTGCCCAAAAAAAATTTTTTTTTCTTTAAAAACCGGGCTGGCGACGGAATTTCCGTCGCCATTCCATCGCCAATCCTGTTAAATGAAACCAGAGTTCTCAGGTTTTATTTACAGCTATTCGCGATGAGAGAGAGAGAGCGAGAGCCGCGAACAGAGAACCCAAGTCCACGCTGTCCCCCGCCTAGCCAGGCCACCGCCGGCCGTCCCTCGCCACCCCGCCGCCGCCTCTTCCACCGCCGGTTTTTGGAGCACCTTGAGGTTAGTTTTTTCAACTAAACCACTTGTAATTTGTACAAATTTTGGTATTACATTGTTAGAATTGCATAGTTAGTTCATATTTATGTTGAAATGTGGTGTTTGTGTGAGGTTATTGGTTTAATTTGGTTAAGATTGGGGTAAATGCGATTTAGAGTTTAGGTTTGGTAGTTTGAAGTTAATGTTTGATATGTTGGTGGAATGAAATGGTTTAATGGATAATGTTATTGAAATGAGCTATTTGTGTGAGGTTATTGCTCTAATTCGTTACAAGAATTTGGTAAATGCGATTTAGGGTTGAGGTTTGATAGTTTGATATTGAAATTTCATATGTTGGCGGAGTGAAATGTTTTAATTGACAATGTTGTTGAAATGTGGTGTTCGTGTGAGGTTATTGATCTAATTTGGTTTGAGATTTCGCTAAATGCAATTTCGGGATTAGGTTTGGTGATGTGAACTTGAAAGATGATATGTTGGTGGATTGAGATGCTTTAGTTTATAATTTTGTTCAAATGTTAGTTCGTATGAAGTTGTAACTCATGTTTGTTTAAAAATTTCGCCCAATGCAATGTACACTTAGATTTGGTAATTTGAAGTTCAAATTTGATATATTAGTGGAATAAAGTGGTGAACTAGATATGTATGAATTATTAGTTTTGTGATATTCGTGGGAATATAAGTACTTTTGTCGAAATTTATAAGTTTTTTTTTTGGGTGCATGTGGAAATTGTAAAGTAGTCATATATAATATATAATTGCGTAATTTATGTAATTATTATAATTTTGATTAAAATTAATTCTTACCAAATACCTTATGTGATTATTGTTATTTGAGCAGAATATGAATGGTCCTCCACATCGTAGGTGGATGTATAATAGATTACTGCCTGACCGTAGTGGTTATACGCAAGAATTTCTAGATAGAGTAAATCAATTCGATCAATTTGCACGTACACAGACAGAGTTTCTGAATGGGGGAAAGTATAAATGTCCTTATGCGAAATGCAGAAATAGGGTGTACTTGACACCTGATGAGGTCAAGATGCACCTTATGTATAAGGGTTTTGTGCAAGGGTATTGGTTTTCGATAAGTCATGGGGAAATAGAACCTCAGGAATATGGTTTTAGGTATTCAAATAGTGAAATTTCCGAAGTTGGAGGTTCAAGTCAGGTTAATAATGACTACTCTGAATCCTATGTAGATCGGATTGAGGACATGGTTGATGATGCTATAATAGCAAATCAAAATGTAAGGGAAGAGGGTTCAAGCACTTGCCGAGAACCATTTTATAATATGGTTCAAGCTGCTCAATAACTCTTATATGATGGTTGCTCCACCCACAGTGAGCTATCTGCGGCGGTGAGATTGTTGAATATTAAATCTGATTATAATATGCCTCAAAATTGTTTCAATGAATTTGTTCAATTAATGAAAGAGATGTATCCCCCTAACAGATAAGGTACAGAATGATGAGGGTGATGAAAAGGGGGAGTGGGATGACGGTAATAAAACAGATGAAACTGAAGAAAATTTGCATTTATATGATGATTACGACGATGACATTGATGACAATGAGGATGCAGATGATTGAGTGGTTATGAATTCTTATGTATTTGAGTACTTCGCATGTCAAACAATTATTTGTGACTTTACTTATATTGTATGAATGAGCTTTGCAAAATATGTGTAACCTACGTACATATTATAAGGTATGAAGAAAACGATTTATATGTGCAATCATTATATATTTGTACTTGGCTTTGTTGTCACCTATTTTAGATATGGATTCAAGTTCTCATCGAGCAAAGTCCCCCCCTCCAGGTAGAGGAAGAGGGTGTAAGAGCTCTGCCGTGGATGCGACCGCAATGGACATTGATCCATCTTTCCCCCAGGTACCTCATATACCAGTTCAGCCAGGAGCGACAATGGCTGCTTACATACCAGGTATTTCAGGACCACTACTTCCCCCATTTGGGGCTTTCCATCATCAGACTTCATACATTCCCAACCAAAGCACCATGTACGGCCAATTTGCCTACAACATTCCTCCAAACCCCCATGTTGTTCACACTGTGTAGCTCACTCCCCAACCCGCTCACCCTAACACAAACCAGTCCCAAGAGAACATTGAAAGTGGTGAAAGTGAAGTACAATCCAGTCATGAGAGCACTCGAGCTAGGAATTGGATTGAGCCAGATGGTAACGGGTAAATCTTCATTTGTTATATCTTATGAAGTACTACATGAATTTTGCATAATAAGTAATGAATTTGATGTGTTATGTTCAATTATGTTTCTCCCCAATGATGGTACTGTTATTAGGATTTCGCTCATATTTCAAAGCAAATTTGACGGAGCTTGGCCTACTTGGAGCAAAGTGCCCAAATCAGTATGAGATTTGTGGTTTGGAGAGTTTAAGATAACTACAGTGACTTTGTATTAACAGTTTCTGTGAACGTGATAAATTACTATTGAATTGTTTGATGTGTTTCTTGTTTTCATAATTGCAGAAGTGGTTTACTTGTGATCCGGTCTATGAGGACTGTATAAGAAGGAATTTTGAAAATCGAGGCAATGCACGCTTGAGAGACTTCTTTGGCAAAGCAAGGAAGTATAACAAGAAGCCTGTTTGGCTCAGTGATGCTCAATGGGAGGGACTCCAACAGCATTGGGCGAATGAACATTACAAGAAATTGCGTGAAACAGCCCAGAAGAACCGACTGGGAACTCCAGAAAGTGGTGACCCATCTCTCCACACCTGTGGCTCGATCCTTATGTATGAGCATGGGCGGCGTCTGGTAAGTGAATTAATGTTTGCTACGTTCATGCTTAAGTTTAATACTGTATATTGTGTTGTGCTTGACATCATTCTTTCTGGCACGTACATAGAGGGAACAGCTTGGGACGGAGCTCACCATTGTTGAATTATTCAGTCGTACTCACAAACTCCAGGGCAAAGAAGATGCCCCTTGGGTTGACAAGAAATCACAACAAATATATATAAGCAATTAGCTATTCTCAATCTTCATTGGTAGTTCAATATGAACTTGTATACTTTATTTTAAGTAATTATAGTATGCATAATTTTGTGCGCATGTTACGGTATTGGAGGAATCCTTTGAACATGATTTTCAAAATATTATCAACTCTCAAGGGACCGGGGATGGCACTTCTCAAGATCTAAACCAGACATTTCCAAACCCAAATGAGTTGTGGGTGAAAACATTCAAGAACAAGAAGGATCGCATTTATGGCATTGGTGACGAGGCTGTCAACATGAGGGAATCCGGTTACTTCAGTCCCACTCAAAGATCCGATATAGTTTTTATATTAAAGTTCCAATGACCATGGTTATACATTGAATTTACTTAATTGCAATACTAATGCGTACTTCACTGAAATGCCTGTCAGCAGGTACCGATTCTACGCCATCGCAACAAGAGCTCAATGACTTAAGGGGTCTAGTAATCAACTTGGGGGGTGAGCTATCTTCACAAGCTGAAAGCTACCGGTTGGTTATGGAGAAATGTAAGCAACTGAAGAAATCCAACAAATTGCTCACCCAAAGCAACCAACAACTGAGCCAACAAATGATGAGCATCGATCAGCGCCTCCAAGCTTTCTTTCAAATGCAATAGCCGTCTGGCTCAGAATCTCAGTCACCATTTACTCATCACTTGCAACATAATGAGGAAGATGGTGAGGCAGAGGAAGAGGAAGAGGAAGAGGAAGAGGAAGACCTTGGTGATTGAGTTAGTTGCAGTTTTCCTTCAGCTGGTGGCTCTTCCGCTTGATTCTTCACGAAGTACATCTCTTGCTGCTTGCTTCCCCTCCTCTTTCTGCTTATTTCACTCCCCTCGCCCTGGTGCTTATTTCACTCCCCTTCCATTTGGCGCTTTCTTCTCCCTCTTCTGTAAACATATATATAACTTCATTCTTAATTACTGGCAATTAACTTCTGGTTTGTTTGGATTTGTGGCTTGTGATATGTACAGACTTTGTTTGGAACTTGTAGTCTGTGATATGTAGAGAGTTTGTTTGGAACTTGTGGTTTGTGAATTGATCCTTGGTTGGAAGTGCTGCGTTGGATGTAAAATTCCACCTTTGTGTGGCTTGAAATTATTGAGAACGCTTCGAATGAAGCCATATTCAAAGCCATTGGATGTTGATTGAGTGCGAAGATCTTGTAAATTTCTTGCAGGGATTCATTTGTATGTATGGATATGATAAAAAACAAGCGATTTTATTTTTAAAAAAAGAAACCTAGCGACGGAATGGCGACGGATGGGGGGGAATTTTTTTTGGGGCGGGGGCGACGGACTGAAGAATCCGTCGCCATCAGCAACGGAATTTCCGTCGCTGATTCCGTCGCTGATGGCGACGGATGATTAATTTCGTCGCCCTGCCCCGCCAGTTTCCCCCGCTAAAAAAAGTATGTCGCAATTTCTGTCGCTGAATCCGTCGCCACTGACGACGGACTTTTGAAATTCCGTCGCCGGGTACTCAGCGACGAGCAAAAATCGGACAGCCGTATTCCGTCGCCAATTCCGTCGCTGATGTCAAAATTCCGTCGCTGATTAACCGATTTCCATCGCTGATTCCGTCTTTATTTGGTCTTTTTCTTGTAGCGGGACCTTGATAAGGGTAATGTTCAATTTTTCATTTCTTTTTGAATTTTGTTTATTTATTTTATATGATTACATATTTACATGTTCTAACTTAGCAACTTTTAATTGTTTCTTTTTTATTGCATTTATTTTAGACCTTGGTAAATTGAGTCTTAATGATAATGTGATTGATGTCGGTGATATTTTGAACATTTAATGTTGAGGTAATTTTTGTTCTCTTTATTGTGTTTATTGTACATTGTATTATTATCATTGTATTTACTAACTTCATCTTTATATATTTCATATGCTACTTGGGTAATTAGTTGAATATTTGAAAGAAGAGCAAATTGTTGGAAGCAAATCCTTCTCCAAGTACAAGACATTGGTTTCAAGTTTGGGAATCGCATTGGTTTCAAGACTGAGTCATTTTGATAAAAGAACATGTTGAACATTTAAAACTTTGGTTATGTAATTGACTTTTTAGTTTAGTTTGTTGTATTAAACTTTTTACTTTAGATGTTGCTTTAGATTTGTATTTTGGTTGCATTGGTTTTTTAGCATAAAACCAATATTTGGTGTGTACTTAAGGGTATTCCATATTTGATTTTTCTTTCATTAGTGTGGGTTAAAGTATTGAAGCTTAGTATAATACTATAAGTAAGAACTATAAGTAAAAGCAATTTAGGCTTACTTTACTACAAGCAATTAGTAGCAGCTCAGTATATGAAGTGAAAACAGCTCATTCTTAATTTCAAATTTTCAATAATTCATTTCAATGTGGACCTTGGAGACTCTGTCCGGTCCGATCTCGGTCCAGTTCGAGTTTTCCCCGCTCCAGTCCGATCTGGACTGACTTTAGACCGGTATGGCCCACGGTCCACAGTCTCCACATTAATCGATCTTTGGTCCAGACCGGTCCGATCTGGTCCAATTCTGGACCGATGAACAGGCTTACTGGCCAAATCCATATAGCCACAACCTATGCATCGGTTCAGGATAAACAAATTCTAATCTCCTGCAACTTCATTAGCTTGCCAATAGCAGCTCAAACAACTAAGGGCCTGTTTGGTTTAAATAAAAGGAATGGAACTTGATACCTTTAGTTGGACTTTTAAGGGTATGGAACTTGATAGCAGGGGTATCAAGTTCCCCCCATTTGAGTGGGACTTGATTTCCCCCACTTGGGGAGAGTTTCAAATCCCATTCCCTTCAAATATCAAGAAATTTAATTTGAAAAAAGGATAACATTTTTACAATTGTTCATCTTCATCAATAGACCTACGCTCACCAGAACGAAGAGGCGAGCGAGGAGGCCAATTGCCCACACCAGATCTGTCGGCTGCTGGGAGAAGAACATTGCCAGAACCACCTTAGCTTTCCCCCATACCCTAGTTGATGAAGGCGCCTGAGAAAACTTGGAGGACAGAGGGGGAGAGAGAGATTCCATCTGTCATTTGCCGGACTCCATGGAGGCAAAGGAGTGATAATTTGGCCGGAGAGGGAGAAGAATGTAGAGGATGCAAAAAAGGTCCCCAAATCTGCCTTAGAGAAAGGGAGAGAGAGGGGCTCAAGATCTGTGTGCAGGTGAGCCTCCACGTCGACATCGTCAAGTGGCCGGAGAAGAGGAACGATGGCCGGCTGTTCACAGACAAAAGGGAGAAGCTCTGATTTTTGAGGAGAGAGAAAGAACAAAACGCTAAAGGGGAAATGAGGTGAGAGAATGTGATGGAAGATAATTAATTTATAGGAAGAAATAATTTATGACAATATAAAAAATGGAAAATAATAAAATTTTGATTCCATTCTATAAATAAACCAAACATAAAAAATAATATTGATTACATTCCTTTCTAAAACAAACACATGATATGAAAGAATTAAGTTCCATTTCATTCCTTTCAAATTTAAGTAATATTCCATTGCATTCCACTTTTAATGAATCAAACAGGCCCTAAAACTTGTCCTCTTTTTTGGGATGTGGCCCATCTAAATTTATATAATTAACCTCAAAATCCAATTTTAACCCACTTCATCATAAATTCAACCAAAAAAAAAAAAAATACAATCGATGCAAATAATTTTAAAACTGACAATAAAAAATCCAATTCACCATAAAACAATCAAATCAATGTAAAAGTTAAGCAAATCAGGGTAAAAGAAGACAATGAAAAACTCATTAGTAATCCATAAATGAATGTAGTTGAATGTAGAATCTATTGCTAATAGTCGAATCAGCTCCAAAAAGTAAGCATCCCAAATCTAATCCTACTTTTTATATCCCCGATTAGAAGCAATAAATAGTACAAAAAGAAGAAATAGAATTATCAAATAATTTAGAAACAATATTTAAACGAAAGACATAGGAATATGTTACCTAGATGCAATTGGTTCACTAACCTCTATTTAGAGCAAACTTTTTAACTCAAATAAGAATTTTTGTTCCTCTTTTCATTCAAATTAAATTTAAACTTTGCTGTTTATTAAAAAAATAAATTTCACATAAGAAATTTAAATCTTAGATCCAAAATTTCAGATTAGAAATTGTAGAATTTTAGATTCAAAAATTTTAAATTTCAAATCTTGAAATCTCATATTAGAAATTGTAAATGCCTGATTTGAGATTTCATATACGAAATTTCTAAGATTCGAATATTGAACTTTCACACAAGAAATTGTAAAATTCGGATCTAAAAAGTTCAGATCCGAAAATTGCACATGCATCACTTGCGTTAGAGTTGAAGCCACCATCAATGATGGGTTCATAAAGCCCACCCCAAAGATGGCCTTCTTCATAAGGGCGTGAGAGTGGGTAGCTGTGATGTGATGAGTTAGATAAGTCATAAGTGGCCATGGTCGTTGAATGGTGGGTAGGAACAACCATGGGAGAGCATGAGAAGAAGAAAGAGAAGTTTTTGCATGTCCAATGAGGAGATTGAGCAGTAGTCATAAGAGATTAAAGAAGAGTCCAGGGGAAGAAGTAATGTATTTTACATAGAATTGGGGGTGTTCATGGACGGGTTTCTAATTTTCGGATAAACAAGGCCACAAGTGGGTCTGTTTATTAGGTTAGGAAAAAAAATGCGTTTTTTGAATAAATTGTCATGGATATGTCAAGAGGTTTGTCAAAAGATAAAGGTTTTATAATAAATTTTAAAATTTTGATAGGCCAATCAAAATTTTCGTCAATTTAGAAAATTGACGGACTTTTTTGTCAATTTTACTATCTTTTTCTACAACATTTGCACCTGTCAAAATCAATCGACCTTCTGTCTATTTGTCTATCAATTAAATGAAGGACCTTTTTTCAGTCTATTTTTGATCAAGATTTAACAATTTTCCTTTTTTTTTTGGTGTGTAGTGTTGGGGGAGATAGAAAAGGATAGTGTTTGAAGGTGGGGGTGGGTTTCCTTGTGGGGTGGGGCACTTAATGTAGGGGTGGGAAGGGAGTAAAAAGGGATACGGAATTAGGGAATTTAGGAGGATGAATAAGGAAGTGAGGAGTTTTGAGAAATTACAAGATGAGGACAGAGGTGCTTCCTTGGGAGTCGAAAAAGGTATTATAGATCAGATTGGTGAGTATTTTTTGAAAATTGTCATATTTTTTAGTGCACATGCATGCTTCAAAAAATAGTTTTTTATCGGATAGCCATGGATTGGTTTGTCGTTGGATTAAAAAAAATACTTCTTAAAGTCAACGATGGGATATTTCGCCACTAGCTATTAAAATATTTTGACACTGTTCTTTTTTATACGATGGATGTCAATTCTGTCATTAATTCGGTTGATAGTCTCCGCTAAACAAATTTTTTATATAGTCCGTCGCTTATGGGAGGTGAATATGTTCCATTACCAAATTGCATTGCTATTTGAACTTTTTTTAGTAGTGTCAGCTACCTTGCTAGGTAGGCATGGGCCTAGGGTAAAATTTTACCCTAGAGAATTGTACGTCCAAAAACAAGTATGAAAACCCAACCAAAAAAAAAAAACTCAACAATTTAAAAGAATTTCCTTGCCTTTGGTTTCTCATTTCACGATTAGACATCTCTCTCTCTCTTCTTCTTTCCCTCGTCTCCCTCTCATTTTCTCATCTTTTGACATGCTTTATGAGTTTGTCTCTTTCTATAGATTTAGTTTTCTGTTTGAAACTTCAATTCCAAGTAGAAATTTGCTAGCAATTTATTGATGCATTCACAATTTCACTCATTCATGTAGGAAAATATTGAAAAATCAATGACAAAATGAATGTTGACAAGAATGATGTGTCTTGGATAATCACTAATTTGAAAATGCTTTCGGGTTGACAATTGGTGCAAATCGATCTAGACAGTCACTCTCCAATGTTACTTTGCACCGTTGAACGCGTGCACTCATGGCCAAAGTTTTGGAATATGCAGAACTACAATTGCATGGAAAAGGAGGAAGAATGAGGAGATAGAGTACTTTTCTGTGTATCAATACATTGGAGAAGGAGGTTATTTAAGGAGCAAAAATATGACTGTTATAATAGAGCAAGTGGCTGAAAAAGGGAGAGATAAGGTTTGGAAATTAGGAGTTTGGTTCTTCTACTCCCAATTATCCATTGTAGTGATAGAAGGGGAAAAATCTACAGTGATGGTTACATTAACTAAGACAAACCAAATAATATAGCCCATAGCCATTGGCAACAGTGCAACAACGCGGACTAGGTGGACGAGCGTCATGCGTGCATGTGTAGTGCACAACACAATACTCCACATTACCAACAAAACCAAACCTAAAAACAATGCATTAAGTTAAATAAAAGTGGGAGCTTATACACATCACAAAAGACTTCAAAACTATTTATGTGAGACAAAGGTCACTATAAAAAAAGGCCGTATAGAGACGAATTCGGCGATGAAAAATAACAATTTAGTGATAGATTTTTGAATTCGGCGATGGAAATGAATTGTTGCATTTTAGTTCGTCGCTGAGGAGGCAAGGATGGAATTTGAAATTTCATCGCCATTTGGCAACGGAATCGGCAACGGATATACAAACATGGCGGGAACTAAAGGTGCAAGTGGGCTACGCAGTCTACATTCTGCCACCATCAGCGACAGAATTAGCGACGGAATTTCTGTCGCTAATGATGATCGAATGTAGATTCCGTCACCAGCTCACTGTTATGTAAAAAATTTTTTTCACCATAGCAGATAATTCATCGCCCATCTGTCGCCATTTTTACCTTTTTTAAATAAAAGTTTTGTTTTTGCAAGTATCCCAAATTACAATACATCTCATTTCATGCAGGAAAATACATCGAAGATATTCAACAACTCACTCGATACCAATACTTCACTCAAAGCGTTTTCAACCAATCTCAATCCACAAACAAGCCAAACATCACATACAAACCGAGTTCTTTTAAGTGTCTCATCATAATTTGAATTACAATTCATGCAATTCCTGAAAATATAAGTTTACTTAACAACGCCATGGTCAAGATAGTAAAATAGATACAAATGCACATATATAAGAAAGGAATAGGGAAGGGAGAAGCAAACAACTCAGGAATCGATCATCGAGATGAGTATCATCATACTTTTTGTTCGGAGAAAAGTTTTAATATTTATAAACCTTAAGTGCAAGGTGCATTGTTGAGTACTAGGAGTGTTGTCCGCAGAGAGTTGTGTTTTAAAATTCCAGAACTAACTAAAGCATCTCAAGCTAGGCAAAACAGAAGGGATAGAAAAAAGAACTAAACTACTAAAATAAAAAAAAAAAACAAAGACTTCGATTATGATTAAATCTGAGATAAATCAACTAATCAAGTCAAACCTTAACCTTCCCAAGTTACGCTAGTATTCAAAGATTGTCGATTGCATCATTAAAGACTACCCAAGCCCTCTCTCAAGGGTCATGAGCTAGTCTAATTGTTCTAACCTCCTATTTTCATGGGATTAGCTCAATTAAACTACGAGATTGGCAACCCTTGACCTAGATAGCGCCCGAGACTAATTTCATATCCGAATCCCAGCTATTCTCTCTACCCACGCTAGACAATCAATCTCACCTCACTCAGCACAAGTCAAATGCCCCAAAACATGGATGAAAGCTCTTTCAAGCATTTCATCGAACACTTAGCGGGTATGAAAGAAAACTCCAAATTCTAGCATAAACAAGGTGGATAAAGGTCTAAATAAGGTCAATTAGCCATCAAGAGGCTAAATCACAATCCAAAATCACAACTGTAATCACCAAACATCACAAAAGCATTTAAACCAAAACATTAACATAAATATATGTTTGCACCAAAAATGAGCTATTTTTAGGGTACTTTTACACCTATTTTATGCTCGTTTTTATCGTACTTTTAAGGTTTTTAACTGATTTTATTTTAGTTTGCAGGTTTTGAATAATTTCGAATAAATGGCCAAAAATGCGAGAAAAATGGTGAAAAATGTCGGGAATTGAAGAACCGGGCCAAACTAATTGAACCGGCCCAAAATTACAATGAACCGGCCCAACATTGAGGATGAACCGGTTCATTTCGAAAACCAGCTCAGGTAATTCAACCCAGCTCAGCGTTATTAAACCCACTCCCCTTTACTCTCTCTCTCTCCTCACGATCCTCTTCCCCGCATTTCCCCGAAACCCAGAACCCTGAGAAAACCCGAGTTCCTACCTCATCTTCTCCATCCTCGTTCCATCTCTCTCTACCCGGCCTCTCTCTTCGAACCTCCATCCGTCATTCACGCTGTAAACGCCACGACGCACACCAGCTGCCCCCATTGTCACCGTCCAGATACCCACAAATCGAAGGGTTGAAGATCGAGAGTTCGGGTATAAAGGGAGCTCGCAGATGCCATTGAAGCTTAGCTAGGTAATTTTAGGGTTTTAGGTTAGTTTTAGTTTTAGATTTAGTTTTAGGTTTAATTTTATTTTCATTTCAAGTTATTCGAAATTCAGGGTTGTTTTGATTTAGGGTTTCAATTTTAGAGTTGTTTCCAGCCTTTAATTTCATGGAATTAGGCGTCGAATTGCTGATTTCGAGTTGTCAATCAAGAATTTCAGTTGTAATTGTAAGAATTTTTGGGCTAATTCGAGTAATTTCGATTTCTCCCTCCCCTGTCCTGTTTCGGTTCTCTGCCCTTCACCATGGAGTTCGATTCAAGCTCCTCCTCCATTGAATAATCTGAGTGGTCTGCTGTCTGGGTTTTGTTGCTCAATTTTCAGGTCTGTTTTTGGCTTGATTTCCCCGCTCCTGCTGCTTAGTTTTTATTCTGTTTAGACTTGTTAGTCTCGGTTTTTTGTAGCTCTAGTTTTGATTAAACTTCATGCCAGATTTTCATAGGCATGATAATGGATGACGATCTCGTAGCTTAGGGTTTTGATTAAATTGTAGGCCTGCTGCTCAGTAATGTAGCTAGTTAGATTCAATTCATGTTGAATGTCTTGTGGTTCTGTTGCATGCGTTTTGCCACTGGGAACTTGAAAGCTGATGATGGTGAATGTTGTCTAGGTTGTTCGACTTCTTTAATTTGCTTTTTCCCAATCCCCCTTCCCCGTAGCTAGACTCTGTTGTGATGCCAGTAACCTGAAAGGCCAAGGTTTAGCTTGCATTAATTAATGATTGTGAGTGAACAGTTGATGCAAATTGCTTAGTTGAGATGATAAGGCTTTAATTAGGATTAGTGATGGTTTCAAATGGTTGTCTCAGTTTTGGTAGTTTCATAATAATAAGGTTCATTGCTTTGATTTAGTAGTCATTTATGTTTACTTGTTAATGTTTAACTCTTTGATTTTGGTAGCGTTGAATGATGAATGGTGTTGAATGCATAGTTTCCTTAGTGTGCTTACATTTGGTTGGATGCTTAGATTTAGTTCGTTTTAGTCATTTAACTTAAGTTGAACACTTATGTTTTCCTTGAACGACTTAATTTGGTTTAGTGTAGATCACATTAGGGTAGTTAGTTAATCCACCCTTTAGTGACTTTAATCTTATCCTCATCCCTGTGGAGACGACCCTCAAGTACTATAGCGAAAGCTGTACGCTTGCGGCCCTTTTTATTAAAACTCTCAATTTTTCCCAACAAGTTTTTGGCGCCGTTGTTGGGGACAACGACATAAGATTAGGTCATATTTTTATTTTCGTAGCTACTTTCTTATTTGGTGCTTTGATTTGTGTATTTCGTTATTAGTTGTGACTTGGTTTATTAGTTGTGATTTGTTTAAATGATGTGTTTTGGTCATTTCGTAACTTTATTTTGGCATCGATTCCAACTTTCCTTATTTTGGTATCAATTGTTATTTAGTTTAATCGTTTCTTCAAAAAAATTCAAAAATCCAAAAAAAAAAGTGGAAAAACTTAAAATCCAAAAACATTTGAAAAACTTGAAAACCACAAAAAATTTTTGAAAAGCCAAAAAAACCCAAAAAAATTGAAAAATTAAAAACCCCTAAAAATTGAAAAATTTTAAAAATTGAAAAATGCCGGTTTTCAATTTCCCGCACTATGAGCACGAACCTTTTTGGAATTATTTTTCAAGGCTTAATGATTATCGTGCTCAATTAAATTATAATTTTCAAAAATTGGAAATTTGTGAGGTCATTATTGAGGGTCTAAATATTGAGTCAAGGAGTTATATTGAATCACTTTGTTCTGGAGATTTAATAGAATTATTATCTAAAATTCAAAATGAAGTTTGGGATTTCTTTGAAAAATTAGCTTGGGAAACCTATAAGCTAATGAGACTTTTATATACCCGACTCATGGAAAGTATGATTTTCATGCTAATTCTTACCCTTCAGATCACTTTTTGAATTCCTATGACTCATCTAACTCTTATATGCTTCCTGTGTTATGCGACTATTGTGAATCTCCTGATCATGATGCTTATACTTGTCCTTATCGCGAGTATATTGATGTTACATGTGCAAGTTTTGAAAAGAAGATTAACGATATGACTGAACAAATGATAGAGATTACAAAAGTGGGAATTGTTGAATATTCTCAATGTTTTGACAAAAATAGGGAGACTTCTAGTGGGATTGATTCTAGTTTGGGATCTCCTAAACCTGACATTAGTCTCTATGATGATTTTAAATCCTCTTATTCTGCTAGGCTTGATTTGAATGAAAAGATGTCTTTGCCTAACCTAGAACAAGAGAGTGACCTCCCTACATCTTTACAACAGACCTTGCACCCTGCACTAGCTCACTCAAAGATGTCATTGAAGATATCTTGGTTTATGTCGACCTACCCACCACTCTGAATGACTATCGTGAATTGGAAGCAGGTGAACAATCTGACACTGTTAGTAAGCCGGATATAAGCATCGCACCTGCAGTTAAGCTTCATGATTTTGATGATATGAAAGATATTTCACAGGAGTTACATGATGAGACACTTGAACTCACTATGTTAGACTTCGATGATGATATTCATTATGCAGAATATGAATCTTTCTCATATGAGTTTGATGTTACTGAAGGTCTTGATTTGGGTTTTCATATTGAATATGAAATATTCTCTTTTGATTCCATCATTCCCGACCTTCTGTTTAAATTAGATGATAATATTCTGCCTGTAGAATACAAATCTTTTTCTTATGAGTTCAAGACCCATGGAAGTTCTAATGATGGGTTTTGTGCTGATTATGAGTCCTTCTCTTTTGGCTCCATCCAAACTGACTTCCTTTTTGATTATTGCAAGTCTGATTTTGTTGAGTCTGAGATCATTGCCACTAAGACTTTTACTTTAGACCAGACTCATATGCATAATGGACTTAATAGACTTGTGAAATTTGCACCCCTTATTTTGCCTAGATTGCTCGTTTATGCTGATATCGTTTCTAGGCCAATGACCTCACTATTGGCTCATTCTGAGTATGTTCATATCCTTTCTAATTGGGCCCAACTGTTTGATAAGTTGAAACGGGCCCTTACCTATGCTTTATTGGCTATGTGGATGTACTCTATCTGGTTCCAACTCACTGCTTTTCATTGTTGCTATATCGTTGTAAGTTGGGCTTCTTTGTTTGATAAGCTGTTACGTACTCTAACAAGTTTTGATTTAAATAGCACTTTTCAGCTTAATATGGAGTGGCTGATGCTCCATAAGTCTCGTAGTTTGGGTACAATCTGTATCCAATCTCGTATGATCGTTCCAACCTTCTTCTCTTTTTCCTTTCTTTTCTTTCTTTTTTGTAATTAATTGTAGATAATTAGGACTGTGAATATACAGGTAATCAATCTTGAGGAGCAATTTGGGAAATATTGAGCCGTGTGTGCTATGATCACCCTTGGTTGTGTTATGATTCTGTGCATATTTGTTAGGTGGTGATATCTAGGATTGTGAGTAGTTGTAAATATTTAGGATTGTTTTTGTGTATGTTTTAGTTCAGCTATTTGGTTTCCTTGATTCTGTGTTTTGTTTCCTTGGTTATGTGTTTCGTCTAGTTTAGCAAGTTTTGGGTTTTGTTTGAATAGTTTCTTTTAGTTCCCTTTTTGGTGTTTCAGTGACCTTGTTTTAGTCTTCCATTTTGCTTTCTTTTCTTTTGTCTTTTGTCCTATTTTTAGTTTCTTTTGTGTTAAGTTTTGGATTAAGTAGATCCTTAATTTTGGTTTTGGTTTTTGTGAATATGTGTGTTTGCTTTGGTTTTAGTTTCGATTTTGGCTTTCTTTTGTGATTTCGTTTCTCTTGGCTTTTGTAAATATGTGTGTGTGTGGTTTTGTTTTGTTTTTGATTTTTGTGGTGTCCTAGTTTGTATATATTTGTAGTTTAGTGTGGTTTTACGGTTGTATAGCTGATGTGCTTGTTTTTTAGCGCCTTAGTTCCCACAATGAGGACATTGTGAAGTTTTGGTATGGGAGTGAGGTGCCTATCTTTGAAAAATTTTTGAAAATTTTTGAAGATTTTTGTTGTGCTTTGGGGATGTTTGTACCTTTTCTGATAGCTTAAAACCCATGTGCTTTATTTATTAGCCTGTATGTAAGTAGGATGTGCATTATAAGTCTCCAACCTCAAATGTGATATTCTAAGCCCTAATTTTAACTCCAGGTGTTCATTATAGGTTGTGTAATCCAGTCCTTATTTATTCCTTCATCATTATCTTTAGGTCTTAGGTTTCCATAAATGATTCTCCCACTAGCTTGTAACACGATTACTTTGAAAAATACCTTGAAAAGAAGTGTACTATGAATAAGAATGAAAGAAAGAAAAAAGAGATGAAATAATATTTGGAATGACAAGTATCCCTTTGAGGCATGCGCTACTGGGCGTTACCCTTTGAGGCACGTGCTACTGGGTGTTACCCTTTGAGGCAATATTGCTACTGGGAAAGCTTGCTTCCAAGGTCAGTATGATAACAATGTAGTTGTGTCAGCCAAGTGGGATTGAGTCTAATTCTAGTCAATCTAAGCCCTAAGATGATGATATAATTGCACATGAGCACCGAAACAGATTCAGAATCTTGATGTTCAGTGGGATGAAAAACTAGCGCTTTGATGTCATTTAGGAGGCAGAGGGCTTTGAAGTACATTCTATGTATATGCACGTCAATAATTGAGTACATGGGTGATTTAGTTGATTAGAGATGTGTGCATATTTTTTCCAAATTTTCTACATATTAGTTTTGAGAAAAATCAAAAAGATTTTTCTTTATTTTTGAAATAATCTTTGTGGGTATTTCACTTGGAAACCCTCACAAGACCTCACTCGTCCACTTGGGAGACCGAGGGGTTTAAAGGGCTTGTTGCATACGCTAAATGCAACCGTGATTCCTACGACAGTGACTTAGGATTTCTTTCCCTTATTCTTCATTTTCTTTTTAGATAGTTTAGTTTGTTTTACTCGAGGACGAGCAAAATTTTGGTGCGGGGGTTTTGTTCGTATCAAAAATGAGCTATTTTTAGGGTACCTTTACACCTATTTTATGCCCGTTTTTATCGTATTTTTAAGGTTTTTAACTGATTTTATTTTATTTTGCAGGTTTTGAATAATTTCGAATAAATGGCCAAAAATGCGAGAAAATGGTGAAAAATGTCGGGAATTGAAGAACCGGGCTAAACTGAGTTGAACCGACCCAAAATTACAATGAACCGGCCCAACATTGAGGATGAACCGGTTCATTTCGAAAACCGGCTCAGGCAATTCAACCCGATTCAGCGTTATTAAACCCCCTCCCCTTCACTCTCTCTCTCCTCGTGATCCTCTTCTTCCCTACATTTCCCCGAAACCCAGAACCCTGAGAAAACCCGAGTTCCTGCCTCGTTTTCTCCATCCTCGTTCCATCTCTCTCTACCCGGTCTCTCTCTTCGAACCTCCATCCGCCATTCACGCTGCAAACGCCACGACGCACACCAGCTGCCCCCATCGTCACCGTCCAGATACCCATAAATCGAAGGGTTGAAGATCGAGAGTTCGGGTATAAAGGGAGCTCGCAGACGCCATTGAAGCTTAGCTAGGTAATTTTAGGGTTTTAGGTTAGTTTTAGTTTTAGTTTTAGTTTTAGGTTTAATTTCATTTTCATTTCAAGTTATTCGAAATTCAGGGTTGTTTTAATTTAGGGTTTCAATTTTAGAGTTGTTTCCAGCCTTTAATTTCATGGAATTAGGCGTCGAATTGCTGATTTCGAGTTGTCAATCAAGAATTTCAGTTGTAATTATAAGAATTTTTGGGCTAATTCGAGTAATTTCGATTTCTCCCTCCCTTGTCCTATTTCGGTTCTCTGCCCTTCACCATGAAGTTCGATTCAAGCTCCTCCTCCGCTGAATAATCTGAGTGGTCTACTGTTTGGGTTTTGTTGCTCAATTTTCAGGTCTGTTTTTGGCTTGATTTCCCCTCTCCTGCTGCTTAGTTTTTATTCTATTTAGACGTGCTAATCTCGGTTGTTTGCAGCTCTGGTTTTGATTAAACTTCATTCCAGATTTTCATAGGTATGATAATGGATGATGATCTCGTAGCTTAGGGTTTTGATTAAATTGTAGGCCTGCTGCTCAGTAATGTAGCTAGTTAGATTCAATTCAAGTTGAATGTCTTGTGGTTCTGCTGCTTGCGTTTTGCCACTGGGAACTTGAAAGCTGATGATGGTGAATGTTGTCTGGGTTGTTCGACTTCTTTAATTTGCTTTTTCCCAATCCCCCTTCCCCGTAGCTAAACTCTGTTGTGATGCCAGTAACCTGAAAGGCCAAGGTTTAGCTTGCATTAATTAATGATTGTGAGTGAACAGTTGATGCAAATTGCTTAGTTGAGATGATAAGGCTTTAATTAGGATTGGTGATGGTTTCAAATGGTTGTCTCAGTTTTGGTAGTTTCATAATAATAAGGTTCATTGCTTTGATTTAGTAGTCATTTATGTTTACTTGTTAATGTTTAACTCTTTGATTTTGGTAGCGTTGAATGATGAATGGTGTAGAATGCATAGTTTCCTTAGTGTGCTTACATTTAGTCGGATGCTTAGATTTAGTTCGTTTTAGTCATTTAACTTAAGTTGAACACTTATGTTTTCCTTAAACGATTTAATTTGGTTTAGTGTAGATCACATTAGGGTAGTTAGTTAATCCACCCTTTAGTGACTTTAATCTTATCCTCGTCCCTGTGGAGACGACCCTCAAGTACTACAGTGAAAGCTGTACACTTGCGGCCCTTTTTATTAAAACTCTCAATTTTTCCCAACAATATACAAAATAGAGAGAGGAAGAGAAGAGAGAACTTATACTTGATTGAATTGAAGATCGAATCCACAAGCTTAAATCAGAAATACTCTTCTAATCTAGCCTAATTACCTTAATTTATTCCCCTTAATGGGGTTTGAGAGTGGGAGGACAAACCCTAAATCGCCTCTCTCAAAAAACCTCCTCTCAAAAAAGCCCCCTAATGGGAAGCCTAAAAGCGGCTTTTATCGCGAAAACTGGGGAGTGGCACGGTTGTGCCACCTGGCACGGGGTGCCCATGTCACCATGGCACGATCGTGCCACCTGGCACAGGGCCCCCATGCCAAATCTCTGGTTTGGTAGAAACTCTCCCCATTGCTTCTTTCTTGGTTCCCAGGGCTTCTTAGACCTTTGTTCTTCCTTGTAATTCATTCCAAAGCTGTGCTTTCTATTAAAACCAAGAGATTTCTCTTCATTATGTTGAGGAGGGTTTATGAGTGGAGGTTGTGATCCCGAACCGGAGGCTTGTTATGTTTGAAAAAAACCGCTATTTGTTGATAGGGGGAACAACTTGAGATAGAGCCAACACTTGTTGAGTTATTCGCATGCACTCACAAACTTTATGACAAAGAAGATGGACCTTGGGTTAATAAGAAATCACAACAAACATACGTTAGTTATTCTTGATGGTAAATCTTAATTAGTGATTCATACACTTTTATTAGGTATGATATATTTGATTTACTGCGAATGTTGTGATATCGTAGGAATCATTTGAACAAAAATTTCAAAACATCATCAACTCTCAAGAGAGCTTGAGTGGTAATTCCCAAGATCCATCTCAATCACTTCCAAATGCAAACAAGTTGTGGGTGAAGACATATATGAACAAAAAGGATCGTATTTATGATATTGATGATACGGTCGTCAATAAGAGAGAATCCTTTTACTTCAGTCCCTCTTAATGAGTCGGTATAGTAAATTTAAACGTTATTCATATTTGAGTCATTAATAGAAAAAATTATGCACAACGTTACTTTAGGATGAGTTAATTCATTCTCACTAATGTATACTTCATATACATGATTTTTAGTAGGATTAGGTCAAATGCCATCCCACTTGATTTAAAGGGTATGATAACCAACTTGGGGGGTGATCTTACTTCGCAAGCTAAAACGTATCGGATGCTTATGGAGAAATATAAGTGATTAGAGGAGTTCAACCAAATGATGAGTATGAACGTGCCAAATAAATTCAGAAAAACACGTTAACCACCACAATCAAACAAATAACTAGAAAAAGTTGTAAGATATATAGTTAGTTACCAGACACCTCCTACGCTCATGCATGGGGATCGAGCCACGGGTGTGGAGAGATGGTCCAGGATTAGCTGGATCTCCAAGTCAATTTTTTTTTGGCTTTTTCACATAATTTCTTGTATGCTTCATTTGCCCAAAGTTGATGAGGTCCTTCATTGCTTATTACCGAGCCAAGTAGGGTTGAGCAAAAAAATCGGGTACCCGATTGCGAACTGGACCCGCTGGGTACTCGGACCCGGTTGAACTGGGTCTGCGACTGGTTCCAACGTTCGGGAACCAGTTGTAACTGGGTTTGGAGTCGGGTCCTGAAAACTTGAAACTAGAACCGAACCTGTTACCTAGGTTCTCGGTCCAATCAGTTTTTTTTAAGTGTCTGAGTTATTTGGTTATCTGTTGACATTAGGTGTTGTTCTTTCGATGCAGTAATGATTTCTGACTATACCTTGATATTAATAAATCTGTTTGTTAATGTATAATATTATGAGAAGGTGACTGTTTTTTTTGCACTTGGCTGAAATGAAATGCTATTTATTAGCTAACCAATTAGACTTTAATGCATGGTGAATATCTAGATGCTACTCTATTAAGTTTGATTTTGAACGATCGATTAGGTGGCTTGTTGGGTGTATTAGTTCTCTCATAAATTCACAACCATAAGCTAAAAATTTAAATAAAAAAGAGGACAAAATTAGAAAACGGATACCTGATTTTTGACCCAATCCAAACCGGTTTGGAGACTGGGTACAAAAATCCTAGACTCACTTCTAACTGGGACCTGGACTGGTTTCATGAAAATGGATCGGATTCCTCGTCCTGCTCAGCCCTAGAGCCAAGTAGGCTGTTTGTTGTACTTCCATGCTTTGCTAAGGAAGTCGTCAAAATGTGCATTGCTTCTATTTTCAAAATTTTTTCTGATTTGAATCTTATGGTTCGGATCTTAAGTGAACCACTTTTGCAAATAAGAAAACAACAAATACATCAAATAATGCCATGATAATGAATCAAACATATACAAAGTATTAATATGTAGTCACTTTAATTACCTTAAACTCTCCAAACCATAAATCTCGAACTCGTTTAAGCACTTTACCCCAAGAAGGCTAAGGGCATCATATTTGCCTTGGAAGATTAGAGAAATCCTACTAACAACACCTTCATTTAGGAGAAACCTATTTCAATAGAAAACATCAAATTAGCACGCATTACGTAAAATACTTGAAGTACAAAACACATAACAATTTTTCCACTTACCTGTTACCGTTTGGCACAATATATGTCTTTGTTCGAGTGCTTCCATGACCAAACTGTGCTTCAAAATCTCCAGTTCTAATATTTTGTTGGGACTGGTTAGAGTTAGGGCCAACAGTTTGGGGAGTGGGGCTGGCAGTGTTGGCAACAGGGGTGTTAGTTGTAATGTTATATACAAATTCTTGGGAAATGAATGTCTGGTTAGGGATGTATGGGATATGAGGAGGGAAAGACCCCAAAGGAACTGTCCCAAATTAAGTAGGGATTATGCCAAGAGCACTTGGTGTGTGAGGTGTTTGGGAGGAACATGAATGAATGTGCTTTGCACTAGCATATGCGCTGGAGCTCCTACGCCCTCTTCCTCGACCTCGAGTAGAGGACCTACCTCGATGGGGGTGGAATCCATACCTGAAATATTTGATAACAAATGCAAGTACAAATAATGATTATACATATCAACAATTTAGTCACATAATACAATAGTTAGAACATCAAGTTTCAAAATTAACACATATAACAAAAGTACACTGATACACATTTGAGTTACAATGACAGTAAGCATTGAAATATATAACAATTCATAAATATTTAATTGTCTGCATCATCTTCATCATCATCCTCACCTCTATCCTTGTCATCATTCTCATCATCATCATCGTAATCATCATCATCATATAAATGTATATCTCCTTACCCTTCATCTGTTTCATTCCTATCATCCCACTCAGCCTCTTCATCACCCTCATCCTCTTCTGCCTCATCTATGCCATCATCATTAACTTCTTCCGGTGGTGCACTTTCATCCACTAATGATGTAGGAATAACATCATTCACAAGTTCAACAAATGTCGTCATGCCCGTTTGTTGGTAAGCAATGGGTAGATGTACTGTGTGTCCACTCTGGCTCTTAGTTTGGTTGGTATGACAACAAGCCAATTGACCCTATCTCTTGAGTGATCTGGATGTGGCATGAAGTACACTTGTGATACAGTACTTGGAAAGATGAATGGATCGTACTTTCTGTACCTTCTTGTGCGATGAACCTCAATAAGTTTGCTCAGTTTATGAAATCGTATCCCATGATTCAATGTGGGATCAAACCACTCACAATTGAATAGCACACATCTTTTAAGTGCTTCACCTACATACTCAATTTTGATGATATCTTTAAGTATGCCATATCTTCTTCAGTCCCACACACGCCAACACCACAATTGTATGTTTTCTTCCCAACACTGTGAGCTTCTATGTGGAATTTAAATCCATTAACTATATATGCTGTCCATGTTGACATATGTCTATTAGGCTTTGCAGCCAATTGTATCAAGTACAAATGTTTGCGATTGTCGAATAGTTGAATGCAATGCACCTAAGATGATAAAGGATGTGGTTTTCGTTAATGCAATGCACCTAATTATGTCATAGTATTTACAAGTGAATAAGGTTAATTACTTAAATTTTGACTAAACCAATATACAAAATGAGTTTCAATAATGATATCAACATCAGCATCACTAACATTAGGACGTGCAGTTCGGACTTGTTTTGTAAAAATTTTGCGACAGTTTATAAACATTGTAAATAAACTGCTTTTTTGAAGCATAAACTCAATTGAAACTTACAATGGCTAAGGTAGCACTTACACTTTATTTCGTCACAATTTAATAGCATGTGTAGATGAACAACAATATATTAAGCATCTGTGAGATACCTTAATCTTTCCTGTCCAATAGCGATTCCTTGCGGTTCAAACACAGATATAGTTGGGAAATGATTATTATATTCATCGCCATCCTCATTTCTTCGACATCTATTGCACATGGAGGGCATATTACAGCCGAAGTAATAGGAGGCAAAGAACGTCCTTTCAGCTTTCAAGTAAGCTTTTATAATTGAACCTTCAGAATATGCTTGTAGTTTTATGTTGTTCTTTAAACGACCGAAGTACCTACAAAATAATATTAAGCAATGACTTATAAGTGATTGCGTAGTTTAGTTTTTTAAATCCATTTTTATGAAATATAATCTATTTTACCTCTCAAATGGAAACATTCATCGGTACTGTATAGGACCACCAAGCAGTGCCTTTTCTGCCAAATGCACCGGTAAGTACTCCATCACATTGAAGAAGACTAGAGGAAATATCGTCTCCAACTTGCAGGGAGTAATGGCAATATTCTGATTCATTTCCTTAAGCACATCCTCATGCAGTATTGTGGAGCACAAATTCTTAAAGAACTGACTTATTTCAATGAGAGGTTTGAACACATCACCCATGAGAGTACTAAATGCAATGGTTAATCGAGTCTCCGCAGACAAACAACAATCATGACTTTTCATATTGTTAAACTTTGTACCATTGGGGTCCACAATATTCCTCAAATTAGAGCAATATCCATCAAGCATGTTAAGTCCCTTTATCCATTCACACAGCTCTCTTCTTTTATCCATAGTAAGAACGAAGTTTGCTTTTGATTTAACCGTTTTGCCACTTGGGCCTGGCTACAAATGTAATTATTCCCTATTACATATATCCGCAACATTCATTCTGGATTTAACATTGTTCTTTGTTTTCCATGAACATTCATAATAGTGTTAATGATGTTTTCAAAGACGTTTGTTTTCTGTGTGCATCACATCCAAATTATAGCGGAGTAACTGGTGTTGCCAATAAGGTAACTCCCAGAATATGCTCTTCTTAATCAAGTTATGCTCATTTCTCTTAAATCCTGGCATTTAAAAGTCACCATTTGTCATTACAATTGGATAGTGTTCCACATCAGCATAAAGATGTTCCTTACATATGCGGCGAGGAGGACCCCCCAATAATAGTTTTGCCTTTTCTAAATGAAGTTCCATTTCTTCTAAATGCATGATAGCTTGGTAAGAAACACTGATGGCAATCAAATCACGAGAATTTACCTCTATTCGTGAGTCTTAAACCCTTCTGTTATTTCATACATACTGGACATGCCAATAGAGCATTAGTACTCCACCTAGATAGCATTCCCTATGCCGGAAAATCATGGATGGTCCACATAAGTGCAACCTTCATTTGAAATGTCTTACCCATAGATATGTCATACGTTTCAATTCCAACATCTGACAGCTCCTTCAACTAATCAATCAGAGGTTGCAAATATACATCTATTTTATTCTTGGAATTTTTTAGGTCACAGATTACATAGGTGAGAAACATAAATGGTGTGGTTATACACATTTCAGGGTGAAGGTTATAAGGTATAACCACCACTGACTAAGTAGAATAAGATCTTTAATATAAAGTGTAAGAATTAAATCCATCTGCACATAACCAAGCCTAAATTTCGAGGCTCTGCAACAAAATTAGGCTTTTTATGCATACAATCTCTGAAGTCGAGGTTTTAATGGCAAGTAATGCATCCTTACATATAACAATGGACTTTAATTACTTTGTTGCGACCTTTGCCTCTTCCATCTCGAAAGCCCGTAAAACTTGCATGCATCAAGGTTCGAGTCCTCTTTAAAGAAGAGGATGCAGCCTTTACAGCAACAATCAATGTGTATCACATCGTTGCGGAGATCTTTAACAACCTTCTTTGTTTGGCCATAGTTGTTTGGCACACGATTATTAATTGGGCACATCTCCTTCATTAATTGAACAATTTCATTGAAACAATTTTACGGCATGTTATAATAAGACTTGATATCCAATAGCTGAATAGTAACAGAGAGCTCACTGTGTGTAGAACAACTATCATATAATGGTTGTTAAGTATCATGAGAATGGTTCTTCACAAGTGCTTGGCTCCTCATCCCTTACAATTTGATTCACCAGTATGACATCACCATGCATGTACTCCATACGATCTATGTAGCATTCATTGTAATCATGATTAGTTTGACTCGAACCGCTAGCTTCGGGCATTTCACTAGTAGAATATCCAAAAATATATTATTGAGGTTCTACTCCTCCATGGTTTATCCAATACCAATATCCTTTCACAAAATCCTTATACATCAGGTGCATCTTTACCTCATCGGATGTTAAGTACACTCTATTTTTACATTTCGCACATGGACATGTATAATTCCCCCCACTTTCGAACTCTGCTTACCTATGTGCAAATGCATCAAATTGATTTACTTTATTTAGAAATTCTGGCATATAACTATTACGATCAGACAATAATCTGTTATACATCCATCAATGATGTAGAGGGCCATTCATACTCTGCTTAAGAAACAATATTCATGAAAGTTACTGGATTAGTATTAATTTTAATGTTATATATAATTATAATTATATAAATTTCTCAATTATGTATTACATGTATTTTAATAGTCAAACACAACAGTAATTTATCCACAAAAATATATATAAATACATCCATTTAAATATATATATCATCAGAAACATGCTTTATATAAGTTATATAATTGAATATGTAAACATATACGCCAACGTACTTACATGAAACTTTTTAAATATTCATATTCCACTAATTTTACATCAGCACACAACCTACATTATAGTATCAACTTTGTACCAACAATCTCAATGAAATACATAATCCAATATTAACAATTATTTCTCTTCAAGCATGCCAATTACACAAATTATTCATTTAACTCCACCTATTTTCACATTCGACATATAAAACGCAATAATTTTATACATTTAGTCACAAACTTCTACAAATATATTTCTATTCTTACAAATTTCACAAAACTAACAATACATTAAAAACTTGAGCATTTCATTTCACCAACATATCACATTTTAATTAAAATTACCAAACCTAAACCTTCAATTACATTGAGGTAGATGTTGAAGCAAATTGGAGTAATACTTCACATAAATTTCACATTTCAACAAAAACATAAACGAATTATGAAATTTTAACAATGTAATGCAAAAATTTGTAGAAATTAAAACTATAAGAAGTGAGAGAAAACTACCTCATTATTTGACAGTTTGGATGGAAAACGTGACTGGCAGACGGGTGGCGGCAGTAGGTAGCGGCGGTCGGTTGTGGGTAGGACATGATGGCGTTTGCATGGGGTTTAGGGGCTCTCGGGCTCTCTCTCTCTCTCTTGAAAGGTTGAAGCGTCAAATGAAATGATTTGAGAACCACATCTAGTATTTTTAATTGAAGCCAGTAATAGACTGGAGAAGGAAATTCCATCTCGAGTTTGAAATTCTTTTTTAAATTCTGTTTGGCGACAGATTTTCCATCACCGGATGTTAAAAAACCTAAATTCAACCAGGCGACGGAATTTCTGTCACCAGGGTCAAAAAAATAGTGACAGAATTGCTATTCTGTCGCTAAATTCGTCGCTTACTCTGATACATTTTATATGTAGATTATCCGTCACTATTTACGTCGCTATCTAAGACAGATTTGAATCCGTCGCTAATTTCTGTCATTATTCAGCATTTTTTAGTAGTGGGTGATGCAAGAGAGGAAAATAAGGGAATGCTAGCTTATAGCCCTTAAACCAACAATTCTCCACAAATGGCGTACAAGTCAGAGGAACATGGATCTAGGCAAAGGAAGGGTTAGGTAACTAAGTATCAATATCTTTCGATTGAATTGGTACATATTGAAGTGAGAGAACAACAGAGTCTAACAAGTGGTATAGGTCTTGTTTGGCAACAACGTTTTAAATAGCATTTAGTATTTTAAATAGGTGAAAACTCTGCTTTTCCAAAATTTGAGTGTTTGATGAAGTAGTGTATCAAATTAGCTTTTAGCGATTTAGTGAGTATTTTGCAAATGTTTGGGTTCTTTAAGGTCTAGAAATATGATACAACATTTCACTTTCTTCTTCCATTTAGACTCCTGAGGTTTTTTTTTTTTTTTTGGTTTTTTTGTTTTTCTAGATTTTACATCCCTTATACCTAATATAAAAGCTCTACCTTCTTATTCATAAAAACCCTCTGTCGGCACTAAAAAATTACGAAAAATGCTACATCAGAAAATTAATATAAATTAATTATTTTAGGTTAGCCCATTTAATTAATTTAATTTGTTTAAATAAGGTCGAATCGATTGTCAAGTCATGACTCAAACGACTACTAAGTCAAAGGTCAAATTGACTATTAAATCACCAGTCAACTGGACTAACAAGGCAAAGGCCCAATCAACAGCCCAGGAAGGAGAATAAGTCGTAACCCTAGTAAGGGGAAGGGGATGCTTTCCTTATAAATGGAACACTACTCCCTCCTATTTAGGGGTGAAAGATTCATTCACTCTGAAGGTATTTCGAAGACTTAAAGAGCTAATTTCTCTAAAAGAAGACAACAAGCACCATCAGAGCACATGCCATCTACCATCGAAGATCAGAGAAAACTCGTCTTGATTAAGATCAAGCCTCTTAAGCCCTCTCTCAAGATCAAATTCATTGAAGTTCATTCAAAGGAAGTGAAATCAATTAACTTGATCGGGATTTAAGTCAATCGATCCTGTTTTAAGTACAAACTAAAGATCGAATCAGAGGGCCTTTGTTTGCTTACTTGTAACAATACATGGAGATTGTACACATTCTTTGATATAAATACAAAAATTCTATTTGTTACTCAATTTCTTATTTAATTTATTTTAAGCACGAAATTTGTGTTTACAAATTTTTAACACGCCCGGTGTGACATCTCTGCCTCTCATCTCTTTGTCCAAACTACAAATTATGCATTCCTTCGAAGATAACGTGGCCTCCAAGAATGCCATCCTTCAACCTTTGAAGAAGAAAACTATCAGATATACATATGAAGGATCCGCAAAGGCTAGTATTGCATCTGGCAATCGAAGCACTAGAGTGATGAGTAAGAGCATGACCAAAGTTGTTGCCTTCGTCACCCTAAAACAACATGTTGTGACTCCAACTTTGCAGTCATGCAAAACTCAAAATTTGACTCCAACTTGCCTGCTGATGGAGTCAATCAAACTGTTTTGAAGCTGGAACCTTTTACTATCTTCAATATGAGGAAGACTCCACCCGTTAGACTGGATGAATGCCAACCTTACACCAATTCTGTTTTCCAACCCTTCGGTGAGGAGGAGTGTGACTATGGTAGTAGTGATTCTTCCCCAACAACTCCAAGGGATTCATTTTTCTCAAACATTGAAGTTGAATTTGCTGGCATTGTTGTCACGTCAGTCATGGTGACAGAGGCTATCAACTTAGAGGAAGAATTGGCAAACGTAAAGGCAACTCTAGAAAGACTCTCCAAGAAAAGCGAAGAGAAGGATGCTCAAATCAAGTGTCAAAATAAGCAGATTGCTGATTTGAAAAAGAAGCTAGGGAAGCAGTCATCTAAAGTCTCGAACAAAGGCTCAGGCGGTGAAGATTCTAACAAAGAGTCCAATCACAGCAAGGAGCCTAAAGATGAACACAAATAAAAAAATAATTCAACCTCGAACTCATTGTCGGTTGAGCAAATTCAAAACTTGATGGCTGATGTAATGAAGGCTCATCTGAGAGGGGATTCTCACAAAACTCACTTGTATAAGAAACCTTATACAAAGAGGATCAATGCACTTCGTATGCCTCATAGCTATCAACCACCCAAGTTCCAACAATTTGATGGCAACAGTAACCCCAAACAACACATCGTTCACTTCATCGAAACTTGCAGTAAGCTGGCAGTGAAGGAGACCAATTGGTGAAACAGGTCAGGCGATCCCTTAAAGGAATTACATTTGACTGGTATACAGACCTAGCCTCTAAGTTCATTGATAGCTAGGGGCAAATGGAAAATGGATTCTTGAATCGCTTCTGTAGCACACGCTGTGTGGTCAGCATAAGTGAGTTGACTAACACTAGGAAATGGGATGAGGAGTCAGTTATAGATTTTCTCAATCATTGGCGTGCCCTCTCTCTAAAGTGAAAGGATTACTTTCCTGAGTCTTCTACTGTTGAGATGTGTGCTCAGGGAATAGAGTAGAATATCTGATGTGCTTTACAGGTAAACAAGCCCAAGACTTTCCAAGAATTAGCAACAGGAGCTCATGATATGGAGCTTACAATCACCTACTATGGAAGACGACTCGATAATGGTGAATCAGTGACATCGTCAAGAAGTAAAGGCTCCATGCTTAGAGGCTCTAAAGAGAATGAATGCTCTTATTCTAAGTTTGATGCGCCAAAAATTCTTCACAAACTTCTCGAGAAAGGGTTTATAGAACTCCCATAGTCAAGGTGTCTTGAAGAAATTGGAAGAACTAATGATCCCAACTACTGCGAATATCACAAGATCATCGGTCATCCCAAAGAGAAGTGCAAGGCATTCAGGGGACAAGTCCTGCAACTTACAAATGAAGGAAAGATCACATTAGACGAAGAAGACACCGAAGAATCTGAATGATCGTTTATTAAGATCATATTGGAAAATGCTTTGCAAGAGGAGTAATCCAAAAATAGCATTTAGGATGAAGACTTTTAAGTTGCAAAATAATTTTAACTCTTAAAGATTCTCAAGTTGCAAAACAATTTTGACTCTCAAGTCACCCTTAAGACTTCCAAGTCCAAACTTCTGGACTCTCAAGTTAGCACAGACTATCAAGTCACCCGCAGGATGCTCAAGCCATCAAAATTAAAGGCTTTAAAGTTACCTAAAGACTATCAAGTAAACAAAATTACAAAGTTTGAAATGAATTCAATGACTCACAAGTTATCGAAGACAAAGACTCTGAAGTCATCAAAATTAAAGACTTCCAAGTCGCCTAAAGACTATCAAGTGAACAAAATTACAAACTTTGAAATGAATTCAATGACTCACAAGTCATCAAAGATAAAGACCCTCAAGACAGCAAACTCAAAAGCCATCAAAATCAAGACTCTTAAGTCTCCCAAGTTCAAGACTCACAAGTCATTGAAGACAAAGACTCTTAAGTCATCAATATTAAATACTCTTAAGTCTCTCAAGTTCAAGACTCTTAAGTCATCAACATTAAAGACTCTTAAGTCTCCCAAGTTTAAGATCACAATTCATCGAAGATAAAGACTTTCAAGTCATCAAAATTAAAGACTCTTAAGTCTCCCAAGTTCAAGGCTCACAAGTCATCGAAAACAAAGACTCTCAAGTCATTAAAATTAAAGACAACTAAGTCTCCTAAGTTCAAGACTCTCAAGTAATTGAAATTAAAGACTCCAAGTCACCGAAGATAAAGACTCCTCAGTCTTCAAAGTTTAAGATGCCAAAGTCATCGAAATTCATCCAAAGTAAGACTCCTAAGTCTTTAAAGATAAAGACTTCGAAGTCATCAAATTTTAGAACTATCAAGTTATCAAAAGCTTACGACTCCTAAATCTTTGAAGTTTAAGAAGTGACTAAGTCTTCGAAGTTCAAGACCCCCAAATCATCAAAGTTGCTGACCCTCAAGTCATTGAGCAAATGTTTATGTCATCTAAGAAGACTTTAAATTGTCACAAAAGTGTTGCACATTCTTAGAACTCATTTAAATTGGGGGAAATGGTGACATATGTCTCTTCTTTTAACTTGGTGATAATAGCGCTAGAGCTTCCTTGTTTAAGGTGTCCACCTCCTCTTCGAGCTAGCATCAACGACAACGCAGGCCTCTTCCTCCAAGTTGGTAGCGATGGCACCGTAACCTCTTCCTTCATGTGTGCAACACAGGGCTCCTCCTTTAAGTTGGTAGTGACACGGCTGCAACCTCCTCCTTCAATGTGACCTCCATCTTTATAATAGGGAAAGTCACCCAAGGCGAATGCGCACGAGCAGAGCATCCAAGGGTGAGAAAAATAGGGAAAGTCACTCAAGGTGGACCTATTCACAAAAAAAAAACCTTTCGTATTGCTCGTGGCAAGTCATAGAGAAAATGATCCACTTAATCCAAAACTTTAAGCATCCAACATTTGCAATGACACACCTGTAAAAGCCTAAAAAAAACAAGTTGCATAGTTGCTTGGGATGTGTGGTACAGCCTTCTTCAAGTTGGTCAGATAGAAGATGCAAATCTCCTTAGGAGGATTCAAGGTTAACCCGTTGATATACCCAAAAGGGTTAAACATTCAAAGGTTAACCGATAATCAAGTTAAATTCGCCTTTGGAGGATTTTCGCCTTTGAGAACGTTTTCCTTAGGAGGATTCAACGTTAACACGTTGATGTACCCCAAAAGGTTAGACATTCAAAAGTTAACCTATAATCAAGTCAAATTCGGCTTTGGAGGATTTTCGTCTTAGAGAACGTTCAGCTTAGGAGGATTCAAGGTTAACCCGTTGATGTATTCAAAAGGGTCAGACATTCAAAGGTTAACCGATAATCAAGTCAAATTCGCCTTTGGAGGATTTTCGCCTTAGGAGGATTCAAGGTTAACCTGTTGATGTATCCAAAAGGGTTAGACTTTCAAAGGTTAACCGATAATCAAGTTAAATTCGCCTTCAGAGTCTCGCCTTTGAGGAAGTTCAACTTAAGAGGATTCAAGGCTAACCTGTTGATTTACCCAAAAGGGTTAAACATTCAAAGGTTAATAGATAAGCAAGTCACATTCGCCTTTGGAGGATTTGTGCCTTAGAAGGATTCAAGGTTAACCCGTTGATGTAACCAAAAGGGTTAGACATTCAAAAGTTAACCGATAATCAAGTCAAATCTGCCTTTGGGAATGTTCGCCTTCGAAGGATTATTAATTAGTGATGTGATCCTTTTCGAAAATATTAATCCAAAGATTGAAGTCTAACATAATTCAAAGGGTAGGCCTGCATCAGGAAAAAAAAAAACAAACATAAAGGAAGTAAAGGCAAAAGAAAAATCAGGGTGGAGAACCAAACCTAATGATGGCAATAAAGATAATCTCATATCATTGACAGAGAAGCAAAATACCATGGTACCTCAGAGGAGACTAGTGTTGCTAGTGGTTAAGGAGATGAGAAGACATATACAAAGATAGAAAACGAGAGAGACAAGTCCACATCGGCCATGAAGCACTAATAGACGGCAACAGGAAACAAAAGGGAAAGAATCCATCGATGAGCAAAGCGCTAGAATGGTTTGATTGGGAATGAAATGTCGCCAAGGTGTTAATCCGAGAAATTATTTGCAATGACTCGGTCACCTACCGCACTTCTAGCGACGACTTTGTCTTCGATATGTTGGGAAATCAGCCAACATAACTTATTGAGAACCAAATTCTACTAAGGTGGTTATGCGAGAAATTATCTACTACAAGGCATTTCATCTCCCACAGTGTGCTAGCAGTGACGCTTATTTCGTTTGATTGAAAGCTCAGCCATGGTGGCCTTTGTTGAAGTTTGCTTCATAATTGATTCATGGAGAATTCGTTGTCCTAGATAAATTGTGAAATATGTGTCATTTTGTGGTTTCAAGTGAGTTAGAAGTATGAAAAGATTGCAAGAGCCCATCATCAATGAGGCGTGGTTCCGCCAATTCAAGTTGTTTGACCCTTCAGTACTCATTGATCGAAAGCGAAGCATAATTTATAGCATCTACACAAGCCGCAAGAACGTAATTACTATAACTTTGGTTCTTCATATTAGTACATGGTGATGGGGGCATGAGAAGGCGTAGATTTTAACATAGTTTCCCATTTCTCCTTCAAGAAAAAAAAAAGGGTCTGGCCTTAAAAAAAGGGACTTTGCATAAAAAGGGAAGGCATGCAAATTTTCATTTAATTGTCCCTATGAAATGTTTTATATGCAGAAAAAGCTGAATTGATTTGCCTATGCCAATTAAATGCATTGACATACTTAAATTGGCAACTAAAGCTCAAGGAGATTGGATTATTCGACAAAAATTCTTGTCAAGCCAAAAGATAGGCCTCGATAATGCAAGTCAAGTAGCAAACATGTTACCTCTTCTTTAGAAGTTCGAGACTCGACCGCTTCAAGTATTCCAAAAGTTATGGACGCGACTAACTCTGGAAGGGGCAATTTGTATGAACTAAAAAATAATGAAAAATGTCACATCAGAAAATTAATATCAATTAATTATTTTGGGTTAGTCCATTTAATTAATTTAATTTATTTAAATAAATTGGGTCGAATCGATAACCAAGTCATGACTCAAACAACTACTAAGTCAAAGATCAAATTGACTATTAAATCATCAGTCAAATAGATTAACAAGACAAAGGCCCAATCGACAGCCCAAAAAGGAGGATAAGTCGCAAACCCTAATAAGGGGAAGGGGATGCTTTCCTTATAAATAGAGCACCACTCCCTCCTACTCAGAGGTGGAAGATTCATTCACTCTGAAGGCATTTCGAAGACTCAAGGGGCTAATTTCTCTAAAGGAAGACAACAAGCACCATCAAAGCACATGTTGTCTACCATCGAAGATCAGAGAAAACTCATCTTGATTGAGATCAAGCATCTTAGACCCTATCTTAAGATCAAATTCATTGAAGTTCATTCAAAGCAAGTCGAATCAATCAACTTGATCAGGATTCAAGTCAATCAATCCTCTTTCAAGTACAAATCGAAGATTGAATCAGAGGACTTTATTTGTTTACTTGTAACAATATACAGAGATTGTACTCATTCTTTGATATAAATACAATTATTTAATTTCTTACTCAATTTCTTGTCTAATTTATTTTAGGCGCAAAATTTGTGTTTATACCCTCATTGTTTCAGCCCCTCTCTCAGCAGTTCAACCTAACAAAGTAGAGAATTCTTCAACAGTAATTATAAAATGAGCATGATAATTTTTAATTTGATTTGATGTTAAAAACCTAAAAAAAAATTTTGATAAACACTATGAGAGAGATACATAAAGTATGTGTGATCTACTACTTTTATTTTTTGTTCCAAAGAGCTTCTCCTGGCCTCAACTCAATTGAAGGAATCTGTTTCAGAACATTGTCAGGTAGAAAATTTGCAAATTTTTCCCATTGCAAACCTCAATCCATCTTACAACTTTTATTGGACCAATCCTGGAAATTGGAATTGGCTGTGGGATGTCTTGGGTTGTTAAATAGGGCTAAGGAAGAAGAGAGGAAAGTTAAAGAATTTAATTTTGACTTTTCTTAAGGACAGATGCAGGATGTCTTCAAAATTCAAATTTCATTTAGTTTTCTTATTTACTTACTCAATTTTTAAAACGAATTAAAACAACTCAAAAATGGCTGTGACTTCTAGAAAATGTTGCTTGATCCAACTTCTGGCAATAATTTTGTACAGTGTTGCAAAAGACGTTCTGTTACAATGTTTTTCAAATATTTTGCACTGATGAAGCAATCCTGGAAAGTACTTTGAATCTTGGAAATGAACTGATCTTATTAATTATAGTACTTTGAGTTCACGGGCATTAGGTGGGGGAGGGGGGGTTGAGTCGCCAAGTACTTGTATTGAATCCTAGACAGTTGTTGAGATATAAGAAAAATACTAAAAACTAGTATGACCTTTGACCTAACATTTTAAGTCTTCCATTCTATTTGCTTGGTGTGAAGAAAATTTGAATTCATTGCATCTGCCTTATTGCCTAAAGAAATGCTGCTCATTGCTTAACTCTAAAAAAAATCAGGTGTATATTATATTACATGAGCTGTCTATTTATGTTATGTGTCCTAGCATGTTATAAAGTTATAAATTACTAGTATTTATTAGGTGATGATAAAAAGGAGACGTGGAGCAAAAGTAGGACATTTATAAAATCATAGAAATTTTATTTTTAAGCTCGCTATCAATTTTGTGTTATGTATGTTATCATGGAGACAAGTATAGAAGTTCACAATTGTTCAGTATTTTATTCACATTTTTGATCGATGCCTTCTTTGATTAGCTTTGAGGGTATATTACAATACACAATGGAATTTTACTTTCTTTATACTTATACCTTAGAATTTCTAGTACATATTTGATTGGGTTCACTTTTTATTATTAGCTTTGGATAAGACAACTAAGGAGAGAGAATATTGGTCCCTAATGTTTGGTCTGATCGTGCATAGATTTGAAATCTGTGTTACTTGGCATTGGAAATTAATGAAACTAAAAGTTTAGAGCAACAAAAGAGTTTTCTAAGTGCAGCTCTGATAAGACACTTGTCTTATGTGATGGACATGGAGTTTCCATTAAATGATGTGAAATTGAAAAGGAAGTCACCCAGGGAATTAGAAGTCAATGTGCAATAAATTTTCTAAGCAAAAGTATGATGCAATGAGAAAGGATTAGCATGCTTGGAAGTACTTGAGAACTACAGAAATAGGATTAGGTTGGGACCATATTTTAGGAAAAAATTGAGGCTTCAATTGAGTGGTGGACAAGAAAATTACGGTTAGCTTTTTTTTTTGGGTTTAAATCCCTTTTATTATGCTCCATAGATGCAGGATAGCCCAGCTATCTTATAAAATCAACTTATCTTAGTTCATTTGCATTGATGTTTCATACTGCATAGAAGAATCAATCTATCAAACTGCTTTCAGACAAAGGTGTGAGTTCATTACTCGAGGAAAAGTGGGGAGCATATATATGGACGCACATATGCGACATCGAAAAATGTTCATGTACCTACTATAGAACCTCCTATTATTAATATCGAGACCAAGAGGAATGCCATGAAGTGGAGAATAACATAGAAGACAAGCTACGCAAAGAAGGCAGTTTGTATAATCTTCAAGAGAATTCCTATTTTCAATCAGTATTAGCAAATGAAGATCATATTTTCACAAATATTGTCAAGTGTGTGAGTACTGATAATGATGAAAACAACAAAGTGAATAATGAAGATGGCCAGTCCCAAGTGAATAATCAATTTATCCGTACCTAAGTGTCAAGTAGAGGTGGAACATATAGAAACCTATCTAGACATGCCCAAAAGTATGTGTTAAGGACTAGTCCTGTGCAGCTGAAGCATAATAGAAGGCAATCATGGAGATCAACAATGTTGGGTGGTCAAATTAAGCACATAATAGCATCTTATTGAATAATGAGCCAAGGAAGACCAAGCAAAATGGACAGGCAACCTTTATTCATTTGTATTGTCGTACATTTCTATTGTTCTACGACAATACAAATTGTCAATCATATGGCAGAGATTCAAATTTTAGAGGAAGGAAGTAATTTTTGGTGTTATATTCATGGGCCTGAGGATGCTATGAAGAGAGAAATCTTCTTAACTATGGATAGTGATGACAATAGGCTAAAGTGGCTTTAATCATATATATATATTAAAAGTTGGATACAAATCATGTATGAATGACATGTGGCAAGCTGATGTGGCATAAAACAATGAATTGGCAAGTTGTAATTGGTGGATATTAGCTGACTCATATTAATTAACATTAATGTTATTAACTAGGATTTATTACCCTTCAAAAGAAAAAAAAAAAAAAACTAGGATTCACTATATGTTATTATATATGTTATTACTTTGCGAATGAAATTTAATTGTATAAAATCTAACTACATAGGCACTTGAATAGCCACAAAAGAGTAAAGCTAATTTAACACAATGCTACATAAAATTAAAAGAATTAACCACTTAATGAAACCACTTAATGAATAATTTATGCAATAATTAGTAGAATAGTAACATATTCTTAACTAAATCATATTGAAAAAAATATATAATGCATCAAATGACAAGATTATAACTTGCATATTAATGGTTAAAACTTAACATAATTAAATAACTAATTTTAATATTAAAAAAATATAATTTTAAGTGATGTAATTGAAAACAAGAGAAAACCTTTCTATGAACGATTACGATAGCATAATAGTAATTCTATCATATAAAATTTAACTTATTTTAATAAATTAATATATTTTAATTATTGTTTAATAACAAAATTAACTCAAGTCCTTGTATAGCAAGGGATATAACACTAGTATATATTAAAAGTTGGATACAAATCATGTATGAATGACATGTGGCAAGCTGATGTGGCATAAAACAATGAATTGGCAAGTTGTAATTGGTGGATATTAGTTGACTCATATTAATTAACATTAATGTTATTAATTAGGATTTATTAACCTTCAAAAGGAAAAAAAAAAAAAATTAGGATTCACTATATGTTATTATATATGTTATTACTTTGCGAACGAAATTTAATTTTACAAAATCTAACTACATAGGCATTTGAATAGTCACATAAGAATAAAGTTAATTTAACACAATGCTACATTAAATTAAAAGAATTGACCACTTAATGAAACCACTTAATGAATAATTTATGCAATAATTAGTGGAATAGTAACATATTGTTAACTAAATCATATTGAAAAAAAATATATAATGCATCAAATGACAAGATTATGACTTACATATTAAAGGTTAAAACTTAACCTAATTAAATAAATAATTTTAATATTAAAAAAATGTAATTTTAAGTGATGTAATTGAAAACAAGAGAAAACCTATGTTTCTATGAACGATTACGATAGCATAATAGTTATTCTATCATATAAAATTTAACTTATTTTAATAAATCAATATATTTTAATTATTGTTTAATAACAAAATTAACTCAAGTCCTTGCATAGCAAGGGATATAACACTAGTATTTATAAAGGATGAAAGAAAACTAATTAAGTTTCTACTTTTTCATATTTAAGTTTGGGGATTTGTTTGCAAATTTTGTTCTAATTTTAGGAATAGTTATGTTTTTATTTTGCTTGGATGATTGAACTAATTGTTATCATTATCATGATTATAATTATTACTGCTATTATTATTATTGTTGTTATTGTTGTTATTATTATTATTTCGTTATTTTTATCATTATTATTAATGGGGAAATTAATGATCAAATGTACTGCGACAAAATGGATTATGATGAGGCTTGCGATGAAATAGAGGATGATGACATAGATTATGAGGACATATTTCAAAAATTTTGGACTATGGTTCCATGCACAATGGTGCTAATATCTATATATTATTAAAAGTATATCTACAAGGAGCCTTGGATGACTTATTCGTTCACAGGAGAAACATGGATCAAATGCTGATAAATGTAATCCTATTCGATGCGTTAATACTTTTAGAATTGAGGCAAATATATTTGCAAGATAGTGGAAAGAGTTATCCATGAAATATGGGTTGCAGCAAAGTAGTAGGATGCCAATTATTGAGAAAGTACAGTATTTCATAAAGTAAATACAATTTTTGCAGGTGAGTCTAAGGGCCTTGCATATGACGTCATAAGACCAAGAGATCCGAAATTCAAGCATATACCACCTCAAATTGCTAATGATAAAATATGCATGCCTTACTTTAAGGTGAAAACATAATGCTAACTTGATTCAGTGATTTTGTTTGCAAAGATTTAATCTTATATGTTGGGGTTTAATAATAGGATTGTATCAAATGCATCGACGACACATATGTGGCATCAGGCATTCCTCAGAATGAGCAATTATCTTATAGAGGAAGAACGGGGTATCCTACATTCAATGTTATGGAGACGTGTGATTTTCATATGTGTTTTACATTTGTGTCAGTCAGATGAGAAAGATGAGTACAGGATACTCTAATTTTTTTTACATGCAATTGAAACACCAAAATTGAATTTTTCTACTCCACTAGAAGTATGTTCTCATGCATTTTTAACTTTATTGTCATTTTTCTGGGATAAGAAGCTAATTTTTCTTCTAAATGTAATTAGGTCGGTACTATTTAATTGATAAAGGATATCCTCATAGGAAAAGTTATCTAGTACCATATTCAAAATTAAGATATCATCAATAAAATTCAAAATAAGTCACTAAAAATGCTCAGGAAGCCTTCAACTATCCACACTCATCCCTTCAAAGTTATATTGAAAGATCATCCAAAATCTTGAAGCAAAGATACAAAATAATCAACTAGAATGCCTCAATTTAGTATTGCTATGCAAACAAGGATCATAGTGTCTACATTTGCATTACACAACGACATTCAAATCAATTCACTAAATGATTGAGTTTTCCAAGTAGTTGAGCAGCATCCTGATTGTATCACCCGTTGATGAGCTCACGTAAACTACTTCTAGGTATGAGGAAAATGTAGGGCAAAGATCTGAAATGAAAGATGTTAGCATCGAATAGCTAAATCTTTATGGCTTACCAAATGACAAAGTTAGTATTGTTGTTGTCTTTTTCAATTTTGACTTTATTTGTGAGGTGTGCCATACTTTAGGCTTTATTTATTGATCCTTTATTGTCAAAAAAAAATTTAGAACATTAAGTCCATGAGCAATGTTTTGATAACAAATTAATGTCGTAAAATTTTTACCCTCAAACTGTAGTAGTAGTTGCTGTAGTTTTTGTTATTCTTAAGTTACAGTAATAGTAGTAGTAATAGTAATAGTAGTAGTAGTAATAATAATAATAATAAAACACCAAAACTATTAGTAATGTCGTCAAACTTTTAATTCAATAACTGATTTTACTAAACACATTCTTTTTGACCAACTAGTTAAAATAACTATTAGCTATTTGCTAAAATCCAATAGCTATCTGCTACTCAAATAGCTATCCACTACTCAAACACCAAATTTTGCCAAACAAGGCCATAATCTTGAACTTGGTACACCCTAGTTAAGGCCCTCACAATACATATCAATCCTTAATGACTACATACTTCGTGATAATGAGCTTGTGCCATAAGGCCATGCAAACACGTCAAGTTGCATAAGCGCTCTAAAGAGGTAACCCATGTCCCATGTAGAAGGCAACCAAACTTTCACACTTACGTAGGTAATTCCACCAAGTCTGTTCTACCGTAAGCATGCTATGGAATTGTTAAGAGAATAATATTGCTCAACCTCATAGTCATAAGTGATGAATCCATTAATTGTGTCTCAATCACACCATGCCAATAAGCTATGAATTCATTAAGAGCATAATATCTTAACCTTACAAAAGCCATTCACAAGCCATAGGGATGGAGACGTAGTGCATATTAAGTGTAGTATGGCTTCGTTTAACCACAAGTGGTTATGCATCACACTGTTCAATCCATAGTCTTAAGTCTTATCCCCATCGATGTCTCAAGAACAACGTGTCTTGTCAATCTCTTGGTAAGTGGATCTGCTACATTTCTTGTGGATCCTACTTATTCTATAAAAATAACACCATGTTTCAGTAATTGTTTTCTCGTGCTATGTCTAATGAAGATGTGATTTTTCTATCCATTGTAGATGCTGTGGGCAACTCCAATTGCTTCTTGTGAGACACAGTGTAGACGTAGGTAGCCTTCCATACAATGATACATTTAATAGTAGATTCTTTAGGGATTCTGCATCTTGTCATGCAAACTCAAGAGCAATAAATTTAGCTTCCATGAAAGAGTAAGCTATAAAAGTATACTCTGAAGACCACCACGAAATAGCCCCTCCACCTAAAATGAACATATAACCACTCACTTCGTAGTTATCAGAGACCCAATTTGCATGAAAACAATCCTTGTGATATGGTAGAAAATTTACTAAAATGTAAACACCAATCAATAGTAACTTTTGGGTATTTTTCAAACAAAAAGTGCACCCCAATTGTCTTTGCCAGGGTAACGTGTATATCAACTGAATCTACTGACAGCATAAACAATGTTGGTTTGAGTTTACTTCATGAGAAACTTCATGCTACCTATAATTTTAGAATACTTCATTTGAGAAACTTCAGAACCCTTGTTCTTCTTATGATGTACGCTAGGATCATAAGGAGTTCTCACAAGTATCACACCAAAGCAATTAAACTTTCTTAACATTTTCTCGATACAATGAGACTGACATAAAGAGAATCCATTATTAATTCTTCTAATTTTGATCACTAAGATGATATCAACCTCTCCTGGGTATATTTTAAAATAAGAAGACAATAATTTCTCAATCTTATTAAACATATGCACGTTAGTGCCAAAAATCAACATGTCACCAACATACATACATATCATCACAAAAAATCTGATTCCACCAACTTTGAATACACATAAGAATCATAAGCATTCACAATAAAGCTATTGCACACTATTATGTTATCAAACCTTTCATATAACAGTTTGGGATTCCCTAAGCTTACATGATTTGTTCTTCTACCTAGGAATCACACATCCATCAGGTTGTTACATGTAAATCTCTTCCTCTAAGTCAACGTTAAGAAATGCTATTTTTCACATCCAACTGAGCACAATAAGACCATAAATAACAACTAAGGCGAGTAAAATTTTAATGGTGACAATTTTAGCCACATGTGAATAAGTGTAAAAATAGTCAACTTCCTTCCTTTGGTTAAAATAGCTAATTAATGTTTGTTAATTGATCCATAAGGTATCAACTTCTTTATAAAGATCCATTTGCTATTAATAGGGCTATTACCCTTAAGCAACTCTAGGTCTAATTCGACACTATCGAATCTAATTCACTTTTAATTGCTTCTGTCCAAAAGCTAGCATATATGGATTTCATAAACTCTTTATAAGATTTGAGATCTTCCTTTATAAAGGAAATAGACACTAATTCATCAGCCAAAGCATTAATAATAAAATCCTCAATTAAGAAGGCATTGATAAAGTTAGGAGCCAGGACTAAAACCAGTCTCTACCCTATGCCTATAACTCCTTCTATGTTTGTCAACTCAGTCTCTAACTGCAAAACTAAAAGCAAGCAAATTCACATTTTCACACACTGCATTATAGATTTTCTTTTTCAAAGGCAAAACATGCTTAAAGAACTCTGCATCTCTGGGCTCATAGATAGAAAAATCATTTAATGCTATGAATCTACATGCAACATTATTTTCAGAATAACTAACAAATACTGAATCAAAGGTCCTAGGACTAATGTTTACTCATTTGAAGTTAGGTAAATGAATGTTAGCAAAAACCTCTATACCTATAGGAAACTCAGGTTAAGGGCAATACCTTTCCCTAATTCATATGTGTTCAGGGCCGTCCTGTCTAACTTGCTATGAGACTCTGTTGAGAATATAGCATGTAGATAAAATAGATTTTCTCCATATGTTATCAGAAAGTCCTAAACACAAACACATAACATTCACGCCAAGAATTAAACACAAATTTCTAAGTCTCCATATAGAAGCAAAATTAACGTGGACTTGCCAAGTCCATCATGCCACAGATCAACGAACTTGACAATTTAGGCAAACTTGGAAGTATTTTTGTTTAAACCATTTGAAGTAAGGTACAATACAAAGAACCTTCCATGTAGGTACCGCTTCCCAACAAAGTCTTAATTCTTAGAATTATCACTTTATCCGTCTCAAAAACAAATTTAAGTTTGACTCTATTAAGAAGTGCATCGGAAAAATATTCTCCTACGAAGGGAAGATACATATAGAACAATGCTTGAAGACAATAATTTTTAGACGTAAATTTGGAGAGAGCATTACCTTTACTCTTGATTCCAGTAGTGGTAAAGTTCCCCCCTAGACACACTTGCTATTAGTAGCTTTATCAAAGTCGTGCATTAACTCCTTGTCTGGTACAAAGGTGCCTCGAAGCTCTAGTATCCAAAGTCTATTCGGAAGTGTTTGCCACTATATTAGCCTCAACCACCATAACATAGATTCTCTTGTTATCCTATGCAAAGTTGGCACAGGGTATAGTTTCCCAGCTGGTTTCTAGTTTCGTAAGGACTTTCTTTTACGGAGAGGGCAGTGATAGGAGTTGTGCCGTGGCTTGTCACAGACATAGCACAAGCCCTATGGGTTCTAGCTAGGTTTTGTTGCTGTACTTGTTCCACTATGTAGGATGACTCTACTTCTAGTTCTTCCTTCCTTTGCCTTTAAACCTTTCTTTATTTGTAGGTATAACATATTCAACTAGATTAACTTCAGAAAAATTTAAAGAAAGAGAGTCCATCTTATCTTTGAGACGATTGACTTTTCAGTCCTATCTCGTTGGCCAGCTCCTGCAATGTTAGATTTTTCTTCTTGTGCTTCAGTTGATTTTGTAACCAATCCAGGATGGTTGGAATTTTTTAATTGGCATGTTGGCGTATTTCCTGTCACAAATTTTGTTGTCTTTGTTCAAAACTTTAACACATAAGTTCTCCTAGACATGAACCTGCTACATGATTGGTTTGTCATCAAAAATCTATAATCGTAGCCATTCATCAAGCATGTATCTCTCTTTCTAGTATCATCAACACCATACTTAGTCTTCAATTTTTCCTATATGACCTTAGTGGACTTATAGCAACAATAAATCAAATAGATTGTTAGTTATCTAGTTAAAAAATATATTCCCTAAGTATTTTATCATCTTTCTCAAATTTTCTTGGATTCTTCATCATAGTTTCACTCTTCCCCTTGTTACTCTCAACAATAGACTAAGCAATTGGTTATGATGCATTATTTTCTTCAGCCAAATTAGTGAACAACACAATAACTTCTAGTTGTTCAAAGAAAATGAGAAGTTTTTGGGGCAAATATTTGTAGTTGGTTAAGAGTTTCAAGTTCTAAAAGGTCAGGGAGGGCTTTGTCGACAATAATAGCCCTTGATAGATATCGAGTGGCAAAGAAAATCTTTCACCTTGGAGGAAAATATTTGGATATCAATAGCATACTGAAATTTAATAGCAATGTTGCATCATTGGTAACCACTGACTTAAAAGCGATTTTGGGTTGACATGGTACAAATCGATCTAGTGAGTTGTTCCCCAAAGTTACAAAACACCTTTGAATGTGCAAACTTGTGGTTGAAGGGTTGGAATAAGCAGAACTATGATTGCCCATAAGAGGAAGAAGAATGATAAGATGATGTATTTCTCTATTATCAATCCACTAGAGAAGGGATCCTTTTAAAGAGAAAAAATATTACTATTATTGGAGAAATAAGGGTTAGAAGTTATGAACTTGAGCTTATCTACTCGTAATTAGCCGTTAAGGATTGATATAAGGATAAAAATACGTGACAAAGGTTATGTTAACAGAAAGAACAAAAAGATTTTTCCTTTAAAGTTAACGGGCCAACAGAGCCCACGACCAGCCTGGACTGAACTGGGGCGGCGGATGGCACACGCGCATATGTGGTGCACACCCCAACACCCACACTATCAAAAAAACCAAGCCCAAAGGCAACTCATTTGAGTTCAAAAAAGGTGGGAGCATATAAACCTCACAAACGACTTCAAAATTTTATATGCGGGACAAAGGTGATGCAAGAGACAGAAAGAAGAGAAATACAGCTCATTACTACTAAACTAGCAATTCTTTATATAATATCAAATGCAATCTATTCGTCATTATATATAGATCTGATGATTTTGTTATTTACACATCAATTCTCAAATTGTGATTGATGTTAAAGACTCTATGCCTAATTTAAGGAATCAGTGTGTTTTTCTCATCAAAAGAGTTTACGATATATAATTTTGTTTTAATTTTTTTATGTTAGATTTATGATTTTTATTGTTTATGATTTGATGCTTATGAGTTATAGTTGATGAATTACAGTTAATGTTTATTTGTTTCTTGTTGTGTTCTTCTTAATGCTAAATTTGGTCCATTTGGTGTTGAAGTTTGATGTGTGTTTTAATTGTCATTCATTTTTGGTTTCGTGAAATTTATTTACGAATATGCGATTTTAATCATGAATATGAGTTTTTCTTGATGTCAATTTGTTTAATGTTGATTATATCATTTTCTTTGATGATTATATCTTGTATATAGATTAATATATGATGATTTCACTTTCTAATTTAAAATCGATTGGTTTTTATTAGCTTTTCACTAGTATCTCTTGCATTACCGGGCATGAGTGGTTTCATTGTAGAATAAATAGTATTTTGTGGAATAATTACCAGCCAAAAATATCTTTTACTAGCTAAAATATTTATTGTTGATGTTAACTATTTTACATTGAATACACATTTGTTTATGAATACATAAATTTTAGTGATGAATACGTAATTATTAATGATGAATATATACTAGTCCTTGATGAATTTATCTTATGTTATGAGAAATATGTTTAATTCCTAGGATTGTTTTTTGATGAATTTACTAATTTTACAAATGAATATTTTTTTTTAATATTTTGATGTATTTGGACAATATTATATGCCTATTTTTTATGTGAATATATGAATTTTATTCATTATTCATGATGGACATTAAATTTTAGGAATGAAAATTCCAGTTACTGCTCATGGATATTTACTAGTCCCTGACGAATTTATGTTATATCAAGAGAAATATGTTTAATTACTAGGATTTTTTTTATGATTTACTATTTGCCAATGAATATTTTTTGGTTTTGATATATTTGGACAATATCATATTGAATGCACATCTTTTATGAATACATGAATCTCAATTATGAATATGCTAGTTATTCTTAATGAATATTACTAGTTGTTGATGAATTTATCTAGGGAATTGAGCAAAAAATAAAAAATAAAAATTTGGTGGAAGTCCTTTGGAGAAAACGATAGTGAATATGTAGAAAAAAAACGGATGAATACTTGCATAAACATGAGGAATTTTGACAGGTACGGACATATATCTTTTCAAAAATTCCTTAGTTTTATTGTAAAATTTATCAACTTACTACCAAATTCATTTATGAATTACTTGATGCATCAATTCTTTATTCTTACAGTTTTACATGAACAAATAAATATTTATATATGTTCACACGGTTTTTTTAAAAAAAATTGGAGATATATCTCCTCATTTAGAATATTATAATGAATTCATTAGTATGCAACGATAATTTTGAATCAAATACAAATGGAAGGTGTAATTATATAGTTAAATTTTACTTAATAGCATTGCTATAAAAAAGAGTATATATATCCCATGAATTCATCAATATCATTGTAAAATTCATGTAAACACAATATTCATAAGTGCATTATAGAATTCATCAAGTTCAAAAAACTTCATTGGTTTATTTGTAGAAATTCATCAGATGAAGAACTGGCTTCTGATACGCATGCATAGCACTCTGGTAGAGTACCAAGCATGATATTCTAGGTGCTACTATATAATTTTGGCCTACAGATAAAAGAGAAGTAAAGTCTTCTTAAGCAAAATAATTAATAAAGATTTAGTGACTTCTTTTTGTTAGCTAGTAATGCAATGAAGTATTGGATTCGGAAGTTCCACTTCTGTGCAATGAGACCTTGCTAAAGAGCTTCTGCATATACCATAACATACTTACCAAAACATAAAAAAGTTCTAAAAAATGGCCGTAAACTTTCTTGCAACGACCTAGATATCATAAAGAATTAGTGAATTACTAGACAAAAAAATTGTGAATTTAAGTAAGGGAAGTGAGCCTATTCAAGATGTCACTACTAGGGATTTATTTAGATCTTATAGTTATCCTAATATAGGTGAACCTATTAAAATAGAATAAAAAAGAGATAATGAAAAGCCTAAAAGAAAAGAGGAATAAAAACAAACAATTAGGAGAAAATCATTGCCACATTATAAACCAATGCTTAGGTGCCATGAAGGCTCAATTGCAAAATGTATGACGATTAATTAGGTTTGAAGGTAACTAATTTAAAAGAAAACTTTAAAACAAGTGAAATTCAACCTTTAGAAAGGAACACCGAAAGGAAAATTTCAACTTGCAAAATAAATTTTAGAAATCAAATGATACTATTCTTGATACTAATGAAAATTAAATTTCAAACTATTCACTGCCCAATACCAAAATTTAATAGTTAATCAACTTTAGAAAGTTTAGAGATCATGGAGAATTAGATCATTAAACCCATTAGAGATAATGAGTAAGTGCCCAAAAGAGTTACTAAAAACATATAGTCGCCCACATAAATCTAAGGCCAAATTGAGACACAACTGTTACGCCGTGCTTTATGAGGACATGAATTTCTGGAGAGGCATTTATTAGGAAACGAAGTCAATGAAGGTTTCACTACACTGCTATAATTGTAGGTGAGAGGTTTGGAACAAGCTTAAGAATAAAGAAAAGATTAGGATGCAGGTTTTGGATTAACTCATTGGCACTAAATTAGATAGAGATGTAAATGAACCACATTATATTGAAGCATATCACTATAGTAGCTAGTTGGTAAGTAGTATACCACATAATATTTTGTTTATCCATGAGTTGTACCTTTTAATTTATGTGGATTATTGACTTGATGATGATGTTTTGTGTTATCTTTGTAGTTACTTCATGTGCCCTACTCAAAGTCAAAAGAACAAAACTAGAGAGGAAGACAAACTTATATCTTCACCCATGAGTCATAAAGGGATTCACAAGTTATAAATGGACTTCAAATCAAATAACGTAATGGATTCTAATAAGAAATGAAATTCTTGTACATTGTCTAGGGTTCAATACTTTACTTAAAATCAAGTTTCAAAGAATAATTTGGAATTTGTTCATGTATAATATTAAGCTCACATTTTACCATCACCAAATCGTGGTTGATGTACTATCGGCCCATTGAGAGCAATCAGTGGAGGCCACTCCACACTCCGTTGGAGGGTGTAGCTTCAGGAGACAATAATATAGAGGCAACTTGTTGGTCTCATGCGATGGGTGTGATTGTTGTAGTGCTTATGTTTTAAAGCCATTTAAGGATTCAGCTTGGTGGTTTAATGCTTGGATTTTGGATGCAGTGGTGTTTTAGGCACTAATAGATGGCCTTTTGTTTCCCCTTTCTTGTCCTTATCTATGGTGAATTTATTGGATGCTTTGGTGCATAGGGTTCATGCCATGTTTCGTGAGTTTGAGTTGTAAGTTAAAGGATTTGGTTTGATCCATTTCTAAGGAGAACACTCAAGACTATGCTTCATTTGCTTTCATGGTTGTCTTTGATAGAGCTAAGAAGGTTCCTTCGATTTTGAGAGAGCTGAAGGTAATCATTTCGAAGCCTGTGCTTGAACCAACTCCCTAATCAATAATCATACTAAGGTGCTCCCTAGTCAAGATACAAGGTATGAGCATCCTCATTCTATTTTTATTGGCAATTTACTTTTGAACACTACTATTGTTAAGCTCTAGAATGAATCTACTTCCTCGGGTTTATTGTTGATACTACATACCTAATCAGGTTGTCAAAAGATGTGGTAAAAATTATGGTTTTGTTAGATTAAAAATTAAAGAAGATGGTGAGAAGGTTATTCAGTCACTTTATGAGAAACTTTATAAGGGAACTTGGTTAGTGTCAAGAGAGCCAATGTTCAACCTAAAATTATATCATTTATACCCATTTATTACCTGATATTTGCTTAAAATAAATTGTTAAATTAGAATTTTAATACGTTTTTTTTGGTAGGAATTTTAAAAATTTGAATAAAATGAAAAAGATCTTCTTCAAAGAGTTGAAAGAGAAGAGTTTTGGGTCAAATGAGAAGCAGGAAAAAATAGAAAATGAACCCAAGCCCAATTCACTAGTAGCCCACAGTGGAGCTCCAAAAACACGAACCCAGCTGAGCCCAACCTACGTGTCAGCTGCCTCCGCACGTGCATGCCACGTGACCTACCCCAAATACTAGTCTTATGTGTGAGGCATGTGATCTAGTTGAGGCTTTCCCCTTAAGTTCCTTTTCTTTCTCTCACACAGGCATGTTCTCTTCTTCATTTTGCCGCGACCCAATTCACCCATGTTTCCTTCAGATTCGCGGGCCTCTCCACGCATAGCCTGGAATTCATAGGCCACAACCCTTTTATTTCTTATTCTTCCCCCATCACTTAAACCCTCATGCGCCTAGCACATGTGCCGTGAGTTGCTTCCCCCACCCTCCGTATTCTCTCTCCTCAGTAAACCTAGAAGTCCGAGCCCCCCTCTTTGGTCTTCTTTATTCTTTAGCTCTAGTAATGCCATACCCCTCTTCCCACTCTCTTTATTCATCCTTCATGCTTCTTTACTCTCATAACTAGTTTTATTAATTCACCCATCACCAACCTCCAATCATTACCTTCATCAATTTCACCATCATCAACTTGGCAGTTTCAAATAGGAACGGAGAGGTTTAATTCGTGATTAATTAAAACAATCAAGATGCTTGGCATAGTTTTGGGATATAATTAGACGAAGGCAGCATAGTGGAGAAGAGGGGAGAGTAGAGTTTAGTTTTCAAGCCTTCAATCTTTTGTTTTTTTCTTTTCATTTTTAGTTATAGATCTAGAATTTTAGTTTTGAATATTGATGTAATCATACTTGAGCATGTTGAATTGAAAATTGGAATTTGGTTGTCACATAATGCAAGCCTTTGGGTTCAAATTCAAGTTTTGAGTTCTAATTGTTGTTGCTAAACTTCTTGTTCTTCGTTCCATGTTCTCATTTGTTCAGAAGGAGATTGGTTGGATGTGATTTGGCGTGAACCTAGGGCTTTAACACAATTCTGTGTTTCCTCCATATACCCTATTTTGAATTGCTATGAATTGCATATTGAGCTCAGACACTTGGCGGTATGTGGAGTAAAGTTTCCGTTAACCATTGTTTCAACAATATTTTTTTCCTTTTCTTAAACTTAGATTGTAGGGTTTCTTTGGATTTATGTGAACTTAAGATGATCAGAAAGGGAATTGAACTTGTTCATTTCATTGTTACCTTAGTAGTAGTAGGTTGAAAGTTTAGATAATTGGAACACTTAGCTACTAATACAATAGTCTTGGCTAGTTAGTAACTTCGTTTTATATTCCATCCATGTGGATTAAAAACCTCTAGTATTATAATGATAAAACTGTATGCTTGCGGGAAATCAAAACAGGTCTTTGATGACATTGCCCGTGATGGAGTTTGTGAAATTAGGTTGCGAATTAAGTCATAGTTTAGTCTGTTGAGTCGTTTTTGTTTCTTTTTCATGCCTTTTGATTTCGATTTTTAGTTATGTTTATTTAGTTTTAGTCATTTTTAGATTAGATTTTTTGTGGTTTTTATTTTGTTTAGAGTTTACATTTAAATTTTATTTTGGCAAATTTTATTGTACTTTTTAGTGATTAATTTCCGCTAAGAAGGAAAAAAAAAATCAGAATCAACAAATTGGTTGCTGTAATTAGTGCAAGGCACGCAGAATTGAAGAAGAAGAAAAAACTGTGTAAGGTTTTTTTAATTTCAAATTCTGTTTCAATTTTCTTATCCTAATCTAGGATTGATTTTGATGTTATGATATTGTTATTAGATTGTTAGGGATTTTTAGAGTAGGTGAATTTTTGTATAATTTTTAAGCATTTTTGGAATTTTTAGTAATTTTTGAAATAATTGTCTATTTCGATTTTTCTGCACTGTTCTAGGGCAGAAAAAAATTGAAAAATGTTCATTGTTTATATAGTGTTTTGAATTTGAAGTTTGACTTTCTGTTTAATTTTATTTTTAGCTTTTGGTTGTTTGGGTTTTAGTTTATTTTCTATTTTGTTTTAGTTTATTTTGTGTTTTTGTTTTGAGTGAAAAAAAAAGTCAGAAACATAATCAGAAAAAAGGACCAAAAATACTTTAGTGGGTGTGGGCTTTGAATGACTGGTTAGGTTAAAGACTCTGAGAGCAAGGGACTTGTTAGGATTGAACACAACCCTAAATTAGAACCTAAACCTAAACCCAAGCCTGAACTTGAACTTAAGGAAATGGCACAAGAGAGACCTTTGAGTGATATTCTTTGTCCACATCGGACCACTTGGCCATTATACCTTAATTTGTCTGACGTAGGACCTAATATGACTTTTGAGTTGAGACCTCATTACACTCAAATGCTCCATAAATTTAGTGGTTTAGAGGATGTATATTTGTTTTTGAGAAAATTTGAAAATGTATGTGTCATGATGCATTTTGCTAATATTTCTATTGATGTGGTGAGAATGAAATTAATTCCTTTTACTTTGAAAGATTCTGTTAATTCAATGGATCTCTCATCTCCTAAGCACACTTCTTCTTTGCCTTTTGCTGCTGAGTGAGTTCATAACCCATTACCTCCTTTCCCCCATAGGTTGAAAAAGAAAGACTAAGCTCATGTTGATAAGATAAAACAAACTTTCTCTCAAGTCAAAATCAACATTTATTTGCTTGAAACTATTTAGCATATACCTCCTTATGCTAGATTTTTGAAAGATCTATGTACTACTAAGAGAGATACTAGTGTTCTAAGAAGGCTTTCTTAACCTCTGGTGCTAGTTTTATTATTTCTCATTAGATCCCTATGAAGTACAATGACCCTAATTACCCTGTTATTTCTATAGCCGTAGGGTGTCAACTTAATCATAAAACATCGTAATGGACTAGTGTCAATTTGTTACTCTTCATTAATATGAGAGGCTCAGGTTAGGTGAGATGAAACCTACCAAAATGGCCATCCAGCTAAATGATAGATCAACCAGGTAGCCTATGGTTGTTGTGGAGGATGTGCTGATTAGGGTGGGTGAATTTATTTACCCAGTAGATTTTGTTGTAATTGAGATTGGAAAGGTAGCCAATATTGCTAATGAGGTCCCAATCAGTCAAGGGTGTCCTTTCTTGATAACTGCAAATGCTCTGATTAATTGCAGAAAGGACATGATATTGATTGTCTTTTAGTAATATGACCTTGGAATTGGATATCTTTAATTTACAAAGACAGCTTCTAGTTTGATGATACAGAGTTTTCTACTCTTAACTGAGTAGAGGAATCAATATTTGATGATGAATTTGATGACATGTCTGTTACTGATTATAAGTCCTTTTTGATTTATGATGAGCCTGAATATGATGTATTTGATCTTGATGACTTATGGTTTACTATTGACTTTCTGATTGCTTCTGCTTCTACTTCTGAGTTTGCTCTGATTCTTCTCCTGTTTCTCTTAAATTGAAACCTATTCTTGATTCTCATAAGTATTCATTTTTGGGACCTGATGAATCTTTACCTGTGGTTATTGTTTCTAGCTTAGACCGAAAGTAAGAGGAAAAACTAATTGCTTTACTTAGAGAGAAAAAGAAGCCATACGTTGGACCTTAAGGGATATAAAGGGCGTTAGTCCCTCAATTGTGCAGTGTAGAATCCATTTGGAGGATAATGCTAAGCCCTACCCTGACTGTCAAAGGCATTTGAACCTGACGTTATAGAAAGTAGTTAGGAAGGAGGTTCTTAAGTGGTTAGACCTGGTATTATCTATCCCATTTCTGACATTGAGTAGGTTAGTCCAGTTCAAATTGTTCCTAAGAAGATTGGTATTATCGTGGTTAGAAATGACAAAAATGAGTTAGTTCTCACTCAAGTCCAATCTGGGTAGCGTGTTTATATTGACTATAGAAAATTGAACGCACCACTATGAAATACCATTTTTTCATTTCCTTCCTTAGCTAGATGTTAGAGAGTTTAGCTGGACATTTTTTCTATCGCTTTTTAGATAGAAATTATGGCTATACATAGAGATCTATTGCTCTTAGGGATCAGGAGAAGACTACTTTTATATGTCCTTTTAGTACATATGCTTTTAAGAGAATGCGTTTTGATCTTTGTAATACTCCTGCTACCTTTTAGAGATGCATGATTTCTATTTTCTCATATTTAGTTAAATAGTACATGGAAGATTTCATGGATGACTTCTCTTTGTTTGGGTCTTCCTTTAATGATTATTTGTCTGATTTGAGAAAAGTGTTGCAAAGGTGTAGGGAGAATAATTTGACTTTAAACTGGGAGAAATGTCATTTTATGGTTAAACAGGAGATAGTCTTAGGCCATGTTATTTCTAGAGATAGAATTTAAGTAGATAAGGCTAAGACTTATTTGATTGTTAATCATGTCCCTTCTACTTGTGTGAAAGATATGAGGTGTTTTCTTAGACATGTTGGCTTCTATTGTCATTTTATTAAGAACATTAGTAAGATAGCTATGCCTTTGACCAACCTTTTAGCTAAGGATGTGTCATTTCACTTCTGTGAGGAGTGTTATGTGACATTTACTAAGCTTAAGGAAGCCTTAACCTCTTCTTCTATTCTTTGTCCTCCCATCTTGAGAGAGCCTTTTAAAATAATGTGTGATGCATTTGACTATGCTGTTGGGTTTGTTTTAGGGTAATGTGTTAATAAGAAGCCCATGTTATTTATTAGCTAGTCATACTTTGAATGATGCCCAACTGTGTCACACTGCCATTGAGAAGGAATTTTTAGCAGTGATCTTTGGTTTTGAGAAGTTTAAACCTTACCTGATTAGGTCTCATGTTATTGTTTATATTGATCACTCTGCTCTTACAAACCTTCTCTCTAAAAAGGATGCTAAGCCTAGATTTATAAGGTGGATCTTGCTTTTACAAGAATTTGATTGTGAGATTAGAGATAATAAAGGTTCTAAGAACCTAGTTGTTGACCATTTATCTAGAAGTATATGAGGTAGAAAGCATGAGTTCCATATTTCTAAGTACTTCCCTGATGAGCACTTGTATGCAGCCTATCCTAACCCTTCGTATGCTGACTTTGTAGACTAGATAGTGTTTGGTAGGATGCCTGAGGGTTGGACTAAGAATGATAGAGACCGATTCTTCTACCTTGTGAAATTCTTTATTTGAGATGACTCTTACTTGTTTAAATACTATTCTGACCAAGTCTTTAAAAGGTGTATTCTTGACCATGAGGTGAGTAGTGTCCTTTCATTCTGTCATGATCAAGCATGTGGCGGGCATTTCAGTGGGAGAAAGACGACAACAAAATAAGTTCTTCAATGTGGTCACTATTGGCCTACCTTATTTGGGGATGCTTTTGAGTACTATGAGAATTGAATTAATAGGAGAGGCATAGTGCCACTTAATCCAATCAATGTAGTAGAGATTTTTTATGTTTGGGGTATAGATTTCATGGGACTATTTCCATCTTCTTTTGGAAATGAGTACATTTTTTTAGCTATGGACTATGTCTCTAAGTGGGTAGATGCCATCCCTACTAGGACCAATGATGCTAAAGTAGTAGTGAAGTTCCTAGGGAGAAAATATTTGCTAAATTTGGTATGTCCCGAGCTATCATTAGTTATCAGGGTACTCACTTTATTAATTGATCTATTAATGCCTTATTGAGGAGGCACTCTATAGTCCATAGACTTGCTACCCTATATCATTTGTAGACCAGTGACTAGGTTGAAATATCCAATAGGTAGATTAGCAAATTCTGGACAAGAATATGGGCACAAATAGAAGTGATTGGGTCGACAAGCTTATAGATGCTTTATAGGCTCATAGGACAACTTTTAAAACTCCCTTAGGTATGTTACCTTATAGGATTGTCTATGGTAACCTTGCCATATTCCTGTTGAGACTGAGCATAGGACTTGGTGGGTAATCAAGATGTTGAATTAAGATTTGACTATGATTGCTGGGGAGAGGAGACTGGCACTGAGTAAGCTTGAGGACATAAGAGCTGAAGCATATGAGAGTGCTTTATCTTACAAGAAGAGTGCTAAGTTATTTCATGATAAGTTCCTACAAAAGATTTTTCCTCATGAACGAAAGTGCTTTTATATGACTCTAAGGTCTACCTTTTTTCAGGGAAATTGAGGTCCTGCTAGGATGGTCGCTGTGTTATTTCACATGTTTTTCCCTATAGTGCAGTCGAGATATAGGACCTTGAGAGTGTTGCCAAGGTTAAGGTGAATGGCTAAAGGTTGATACAATTTTTGGAGCTGCCAAGCACAGAAAATGTATAGTGCTTGACACTTCGTGAGCTGAGTCCTGATGAGTGATGTGTTACGGAGTTAGTTCGGGTGTATCTAACAATCAACCCAGTTTGATTTGAATTTCTTTCCCTACGTTGTCTTTTTCTTATTTTTCTTTAATTTCTTTTTGTATGTTTGGGTGTTTTTTTTTTTTTTTTTACTTCTCTTATGTGTATATGTTTGCATATTTGAGTTTTGGAGTCTTGTCCTTTTCCTTTTCAAGTCTTATTTCTCCCATTCTATATTTATTTTGCTTTTTAGTTGTTTTTATGTTTCCTTTTACTTCCAACAAGGGCATTGTTTGATTTAGGTGTTGGGTTGGGAAAACTTTTGTTTCAAAAATTTAGAAAAATGAAAAATCAACTAAAAAAAATTGAAAATTCAAAAAGATTTTTTTTGTCTTAGGGAATATATATGCTATTCTAATTGACCATATTCTCTTATACCTGAGCATTAGGTTGCGTATTAATATGATGTGCATGATAGAACTTAGTCCAAATTTTGATATTTTTGTGTAGTCCTAACCCTCGATATTTTTTAAGTTGTCTTGACTTTGATAAATAGCCTATGAGCTATTGTGCCTGAAAGACTAATGTATCATTTTTAGTATCATATATTTTTCTTATATGTGTGTCTCTTCCATGATTTTATCTGTGAAACTTGCTTTGATTCTCTTTAAAATCATATTTAACATATGCATTCGAGTAGTATGATAGGGGCATTCTTTGTTTTGTGAGCCACACAACCAAATTGCCACCTTGTTTTGGATGTTTTACCCCTTGCTAACCCTTTGAGCCTTGACCATTGTAATTTGTTGTGAACCCTTCATTTTAGACTTGTCCTAAACACATGTCTTATTACTTAAAGCAAATTTAGTGGAGCAACGCTTCAATATTGAATGATAGGCAACATTTGGATGTTTATGTAGTTGGTGTTTGAGTTTTGTTCTTTTGGTATGATAAAGGGATGTACTATTGTGACCATTTGGAAAGTGAGTTGCATTCTTGCACGCTATTCATTCATTTTTCTTTCAAAAAAACAGAAGAAAAAAATAAAAAAAAGAGAAAAAGTTTCCAAGAAAACTTGAAAAAAAGGAAAAAAAATCTCAAAAATTAGAGAAAAAAGTGTTGTGAATGAGAGCGTTTAGCATGAATGCATTGTCATTGCATATACTCATTTCCAATGGTTGCTTATAAAGCGGGTGTTCTTAAATTGGCACAAGTTTTGAGAGAGTGTGTGTATAGTTGGTGGAAGTGTTTCATTGCTCATTAGTCACTTGACTTTTAATTCCTCATTTCCCAAATTGTTTGTCCCTCTCCTAACCCTTTTTAGCCTTAGCCGCATTACAACCCTATGAAGTCATCTAGATTATCGTGTTACATATTGCATTTTGGTGGTAAAGAATTGAAAACCTTAGCAAACTTATGGTAGGTTGTATAATTGGAGGATAAGTTGAGTGCACCTTATTATATCTTAAACACATGAGCGCGAGTGTTCCGCCTATCCTTAAAGTGAGGTTCTACCTGTCTAGCTTATATATATTTTCTAAGTTGGGTAAAAAATTATATATTGAAGTCAGCAGTAGAGACTGAGAATTTCTTGATGTTTGCATTGTGTTTATAGTGATATAATACTTAGGTTATTTGAGTGATGTGGTTGGTTAGAATGTGTACGTATTTTTCCCCGGTGTTGCATATGTGAGTTTTTGAAAAACCTAAAAAGATATTTGATTTTCTATTTGTTGTTTTCTTTTTATAGATTTTGTGGGCATATCTTTTGTAAACCATCACGAGACCTTTCTCGTCCACTAGTGGTAACCTAAGGGTTTAAAGGGCTTCTTACACATGCTAAGTGCAACCGTTATTCCTATGAAAGTGAGTTAAGATTTTATTTTTCATCTTCTAGGATTTTTAGTTTTATTTTACTCGAAGACGAGAAAAATTTATGTGTGGAGGTATTGTTCTACCTAAAATTATTTCATTTTATATGCTTTTATTATCTAATATTTACTCAAAATAAATTACCAAATTAGAATTTTATATGCATTGTCTATTTTGTAGGAATTATGGAAATTTGAATAAAATGAAAAAGATGTTTGCCAAGACAGTCGGAAGAGAAGAGTTTTGCGTTAAATGAGAAGCAAGGGAAAAAAACGAACCCAAGCCAAATTCACTTGCGGCCCATGGTTCTACTCTAGAAACTCGAGCCCAGCCAAGCCCAACCCACGTCCCAGCTGCATCCCCCATGTGCGTGCTGCGTGATCTATCCGAAATACTAGTCTCATGCACGAGGCATGAGATCCAGCTGAGGCATTCCCCTTCTCCCCATTTTTTTCCGCTCATGCGGACTTGTTCTCTTCTTTATTTTTCCATAGCCCAATATTCACTAACGTTTCCCCAGCTTCGTAGGCCTCTTCTTCCCTCCATGTGTGGCCCATAATTCATGGGCTATGACCCTTTTATTTCTCTCACAGTTTCAGCATGCCTGGCTGCCTAGCACGTGTGCTGTGAGTTGCTTCCACGCACCACCCTCTTTCTTCTCACTCCTCAGTGAACCCAGATACCTAAGCCTACCCTCTTTGGTCTTCTCTATTCTTTAGCTCTAGTAATGTCATACCCTTATTCCCTCTCTCTTCATTCATCCTTCGGTCCTCCTCTTTAGTCTCATAATTAGTTTCATCAGTTCACTCATCACCAACCTCCAATGGTTACCTTCATCAATTTTACCAGCATTTCAAATAGTAATGAAGTGGTTTAATTTGTGATTAATTGAAACAATCAATTAAGATGCTCGGCGTTATTTTGGGATATAATTAGACCGAGGTAGCACATTAGAGAAAGGGTGAGAGCAAAGTTTAGTTTTCAAGCGTTAAATCTTTTGTTTTTTCTCTACTCATTTTCAATTTGAGATCTAAAATTTTAGTTTTAAATGTTGATGTCATCAGACCTGAGCTTGTTGAATTGGAAATTGGAATACGATCTTTACATTGTGCAAGCTTTTGGGTTGAATTCAAGTTTTGGGTTTTGATTGTTTTTACTGAACTTCTTATTCTTCGTTAGATGTTCTCATCTGTTCGAAAGGAGATAGGTTGGAAGTGATTTGGCTTAAACCCAAGACTTCAGGTCTGCTCTTCTTGTAGGTAAATTGGGGTGGGTAAAAGAGCGAAGTGGGTTGAAGTAGGTTGAGGTGGGTTGAAGAGGGTTGAAGTGAGTTGGAGTAGGTTAAAGTGGGTTGAATTTTTTTATGTAATAAATTAAACTTGGTTAAAATAGTGAAAGTGGGTTAAAGTAGGTTGATGTGGGTTGAAGTGGGTTGAGATTGGTATTTTAGAATTTACCTATGAAAAGAACAGGCCCTTCAACATAATTTTGTGCTTCCTCCATATACCCTGTTTCGAATTGCTAAGAATTACATATTGAACTCAGACACTGGGTTGTATGTGGAGTAAAGTTTCCTTTCGCCTTTGTTTCAACAATTTTTTTTTCCTTTTTGAACTTGGATTGTTAGGTTTCTTTGGATTTCTATGAACCTAAGATGATTAGAAAGGAAATTGAACTTGTTCAGTTTATTGTCACCTTGGTAGTAGCAGGTTTAAAATTTGAGACAATTAGAATAGTTAGCTACTAATAAAGTAGTTTACCCCTTGGTTTTGTTTTATCAAAGCTAAATGTTTTGCTTCATAAATTTTGTCTTAAGCACATACGAGTTTTGGTTAGTTAGTGAGTTTCATATCCCATCCCACTAGATCGACTCCATCCAGTCTACAACAATAAAACCATACACTTGCTGGAAATCACAGTAGCCAAGTTTCAAAAGAGGACTAGCAAGAGCAAAAATGTCACTCCTCAGAATGCCTAAAAAGTGGATGATAATTGCTCAAAGTGGAAGTGGGTTCCAAAACATTTGCAAGATAATGACATCTCCTTTGTGAGGGTGAACTGTTGTCAATTGAATAGGGGTGATATTGCTTAAACTTTTGTTAAAGTAGTTGTGAGTAGCTGTGAGAATGATGTACCTGCTATCAAGGACAATAACCCAGAGTTGGTTGTCTACCATCAATCTGGTGAGGATGGCCTAAACGATTGCTAACAAGCTTAGCACGTGACTACCATAAAGAGCCATTGTTTTTGGTTAGCAAGTTTCCTCCTCAAAATAGGTCTTACAGGAATTGCTTTGCAAGCAGAAAATAGATATATCATCCCCTATCATTATTTATTCAAAAATTATGGCAAAGAGGGTAGTGTAAAGGCACCTATTGTACTCTCACTATTCCAATCAACCAATAGACAATAGCCATTTTACTTTTTTAGTTTATCTCCCTAAGGTTGGAAAAGAGAATGATAAATAGGTCTTATGCTTTCATAAATTCCCTTTGGGATTAGCTCCAAGCTAATTTTTTAAAAAATTTTTTCAATCTCTTGATATGACCACACAATCGAAACAAATGGAACAATTATAACGTAATTTTCTAGTCCTATTGTGATTGAGATCAATTTGTGACTTTGGGGGTACCCTAGAGTTTATGGAAATAGTTTTTAAGGGACAACTTTTGTAAAATGTATTCCCAAGTACCTACTATTTTAGATAAACTATTTGTAGGGGTCAATATTCCACGAAACAGTTATTTTTAGGAGTTTTTTTCTTTCAAATTCAACCCACAACTTCTTGAACTTTCTATTTTTTGTCCAAATAGGGTTTAGAGTGCAAATACTCAAACTTTTGGGCTTTTTAAGAATAATAAGCTTATGTCAACGTTTGGATTTCTTGTAATGACTTTATTAGTACTAATTATCATAATCTACTACTTATACCACAAATATTATATTTTCAGTAATTAGCAACCCACTATACTTAGCAATATAATTAAAGCTTAATTGGAAAGTTGCGACCATTACCTGAGCTTAGTCGGCATTGGACCGTGGCATCCTCTAACTTCCAGTTTATAGAGATTGCTAATCTCAACCATACCTTCCTTAGATCAGGCATAGCCCAAATCTGTATCATTTCCTACCTTGGACCGTAGTAGTTAATTAAGCTTTTTTATATTTTTAAGGATAGTAAGTCTTCAATTAATGACTCATAATATTTAAGACATAGGGTTCCTTTGAAAGCTACTAAGATCATTAGGGATGCTTGCTCATAGAGAAATAGAGAATCTCAACTTCTCTTTTGCTCAAATATGCTCAAATGACCATTTTCTTTCTCAGCACTCAGCTTCTCCTTTTATAGAGGAGATGGACTACATAGGATTCCCTAATGGCTACAGTACATAACACTAATATTTCACATTATTAAAACTGCACTCACATGGTTACAGTAGACTATATTGTTTTACTGACTTAACACATCACAAAATGGTACAATAATGGTGTAATAACTTTTCAGAGTCTTTAAGGCTGACAAGACTAGTCATCCATATTAAGATTCTACATGCCTTCATCTCCAATAATATCTTTCAGTCCATCATTATCCAGATAATTATTAAAATCTTTATCAAGTGGAAGATGTTCTGGATTCCATCTTTCGAATAATTCATAAAGATATCTTTTTTTTCTAATAAGAATTTTCCAACTCCAACATCAAAGAGATAATCAAAGTTATCTTTTGAAGTAGCTCCTTCTACTTTCATATATTTGTTGAACTTATTATGATAGATGAAAGTAGTGTTCCTGTAATGCATTAGTGTTCTTCCTTGTTCAATTGATGCCTAAATTTGATGATGAATGTTATAAAAAATAATAGCTCTTTCTAAAATGTTATCACTAACTAATTCTTGTCATTCTGGAAATCATTCTTGTTGGTGATCATTAGGATCATCTAAATCAACTAATTGAACAAGATAATAAGCTGGTTTGGCCTTTTCATTTTCATATTCAATTACTGCACAATGTACTTCGACATACAGACTTTTATTGTATTGAATTTTTGTTGGATCGACATACATGCATTATTGAAACTTATTTAGTCTTAAGAGGAATTGAAACTTTGGATCTGGGATTTACATGAGGCAAAGTATCATTCCATATTCCCGTGCTTTCATAATAGGGTCATCCGGAGAGATTGAGTTTGCTAGGAGATTGATACCACCAACTCCAGATTTATCAAGAAATAAAATTGTAGTGCTCCATGACTCTCAAATATCATAGAAATAATTATGATAATAGTCGATACAAGTTGCATCGCATCCGTTGAGCCATTTTTCTTGAACACGACAATTTATTTTTTATTGAATATCATAAGGACACTTGAGATAATTCATTTGTAACTCTAAAAGGCTAAACTTTTGTGTTATTAGATAGGCAGAGGACAACAGACCAAAGCAAGGTCTACTTTATGTATGGAATTTCAGAATATCGATAAGGATTCGACTAGAAGGAGAAACCTGTTCTAGTAATATTGGCATTTCATCTTGGATTTTCTCATTTTTCGGCAAGAGTTCTACTTTGATGATCACCATTAGCGAGTTTTCAAGTTAAACTATCTGCCTGAGAGTTCTTTGATCCCTGTATATGTTCAATAGAGAAGGAAAATTAGTTAAACCAAATTACCAACGTAAGAGTCTCCCTTACGCTTGCATGTTTGATAACTTCTTTTTCACAAAACCAAGTATTCGTTTGCAATCAGTTCAAATAAGAAAAAGTTTTGGGAAAAAAAAGACTAACAGCTTTTTAGTTCCCCTGATGGCCTACAAGGATTTCTTTTTTCATCATGGAATACTTGCATTCTACTTTATTAAAACTTTCACCGCAATATTTGTAGAGTTTTCCACCTTCTTTTATTTTGAGTACTGCACTTTAGTACTCGTTGCTGGCATCTATCTTAAGAATTAAATCATCTCTTTCATTAAGCAAATATTAAGAATATGAAGATTTTTACACACTTTTTTGAAGTTTTGAACGATCTTTAAATCACTAGTGGTCTATGATTAGCTTACTTTTTTCTTAACTTTTTACTGCAATGGTTTTCTCAATTTAGCTAGATCTTTAATGAAATCTAAAGTATAGGTAAGGCATCTAAGAAAACTTTCTAATTGCTTCCTATCTTCAATCTTTTTAAGAAAATTTTTTATTTTTTTAGAATATACTTTTCTAGAATGATTTGCCTAACTTTTATCTGTACACCTAAAAACTTGATTTTCTATTTAACATAAATGCACTTGTTCTTACAAAGAATAATACCATTACCAATGAGTCTTTAGATGATAGCTAAGATATCACCTTTGTGTTACTCTATGGTCTTGGAAAAGATAAGAATATCATTAATATAAACTAGACATTAGTGATTGTGATATTTGAAGATGTTATGCATTCTTCTTTGGAATATTTGAGGTGCATTTTTTAGACCAAATATCATCACTGTCCACTCATAATGTCCTTAAAGGGCATTAAACATAGTTAAAGGAATGCTTTCTTCATTCATTTTTATCTGCTAGTATCTGCTTTTGTAATTTATTTTCAAGAACTAAGAGGCTCTCTGAATTCTATTGAAAAGGATTATTTTGTTAAGAACGTAATAACCACCAAAGACAGTATTATCATTAAACTTTTTGTAATTGATTGCTATTCTTGTTTTCCCCCTTTTCTTCAGCATAATTTCTTACCATGAAAGCGGGACTGGTGTTAGGTCTCTTGTTATTTCTTATTTATGATTTTTCCAGAAGTTCTTTGATTTATTTATCAAATTCTTGGATATCCTGGTGTGTATATACTATTTGTTTCAGTGTTGGGATTTAACAAAGCAATCTTTACAAATGTCTTATATTTATCCCAAAATTTTAGAGGATTATCATGGCAGAGTTCTTTGCATAATCGATCTTGTTGTTCAACAATATGCTCTTTAATAGATAACTCAAGGAGTGAGATTGTTAGTACTATCTTATGCTGTGCAGTCATTACCTTCTCACCATGCTAACTGCGTGTGAGCTCAATCTTCTATGAGTGCAAGCTTTATTTAGCTTATCAATAGGGACTGAGTGTAACCATTTATTGTGAATATTGTTTGGTTTATGGTCTGTACATGGAGAATATAGTCTTTGAAAATTATTTTCAATAATCTTATCATAGAAGGGTTGATCAGTAGCCCATAGGACTGGTATAATGCATTAGACTGCTCCTATGTCCATTGATAACCCTTTTATGGCCTCCTTTTAGCTCATTATGTTATTGTCAGCTATTCTTACTTATAAAGGATTCTTGGCTTTCTTCCATGTAAATTTTAGAAATAAAGATCGTTTTTGAAAACAGACAGAACCACCACTGTCTATGTAGGCACACGATTCTTATGTATTATATCTCTCTAAACATACATTTATTGAGATATAGATTCTATTAGGATTTGTGTTGGTGATATCATAGCATATCTCCATAGTCATATTTTCGACTAATTTATCTTCATAGATTTGCTCACTAACAGTTATTGTTTTATACCTAATGACTTTTCTATCTAGACTTATACTTCAGCCAATATTGTGTCTTACGGGTTCAAAAGTCATTCCACTCATTTCATTTGTCATACTAATTGTGTCATCTTCTTTAAGCTCTTCCTTAGTAGTCGAATCTACTTCTTCCCGTTTGATCTTGCACTGATGCTTCTTAATAATTTGGGTTTAATGGTAATCTTACCATTTTGATTATTTTCTATTACTTTCTTCTTATTGATTTTTGTGGGATTGGCAAAGCTAGATATTCAAACTTATTAATTTTTATCTCAGGTAGGTTGGACTTTATCCTCTGAATTATTTGCATTGGAGTAGGACTTCTTAATTTTTTTACCTCTATCATTATTATCTTAGTCTTTGGGCCTATGGTATTATCTAATTTGTAGATTATTTTTCAAAATATTCTCAGTGGGTAACCTCCTCTTTTAATATCCATCCTAACTGTTTGTATCTTAAGGGATATGAAGTTTTTAGGCAATTCATCTTTTAGACTCACATGATATCCTTGTTGACAATTGAATCCTAGTAATCCAATACATTAATTATTCTTAATCCCCATGGTAATTTTATTATCAAATTTGGTATACCTGATATCACAGAGCAAAGCGTAGAGATCAATATCTTTGTTGTAATACTATAAAGGAGTAATTTGAACTTGGGCACTTTTAATGTGGATGTACCTATACTTTCTATCTTTGTTATGCTTAAGAATATTTTCCTAGTTAATGAGATTAACCTCTCCCACATCATACTCACAGTCTTTTATTTCTAAATCTCCTTCCATCATGTCGCATACTAATTTACTTTTCAATTGAAAGATGGACTTTTTATAGATCATATCTTTCTGAATTATAGGAAGAACCCAATCTCTTTTGACATCATCATTCTCATTGTCTATAAAAAATTCTTTTCCATGAAGATCACCAACACTAATTGAACTACTTCATATCATATGACTAGTTTCTTCATAATCACTTTCCTGATATTCTTCTTCTAGTACAATCACAACAATTGCCTTGTTGCTTTTCAGGGCTAGATTTAGTACTTGTTCCTAACTAACCTCAAAATAATTTAGACTACCCAAAGTTTCAATAAGCTTAATTGTTATTCTTTTTATTTTTGCATTCGTTTCCATAATGTCATACTTCTCCGCATGCCCAATGCTTACAATTATTTTAACTGGCAAGATAATAAGCGGCTTTTCTAAAAAATCTTCATTTTTTAGTACTTGGTTTGTTATAATATTTTCTTTTATATTTCTCTCCCCTTTGATTATTAAAGCTGTTTCTCTTATAAAATTTTCCTTTTCTTTTCGTTTCAGGTTCCTTTCCCCACTAGTGAGGAGAATCCCAACAAGCTAAAAATTGCTTCTTCATTTTCTTTTGCTTTTGGAGATCAAGACATTGATCATTGGCCTATTTTCTTAAATAAGAGATTTTTGTACCAATGGTATCAATGACATCTGCTTTCTCAAGCCATGCAATGTATTTTTCATTGATCGGATATGGTAATTTGTTATAAAACATACCAAGATTGGTTTCATTGTGCCCAATTTTTGTTATTGATCAGATATGGTAATTTTATTATTGACTAAATTCAACAATGTAATTCTTCAAATATCTCGTATCCCAAAACTCTATGTTATTAATTTCTTTGCCATTCTCTAGCTTTTTCTTCGTAATCAAGTTTAGCTTTGATAAACTTAGTTTTGATTCCTCACATAAAATTTTGAACATTGCAGCATATTTCCATCATTCTGAATGAATTTTGACCATCCTCATTTAATGAATCATACTAGTTAACTACAGTGTCAGAAAAACTATATTCATCATAGTTTCAGAAATTCCAGCAGTCCATGTAGTATTTAAGTTTATGACACTATTTATACCTCTTTTTCAATGCTCAAATATTTCGTTTCTATTATGAGCGCCGTCGATGTTTAAAATGTATCTTGTTTAGCTAATTGTGGTAAAACCAATTCATCAAAGCTCATGGTTTTCCTTGAGATAGGCATCAAGAAAAAGTTAGTTGTATGCCATGCTGGAATGTACATAGATCTCATAAAATGGGTATTTCTTCTAGAAGGTTCATGAAATTGTTCAGCTTTAGGAGCAATATTGTTAACTAGATTAGACTCGTTTTCGTCTTTGTTAAAGTCTTCTCTAATCTCATTGATTTCAATGTCAAATGCCATTTTACCATATTTTTTTTATCTAGTTTCCTTCTAAGTTCTGCCAAAGGTCCAATATTCAGATCCACTAGTTTAATTAGGTTCATCTACTGATATATTTCTTCTATCTGGAGATTACTTGCCTCTCCATTATCATCAGAGAATACATCTTGTTTGTTAACTATTGTGCCCATAATTTTGTTGATTTTTCTCCTACTTTTTTTTGGATTTTTGCATCCTTCAAAGGAATATATTTTTGTTTTTGGGGTTTTGGAAAGAGTATTTATGTTGAAATGGAGTACTAATACTTAAAGCAGATTTTTTGCTATGTATAATTTTGTTTACTAAAGAAAGATGGATTACGAATAATTGCTTCATAATCTCCTTAACTTTAGTCTTAATTTTTTCTAATTCAACTTTTAATTCTAAACCTATATCAGTGATATAGTTTAATTGAGGTGCTACTGAAGTAATTACTTCTGGTGAGTGAACAATATGTGAACAATTAAGAACATGGCAAGTAGATGATGATTTAGGCATTCAATACAGTTAATCAGCTTAATTAATTATTAATTAGCTTAATTAACTTTATTTTTTTTGGTCACGTGGCTCTAATATAAATTGAAAGAGGACCTCGAGTAGTACTTATGAGAGAAAATACACACACACAAAATTAAAAATTTTGAAGTTTTTAAGGATTGGAGTTAAAAATGCAAATATGAAAAGTTAGGGTAGCAGGTGAAAATAAAAACAGTAAACTGTCACCTTAAAATAATTTCCATAGAATATTGGATCTTTTAAATATATTCTGATAACATAGTTTCCTAATTATGATTTCCACAGAAGGCATGGTATCTGGTTGTAATTTTTTGTGATTGAGATACATAATAGCTTTGGCTCCATTTGTATAAAACCCACCACAAGCTAAATAAGGAGTTGGTAAATATTTCTTTTTAATGCCTGCATTCTGTTTTTTCTTCTTTTATATATTCATTCTATTTTATGAATAAGCTCTTAGCCTAGTGGTCAAGACCAAGATCTTGGATACATTAGGTTCTATGTTAAACCCACCTACCCATTGTATTGTAATTGTATTATACTATGCTTTGTGGCTCCTAAAGATAAACAAAATATTCATTCTATTTTCCCTTTGATTATTATATCCCATATCTTATTTTTATTTTAATGTTCTTCCTCTGTTTTGCACTCTAATTATTCATCATTTTAAGAAAACTAGTACACTAATGTAAGCCTATCCATTAGACAGAATGAGAAGTATGTGGATATTCGGTTTTCTAATCAAAATCCTATATGCATATATTGGCGTATGAATTCCTATTTGTATAATGCACTTCGACATGTAGTTCTCTTGTTTTCTAGAATGATTTTGTGGATTTATTTTTTTGAACATCTTTTTGAGAGCACCCATCTTGTCATATTATAATAAGGTTATGGCTCTTTTCCTAAATTTCGTCTGCTAGAGATCAGCTCTAGTATGATATACTCATTTCAAGATAATAGCCTCCCATTACAATCCCACAATGCAAAAAATTAGCCTCCAGGTTCACCATAGCATGGGCAAATATTTCATTGATCCACCAAAATTAGATAAAATTTTTTGGAGCTACCTAGGTTTAGGTAATAAGTTTTTGGAGTACACTATTTGGTTAACAATCTTTTGGAAAACAAATATTTTTATTTTTGGTCCAAATTTTTCTGAAATTACAAGTTCGCCCCAAAGTCCGGTACGATCTTTAATTTTTTCTTTTCTAGGGTATTTAAAGAAATCAGATCTATTTCGTTGTCTTTGCTTCTTCTACTAATTTTACTGGTACTAGTTATCACAATCTATTACTTACATCATAAATATTATATTTTATGTGATTATAGGTCCACCATAATTAGCAAAATAATGAAGCTTAATTAGAGAGTTTTGCCTATTACTTGAACTTAGTTGGTGCTGGACCGTAGAGCTCCTCTAATTTTTAGTTCACAGAGATTTCTAATACCAACCACATCTTCTTTAGATTAGGTACAACACATATCAGTTTTGTTTCCTAACTCAAACCGTAGTCACTAATCAAGTTTTTTTTATTTAAAGGATCATGAGATTTTGATCAAGAAATTATAATATTTAAGACAGCAGGTTCAATTGAATAATGTTTCCGACTGTGAAATTTTCTTTTATTAAAAGCTTAAAAGTGAAAATATTAAAATGGTACCATTGAGGAAGGACTTATGCTACTACGATCATCAGAGATACTTGCTCATAGAGAAATAGAGATAGTCAACTTTTCCTTTACTCAAATATACTCGAATGACCGTGTCCCTTCTTATTACTTGATCTCTTCTTTTATAGAGGGAATAGAATACATAGGATGCCCTAATGGCTACAGTACATACTAATACAAATACTTTCACATGGCTATAGTACACTATATTATTTTATTGACTTGACCTTTGAAAAGACACCACATAAATGGTGCAACAAATTTTCAGAGCATTTGGTGTTGACAAGACTAGTCATCTATATTGAGATTCTGCATGCCTTTATCTCTAATAATATCATCTAGTTCATCATTATTCAGATAATCATCAAAATCTTTATCAAATTGAAGATGCTCTGAATTCTATTTTTCAAATAATTCTGGTAGATATTTCTTTTCTTTTTTTGATAAGAATTTCCCTACTCCAAAATCAAATAGATAATCTAAGACATTTTCTCAAGTAGCTCCTTCTACCTTCATATGTTTGCTGAAATCATTATGATAAACAAAAGTAATGTTGCCGCTATGCATTAATGTTTTTTCTTGTTCAATTAATGCTCACACTTGATGATAAATATTGTAAAATCGATGGCCCTTGCTAAAGGAAGATCACTAACTACTTCTTATTATTCTAGAAACCATTTTTATCGTTGATCATTGGGACCATCTAAATTAACTAATTGAATAAGATAATGGGCCAGTTTGGCCCTTCAATTTTCATACTCAATTATTGCCTAATGTACCTCGACATACAGACCTTTATTGTATGAAATTTTTGTTGGACCATCAGGAGATCTAAGAATCCAATGGCTCCTTTTACACATACATTGATGAAACTCAGTTAGTATTGAGAAGAATAACTACTTTGGATCTGGAATTTTATAAGGTAAGCTACCATTCCATATTCCCAGACTTTTATGATGGGGCTATATAGAGGGATTGAATTTGATAAGAATCGTACACCACTAACTCCAAATCTATCAAGAAAGAATATTGTACTACTATATGACTCCCAAATATTATAGTAATAATTATGATAGTAGCCGATGCATGCTGTATATCAGTCGTTGAACCATTTTTCTTAAACATGGGATCTTATTTTTTCTTGAATATCATAAGGACACTTTAGATAATTCATTCGTAACTCTAAAACATTGAATCTTTGTACTATTAGATAGAAAAAAGACAGCAAACTAAAGTGTGATCTACTTTTTGTATGGAATTCCAAAATATCTACACGACTCTACTAGAAGGAGAAGCCTGTTTTAGTAGTAATGATATTTCATTTTGTATTTCCTCTTTTTCAGCAAGAGTTCTATTTTCATGATCACCATTGGCAAGTTCACGAGTTAAACGATCTGCTAGAGAATTTTTCAGTCTCTGTATATGTTCAATAGAGAGAGAAAACCGTTTAAACCATAATTGCCAACGCAGAAGTCATCCTTACGCTTGCATATTTGAGGAATTCTTTTTCACAAGACAAAGTATTCCTTTGTAATCAGGTCCAATAAGAAAAGGTTTTAGGGCTAAAAAAATTAACAACTTTTCAATTCCTTTTATGACTGTATGGATTTCTTTTTCCATTATGTGATAGTTGCATTCTACTTTATTAAAATTTTCACTGTAACATTTGCAGAGTTTTTCTCCTTCTTTGACTTGGAGGACTGCACTCTAGTGTTCATTACTGACATCTGTCTCAAGAATTAAACCGTCTCCTTCATTAGGCAAATTAAAAACGAGAAGATTTTTACATGTCATTTTAAAGTTTTGAACAATCTTTGAATCACTAGGTATACATGTCCAACTTACTTCTTTCTTGAGCTTCTGCCGCAATGATTTTCTCAATTTTGCTAGATCTCTAATAAAATCTAAAGCATAGTTAAGACATCCAAGAAACATTTTTGATTGCTTCCTATATTCACTTTTTTAAGGAAAATTTTCTATTTTTTCAAGTATACGCTTTTATAGAATGATTTGCTCAGCTTTTATTTCCAGGACTAAAAGTTTGATTTCGTGTTCAATATAATTGCACTTATTCTTATCAAGAATTATACCATGATCAATGCCTCTTTGGATGACAGCTGGAATATCATCTTTGTGTTGCTTTATGGTCTTGGAAAAGATAAGAACATTATCGATATAAACTAGACAGCAGTAATTAAGATCTTTAAGGATATTATACGTTTTTCGTAGGAATATTTGAGGTGCATTTTTAAAACCAAACTACATTACTATCCACTTGTAATGTCAATCAGGGGCACTAAAAGCAATTAAGGGAATGCTTTCTTCATCCATTTTTATCTGCTAGTATCTGCTTTTGGAATCTACTTTCAAGACAGTATTACCATTAAGCCTTTTGTACTTGATTACCATTCTAATTTTTCCTCTTTTTTTAGATTTCGTAAAATTGACTAAAGGCCAGAAACTTGAACCAAACGACCCAGACCCATACCTAAATTGATACCTAAAATAGGCTTACCTAATAGTGGATTTGAAATACGAATTGACCCAAACTGAATCATACCCAACTCGAAATTTTCTACAACGTTGCTTATTTTTGCATGACATATGTATTGGACCAAAAATCAGTTGACCGGAAGTCAACCAATTCGACCAAAACCGAAGGGCATCCGACCCAAACCGAATGACCCAGGATTGGTGTGAGGACTCTTGCTATTTTTGATTAATTCTTTATCCAAAAGTTATTTGATTTGCTTATCAAATTCTTAGATATCATGTTGTGTGTACGCCATTTGTTTGACTCAAATAATAAGGTTGGGATTTAACAAACTGATTTCTGCAAACTTCTTATCTTTGTCCCAAAATTTAAGAGGATTATTAGAGTAGAGTTCTTTACATAATTGTTCTTGTTGTTCAGTAATATGCTCTTTAATAGATAACTCAAGTAGTAAGATTGTTAGTGCTATCTCATGTTATGCAGGTATTACGTTCTCATGACCTTGCCTTCGTATAAACTCAACCATGTGATGAGTGAAAGCCTTATTTAATCTATCAATAGGATCTAAGTGATCATTTGTTATGAATATTATTTGGGTTATGGTTTGTGTGTACGTAGAATATGACCTCTGAAAATTATCTCCAATAATTATATCATGAAAGGGCTGATTAGTAGCCATACTACTCGTATAATACATTGAACTCCTCGTATTTCTATGGATAATGCTTGTTATGCTGTTATTAGTTATCCTTTCTTATATGGGATTTTTGGCTTTTTTCCACAAAAATTCTTGAAATAAAAATCTATTTCCAAAACTAACAGAACAACCACTATCGATGTAGACACGCAATTCATATCCATTACATCCCTCTAAGTATACATTTATTGGAATACAGATGCTATTAGGATTTGTATTAGTGACTTCATAGCATATTTACATAGTCATATTTTTGACAAATTCATCCTCATAGATTGGCTAACTAACAGTTCTTGTTTGTACCAAATGGCTTTTTCATCTAGACTCATACTCTGGTTTATACTATGTCTTGCGGGTTCAAAATATGTTCCACTCATTTCATTGGTTATACTAATTATATCATCTTCTTTAAACTCTTTTAAAGTTGATAAAGACCCCCCTCTCCATTCTAATCTTGCACTCATGCTTCTAAATAACTAGGGTTTAATGGTAATTTTACCATTCTCATCAATTTTTATTATATTTTTCTTATTGATTTTTGTGGGATTGACAAAGCTATATACCCAAGACCTATCGATTTTTATGTCTTACTGATTGAATTTTATCCTTTGGATTTTTCGCTTTAGAGCAGGACTTTCAAATTTTTCTGCTTTTATCTTCATTATCTTAGTGTTTGGATCTATAGTATTGTCTAACTTATAGATTATGTTTCAAAATATTCTTAGTGGATAACCTCCTCTTTTCATATCCATCTCAACTGTTTTTATATTAAGGGTATGAAATTTTTATCAAATTCATCTTTTAGGCTCACATGATTTTCATATCAGCAATTGAATCTTACTGATTCATTACATAAATTGGTCTTAATCCATATGATAATTTTACTATTAAATTTGGTATATCTGACATCACAGAGTAAGGCATAAAAATCAATATCTTTGCCATAATATTGTAATGGAGTAATTTAGAATTGGATACTTCTGACATGGATATATGTGTACTTTCTCTCTTTCTTGTGCTTAAGAATATTCTTCCAATTAATGAGATTAACTTCTCCTATATCACACTCACAGTCTTTTATTTTTAGATCTCCCTCCATCATTTCACATACATGTTTACTTTTTAATTAAAAGATGAATTTTTTTTTATAGATTGTGTCTATCTGAATTATAGGACCCATTCTAGTTTGACATCTTCATTCTCATTATTTATAACAAATTCTTCTCCTTGAAGATTGATAGAACTAATTGAACTATTTTTCATCATATGACTAGTTTCTTCATAATTACTTTCTTTATACTCATCTTCTAGTACAATCTCAACAATTCCCTCGTTGTTTTTCAGGACTGCATCTAGTGCTTCTTTGTTACTAAGTTCAAAGTTATCTATATTACTTAAAGTTTCAATAAGCTTGTTATTCTGCCTATTTTTGCATACGTTAGCATAGTGCCCTACTTCTCCACACGCTTACATATACTTTTTCATGTAGGACAATAAACATTTTTTCTAAAAAAGTTTTATTTTTTAGAGCTTGGTTTGTTATAATATTTTCTTCTATATTTCTCACCTTTGCTTATTAAGGCTCTTTTTCTTATAAAATTTTCTTTTTCTTCTCTTCTTAGATTCCTTTCTCCATTGATGAGGAGAATCCCAACAAGTAGAAACTATTTCTTCATTTCCTTCTACTTTGGAGATCAAGACATTGATTATTGACCAATTCTCTTAAACAAGAGATTCTCATACCAAGGGCATCAATGATGTACGCTTTTTCAAGCCATGCAATGTATTTTTTGTTGATTATAGAATTGATCGGATATGATAATTTGTTAGAAAACATACCAAGATTGGTTTCATTATGCCCAATTTTATAATAATATTGACCAAATTCAGCAATATATTCTCCAAATATGTCATATCCTATAATTCTATGCTATTAATCTTTTTTTGTCATTCTCTACCTTTTTCTTCGGAATCAAGTTTAGTTCTGATAAATTCCGTTTTGATTCTCTTACATAATTTTTTGAACATAACTGCTATTATTTCCATCATTTTTAATACATATTTACCTTCCTCATCTAATAAGTCGTACTAGTCAGCTACAATATCAGGAAAACTATATTCGATATAGTTTAGGAAATTTTCAGCAGTCCATGTGGTATTCAAGTTCAGGATACTATTCACACCCCTTTTCAATCCTCAAATATTTCTTCTCTGTTAGAGCTCCATCAATATTTAAGATGTATCCTGTTTGGTTAATTAGGATAAGAACCCAAAGGAAAAATTGATTGTACGTATTGCTAGAATGAACCTTGGTCTCATGAAATGCGTATTTCTTCTAGATGATTTACCAAACTGTTGAGATTTTGTGATTATGTTATTAACTAGATTAGGCTCTATGTCGTCTATGTTGAGTCTTCGCCATTAGATATCGTTTTACCATATTTTTTTATTCAGTTTTATTCTAATTTCTTCTAAAGGAATAACATTAAGATCCTCTAGTTTAATTAGGTTCATCTACTGATATATATGTTCTTCTAACTGGAGATTATTTGTCTCTTCATTATCGTCAGAGAATGCATCTTGTTTTTTAACTATTGCACCTATGATTTTGTTTAATTCTTCCGGGTTTTATTCTTTATCAAATATATTCTATAATTCCTTAAGATTATACTATTTATATTCCATCTTTTCCTTCCTTTTCTAGTGATTTTTCTGTTGATCTTTCTCTTACTTCTTTTTTAAATTTTATATCATGCAAAGAAAATTGATTTTTATTTTTAGGTTTTAGAAAAACAAATTTATGCTAAAATGGAGTACTAATACTTAAATCATATTTTTCACTATGTCTGATTTCGTTGGCCAAAGAAAGATGAATTATAGATAACTGCTTTTTTATCTCCTTAATTTCAGTATTAATTTTTGTTAATTCGCCTTTTAATCCTAAAACTATATTAGTAACATAGTTTAATTGGGTGCCATTGAAGTGGTTTCTTCTGGTGAATGCACAATATGTGAATAATTAGTAGCAGGACAAGTAAATGACGATTAAAGCATTAAACGTGGTTAATTAGTTTAAATAACTATTAATTAACTTAATTATCTTAATTATTCTTTGTTCACGTGGCTCTGATACCAAATGAAAGAGGGTTTTCAGTAATACCTATGAGAGAAATATCATATGCATAAAGTTACATTTTTCACAAGTAAATTTTTGAGGATTGAGGTTAAAAATAAAAATTTTAAAAGCATAAGATATTTGGTGTAACTCAGAAAGTCAAGTTTGGTCACTTTTGATGTTAGAAAATATTAACCCAAACTTGGATAAACATCAAAATATTTACCCAAAATAGTCGGTTCAGAAAAATATTAACCTATACCTCAATAATTTGTGATGTAATTTATCCGCCACAATGCTCATTGTTAATACAGTTATGAGTGTGTGTGTGTGTGTGTGTGTGTGTGTGTGTGTGTGTGAAAGAGAGAGATAGAGAGAGAGAGAGACCAGGATGTGTATTCACTTATCTAATTGTGCTGTATCTAACACGTTAGGGTCTTGTTGGACTTTGGAAAATTTGAGGAAAAGAAAAATAATTGGCAAATGAGGTTTGGTTCTCAATGTTTAGATAGAAGAAAAATAGGAAGGAGGGAAAAACAAAAAAAAAAGCAGGTAAAAAAGTAGACAATCTAAGGGAAAATGATTTGCTTAGACAATCTAACTTTTCTTCCAAAGGAGTCAAAAAGTTTTAGAGAAAATTTTTAATATTAATTATGTTCTGTTTAACAACACGTAATATATTGGCTCTCTCTTTTTCCTTTCTCGTACTCAATCATGAGCCATGGATGCCTTCAATTGACTGCACAAATCCTTCTTAGTCCTCAACAATGGCTTCAAAAATGTCAAACGATACTTCTTTTTCTTTAGAAAGGATAAGAAATTATCCAAAATTGCCATATTATATCAATGAAGTGAAATACAAAGGATTTAGTGTGAAAAGTCACAGATGTAAATAAAAAAGAGGTCCATGGACAAGTGAGTGTTAGGTTTCGTGGCCCAAAATCCCAGAATTGGCATGGTGGGACTGTGCTAGACAACACGGACATGTCAGGGCGAAGAAGCGGAGCGTCGAGGGAAGAAAGAAGCACGGCACTGGGGTGCCGTGCCACGTGGCACGATCATGCCACCATGGCATGATGTGACCGTGCCACGTGGCACGGTCGTGCCGTGCTCAGTTTTGGGTGCGGGTTCTGGTGGCGGCTAGGGTTACTTCAGCATGCAGTTTTCTCTTGACGGCTAGGGTTCTTTTCTGAGAGACTTCTAGACCTTATATAAAGGGGCCATACCTAGGATCTAAAAGAACACCTGAACTCCTGAATTCCTGAATCCCTAAACACATTGAGAGGTAGAGAGACTTTAAGAGAGATTATAAGAGAGATTGTAATTCTGCTATTAGATCAAATCACCTGTTGTGATTGTGATCATTTTATACTTTTCTTGCTAATATAGTAGATTGTTTGTGCCCGTCGCCGTCCATGGTTTTTTCCCGTATTGGGTTTCCACGTAAATCTTGTGTCGTTGCTTTGTCCTTGTTACCATTCTTTAAATTTTTGAATATCTATTTCATCCTATTGCTTCCCCTATTACTTTACTCTATTTCTAACAAGTGGTATCAGAGTCTTGGTTTAGGATATCTTCAATTATGAAGGTTGATATTCAGAAATTTGATGGGGAGATCAGTTTTAATCTCTGGAAGGTGCAGATGAGAGCGGTTCCCATCCAGCATGGGTTGTGGAAGGTTCTTTCAGGACCTTATATGAAACCCGAGAAGATAATTGATGAACAATGGGCAGCAGATCAAAAGAAGAGGCGTGGATTGCTGACGGACGAGGAATGGGAGGAACTGGAGCTGAAGGCACTTTCTGCCATACAGTTGTGCTTAGCGCCACATGTATTGTGAGAGGTGCTTGATAAGACAACTAGGGTGGATCTTTGGGTTCAGCTGGAGGAACTCTACTTGACGAAGAGTCTCGCCAACAAGATCCGTTTGAAGGAAAGGTTGTATACCTTTCGCATGGCTAAAGGTAACCCTGTTCAAAAACACTTGAATGAGTTTAATTCTATTCTTGTTGATTTGGAGAGTCTGGATGTAAAGATTGAGGATGAGGATAAGGCTATTTTGCTTGTTGTATCGTTACCCCCTTCTTATAAACACTTTTGGGAGATTATGCTATATAGTAATTCTAATACTATATTATTTGAGGATGTTAAGTCAAACCTACTCTCTAAGGAGAAGTTTGATCTCGACATTCATGTTGATTCTGCTGAAGGATTAGTAATAAGGGGTAAAACAGCTGAAAAGGGGAACGGTAATAGGAGTAAGAGTCGTTCTAAGTTTAAAAATCCTCACGCTGGTAAACCTGCAATTACTGTGGTAAATTGGGTCATATTGTTGCCAATTGTTGGCAACTGCAAAAAAAGAGGGAGAAAGAAGAAGATAATTTTCATGAGCCTGCTGAAACTTCGTTTGCTGAATCTGATTCTGATGCTGACGTTTTGTTTGCTACCTCTACTGAAAGGGGAAGCGATTCTGATTGGATTCTTGATTCTGGATGTACCTATCATATGTGTCCTCACAAGAATTGATTTTTAACATATGATCCAGTTGACTCGATTGTTGTTCACATGGGCAATAATGCCCAATGTAAAGTAACTGAAATTGATACTGATAAAATCAAGACCTATGATGGTGTTATCAGGACTTTATCGAATGTTCATCACGTTCCTAACTTGAAGTGTAACCTTATCTCTTTGGGCACCCTTGAATCTAAGGGGCGCATATATTCAGCTGAAGGTGGAGTTCTGAAGGTCTCGAAGGGTAGTCGAATTCTACTGAAGAGTTTGAGGCAAGGAGGCCTCTATGTCTTGCAGGCATCTACTACGACAGGTTATATGAAGAAAGGTTTATATAAGTCATCTCCCAGAGCTAAGTCCAAGCATTGCTTGGACTTAGTTGGCATTCTCAGTATTTGAGCGCCCTTCGAGGCATAGCCCCTTGGGGGGCTGATGTGGATTTTATGTTCTAGTTTTAAAACCCTTTTTACTTGCAAGTGCACATGGTTAATTATAGACTAGCGAGTATTAGAGTGTCGATCTCACGAGAAACAATAGTGATTTTAGATTTAGCCCTTCCGATTATAAAGAATAATTTAATCTTCAGAGTTGGATTATCAAAATGAATTAACGAACAAAATAAAGAGCAAATGAGTAGTAAAATAGAGAAAAATCAAATAGGAGAAAATTCTAGGACTTCGGATTTCACCTTTGATGCTAATATTGATTCACTAATTCAAATGAGGATTCAATTTGTCTCTTATTCAACCCAAGCTACAAGCATTAGGACACAAATTAAAGAGATGATTATAATTATAAAGTGAGATTATTTATCTAGTGGTTTAGCATGAACTATTATTTTTAGACATAACTCATCTAATTTCTAGCATAAATTATTCAATTTAAACCATTATAATTTTAAGCCCAAATTGCATAATCATCATATTAGCCTACAAGGTCTAATATTCATTTGAGATAGCAAATTAAACTAGTGTCATCAACATGATTAAACATTAGTATTAAGATGCAGAAGTCGATGATGATCAAATATAAACTCATGATTATGCAAAAGAGACAAAAATAACCCCATAAGAAATTAGCAAAAGAATATTATTATTAGGGATCCATCCTAGTCCTAGAAATGAGTAGTTTAGCCGACCATAGTTAGGAAAAACACCATTGGAATTGGTATATTTCACTTCCTATATCCAAACCTTATACTCAATTATACAAAATTATGAAACTTAGTGTAAACTCTCAAATTTGACTCACAAATGAGATAAGAAGAGAAGAGAAAAATAGCTAACAAAGCTTATTTTCTTCTTAACCCCTCAACCCAAATGATCTTGTCTTACAAAGATTCTCTCTAAAAAAAAAAAATGAAAGATGGAAGACAAGAAGAGGCTTGAGTGAGTGGATGAAGAATGAGTGTGAGCGTATGAGTGTGTGTGATGGATGGATATGAGTGTGTGGATCCCTCTTTCCCTCAACCCATGGCCCCTTTTTATAGTGGAAAATCCAACCCCTTTGGATACCCCAAAATTAATGAAAATTAATTCCAATTAATTTGGGATGTTACATGCATGGTCATGGCTAGTCATAAGTATAATATTAATTTTGATTAATGGCATTTGACTAGGTTAAGAATTAGCCATGTGGGAAAATGGGAGATCTTCTTCTTTTTTTGTTTTTTTCTCTTTCTTTTCCTTTGGGCTTAAGTTTGGACTCTGCACTTGTAGGTGATCCGAGTATAATTGAACAACCTTCATCCAAATTCTTCTATTTTAGTTTTCCTGCAAGTTTCATAAAATCTGCATTATTTTCTCAAAAATATATTTCAAAGACATAAAAGTAGGTGAAATAAAGGAGAAAATTATATATAAAATATGAATTATCAACTCCATCAAGACTTTGCTAGTCCTCGAGCAAAGAACAACAACAATGCATGTATTCATTCAAACCATCAAGTAGGAAAGAATAGGATTAGGATAAGAATATCAAGTGACCCAACTATGAATGCCCACTCCAAATCACATATATCAATTCACTACCAACCCACAACTCATTATCAAAGATTTCCAATTCCAACCTAGTCAGTAGGCCAAGATTCAAGCAAATTAAGTACACAACGAAACCAAGTAGCAAATCATAGGCACGAAGTTTCACTCCACATAACAAAAATCACAAGAGCATCTTTTAAAATCAAGTCCCCAATGCCCAAAAAAAAAAATTAATTTTTTTCTCTCTTTTCGAGACTTTGAATTTTTTACTTTTTTTTTTTTTTGGGTTTTCAGACGTTACTTGATCTCATGTGCTTTCTTGAGTGGATAAAGATATGAATGAAGATAACACTCAGAGAAACACTTAGTACATATTCAGGCAATTAAAGATATGAATAGAAATAGGACTTGAACATTGGTACCGAAATCAGAACTCAATTAATTTCATTTATTTGATTTTCTTCTTTTTTTTATTTTTTTAATTGAAAAGTCAATGGGAAACTCAATGCTTATCGAATACTCATCACGACATTGTAAATGGGGTTACATCTAATACTCAAAATCAACTACATAGTGACATTAGCACAGCAAAAATTTTGGCCTTCAACTAGTCAAAGTTAGAAATAATCTCTACTAGGCATGGGTCACATGAATCAAATCCACATAATAGGAGTAGAACATGCATAATCAGAACACTTAATTACTTCCCAAAATCAAATTCACCCATAAATGTCAAGTTCAATTTTCCTTATAATTTTCATTTTGCCTTCCCCTTACACCTAAATCTCACATTGTCCTGAATGTAGAAAACAATAAGATAACGGAAAATGGAGAAAAGAGCAACACAATCTGATAGCACGAGGAAGTTATTTCTATGTAAGCTCAACAATCAAACTCCCAAAGTACCTTCACAACCATCACTAACCTCAAAAGCCAAAACCCAAGTGAAGAATCACACCCAAAAACACAAGCACACCTTGATCAAAAAGAAAAATAGAAAAAATAAAAGACTCAAAATCACCTAAAAAGATTGGGTTGCTCCCAACAAGCGCTAAGTTTAATGTCTTCAGTCAGACAATGCCTTACCCACTAATCATAGCAGATAGGGTTGACCAAGTTGATGGATTCAATCAAACCAAGGTTAATATCATGAGTCACAACAGGTTTCAAATGTTGACCATTAATCATGAGAACTCTAACATCTTGGGGATCCAAAATTCGGACCACTCCAGAGGGAAACACTTGTTGGACAACAAAAGGACCATCCCATCTAGATCTCAACTTGCCAGGAAATAGCTTAAGCTTAGAGTTAAAAAGCCAAACCTTCTGATTAGGTTCAAAAGATTTACGAGAAATCGTTTTATCATGAAAGGCTTTGGTTTGGCTTTATAAATCTTAGCATTCTCATAGGCTTCATTATGCAATTCATCCAACTCATTCAATTGAAGCCTGCGGTTAGAACCTGCTTGTTTCATATCAAAATTAAAAGCTTTAATAGCCCAAAAAGCACGGTGTTCTAACTCAACTGGCAAGTGACAAGCCTTACCAAAAAGGAGCCGGTAAGGAGACATCCCAATGGGAGTCTTATGAGCAGTACGATAGGCGCAAAGAGTATCATGCAATCTCAAAGACCAGTCTTTTCTATCAGGTCGAACCATTTTTTCAAGGATAGACATAATTTCATGATTAGATACCTCAACTTGACCAGTAATCTGAGGGTGATAAGGGGTGGCTATTTTGTGAGTCACAGAATACTTCCTAAGCAAAGCCTCAAAAGATCGATGACAAAAGTGACTCCCTCCATCACTAATAAGGGCTCTAGGGGTTCCATATCGACAAAATATGCATTCTTTTAAAAATTTAACCACGACCTTGTGGTCATTGGTCCTAGTAGCTTGAGCTTCCACTCACTTTGACACATAATCAACAGCAACCAATATGTATACAAAGCCAAAAGATGGGGGAAAAGGACCCATGAAATCAATGCCCCACACATTAAATATCTCAACAATCAGAATAAGAGAAAGGGGCATCATATCACGACGGGATAGGGCACCCGTACGTTGACAACGCTCACAGGCAAGACAGAATTGGTGAGCGTCTCTAAACAGAGTGGGCCAAAAGAACCCACTTTGTAGGACTTTAGCTGCTGTTCTACGACCTCCAAAGTGACCACCACAAGCATAAGAGTAACAAAAGGTAAGAATACTATGAATTTCACTCTCAAGGAAACATCTACGTATCACTTGGTTAGGGCAATGTTTGAAAAGATAAGGATCTTCCCAATAGTAATGTCTTACATGTGAGAAGAACCTATCTTTCTCTTGTTTGGACCAGTAAGGAGGAATCTTCCAAGTGACAAGGTAGTTCACAATGTGAGCAAACCAAGGGAGAGGGGCATGTGACACAGCAAATAGTTGCTCATCAGGAAAGTGATCAGAAAATCCAACTGAGTCATCAGCATACTCAGTAAAGATTCTAGACAAGTGGTCAGCAACAGAATTTTCAGATCCTTTCTATCTTTTATTTCAATATCAAACTCTTGGAGCAACAAAATCCATCTAATGAGTCTTGGCTTAGTGTCATTCTTAGCCAAGAAGTGTTTTAATGCAGGATGATCAGTAAACACAATCACTTTAGAACACAAAAGGTATGGACGGAATTTATCAAGTGCAAATACTATAGCTAGCAACTCTTTCTCAGTAGTAGAATAATTCTTTTGAGCATCAGTGAGAGTTCTACTAGCATAGTATATGACGTGAGGCATTCTATTCACCCTTTGACCCAAAACAGCCCCAATGGCAAAATCAGATGCATCACATATAATCTCGAATAGCAAAGAAAAATCAGGGGGTTGCACAATAGGGGCTGACACCAATAAAGATCGAAACTTTTCAAAAGCTTGCATACAAGACTTTTCAATCACAAAAGGAGAATCTTTGGTAAGAAGATTAGTAAGTGGGCGAGCCACTTTACTAAAATCCTTAACAAATCTCCTATAGAAACCGGCATGATCAAGGAAAGATCTGACTTGCTTTACAGAAGAAGGCATAGGCAAATTAGAAATCAGATCAACCTTAGCTTTATCAACCTCAATCCCTTTTTCGGACACTTTATGTCCCAAAACAATCCCTTCTGGACCATAAAATAACTCTTTTCCCAACTCAAAACAAGATTCACTTCTTCACATCTTTTTAGCACAATGGATAAATTAGCAAGACACATATCAAAGGAAGAACCAAAAACAGAAAAATCATCCTTAAACACTTCCACAAAATTATCAATTTAATCAGAAAATATGGCCATCATACATCTTTGGAACATGGAAGGTGCATCACACAACCCAAAAGGCATCCTCTGATAAGCAAAGGTACCTGATGGGCATGTAAATGTGGTTTTCTCTTGATCCTCAGGATAGACAGGTATTTGGTTGTAACCAGAATACCCATCTAGAAAGCAATAAAAATTTTGTTCCGCTAATTTTTTCAAAATTTGATCAATGAATGGGAGGGAAAAATGGTCTTTTCTTGTAATAGAATTCAGCTTTCTGTAATCAATGGACACCATCCACCCCGTGATCTGTCTAGTGGGAATCAGTTCACCTTCATTATTCTTAACCACAGTTATGCTAGATTTCTTAGGGACTACTTAAACTGGACTGACTCATTGACTATCAGAAATAGGGTAGATAATGCATGTATCTAAACGCTTAACTACCTCTTTCTGGATGACTTCTTTCATGTGGGGGTTCAGTCTACGTTGCATTTGCCGAACAGGTTTAACATCGTCCTCTAAATGAATTCTGTGCATACAAATTATGGGACTAATCCCTTTCAAATCAGCAAATAACCATCCAATAGCACCCTTATGATCAGACAAAATACGAATCAACTCTTCTTCTTGATCACAAGATAGAAGAGAAGATATAATAACAGGTAGGGTCTCTTTGAGGCCTAAAAACACATACTTGAGTAAATCAGGGAGAGGTTTTAACTCAAGTTTAGGTGGAGATACAACAGAAGGTGGCATAGGAGAACTAGCCAAAGGGGGAAGAGGTTCATAAGTGGACACCCAAGAGGCAGACTGAAGATGAGAAGTAGAATCAAGAGTAGAATTCATCTCACCTATGGTACTTCCTACATCAAATAATCTTAATCCCCATGGGAAAGACAGGTTCCTAAGGGATCAATGCTCAAAATAGCAGGCAAGGCTTCTTTAATCATTCCATCAATCATATCAATAAAAAAGCACTCAGATTCATCTTCAAACACAGATTGAGTAGAAGCTTTAAAAATGTTAAGCCTAACCCTCATGTTCATGACTGAGACATCCATAACTCCCGACCTGCAATTAATGGTAGCATTAGCTGTGGCTAGGAAGGGACGTCCTAAAATAAGAGGGATCTGCTTAGAAGCATAAGTAAGGTCCATATCCAACACAACAAAGTCAACAGGGAAGAATCCTTTATCAATTTACACCAAGACATCATTTATTCGCCCCTTAGGAGTCCTAACCGACCTATCAGCAAGCTGAAGGGTATAGTTGGAAGGTTGCAGTTCACCTAATCCCAACTCTAAGTAAACATATATGGTATCAAATTGACACTAGAACCCAAATCCAAGAGTGCCCTTTCAATTTTGTGATTGCCAATAAAACATAAAATGGTAGGGACACCAGGATCTTTGAACTTAGGGGGAGTATCACATTTCAGAATTGAACTCACTTGTTTACTTAGAAGAACCTTTTTAGACTTGTCATCTTTAGATTTTTGCTTAAAAGTGCACATGTCTTTAAGAAACTTAGCATAGGTTGAGATCTGTCTAATCGCTTCTAAGAGGGGAAGATTGACCTTAACTTGCTTAAAGGTCTCTAGGATGTCATTTCTTTGCTTGTTTTTCTTGGAAGGAAATGGTGCATCCAAAACTTGAGGGTAAGGAACCCTTGGCTTATATGCTATAGTGAGGTCAGATATAGCAGGAGAAGGGGATAGGTCGTTCTCTTTTTCAATCTCAAGGTCACTCTTCATGGTCTTAAGTCCTTCATCTTTATCATGTTTCTTCTCACTCACCTTGTTATCCACTTCTTTACCACTCCTAAGAACCATTACAGCTTTCAATTGTTCAAATTGTTGACCTTTAGGGTTCTATATAGCGTGAGTTGGAAGTTTTCCTTCTTCTCTTTTACCTACAGCTATGGCTAGTTGCCAAAGTTGGGTTTCTAATTTAGCTATAAATTGTGAGTGAAAGTCAACTATATACATTTTAGACTCAACGCCTTGGACCTTAGAATCAACATTTTACACAACAGAGGTTAAGGTTCCAAGGGCAGAAATTACCTTGTCTATATTAGAGCTCCCAGATGGAGCTTGATGGGAAGAGGGAGGGGTATATCTCTGGTTTTGAAAACCAGGAGGGGTAGATCTGCTAGACTGGGTCTGAGGATTCTCAACATTTTGAGACCTCCATGAAAAATTAGGATAATTCCTCCAACCATGATTATAGGTATTAGAATAAGGGTTATTAGATTGAGGAAATCCTTTAGCAGCATTCACTTGTTCAGTCACACAGTCAGACTTACCAATACACGGACAATCAACAGAAGCATGCATGGGACTAGTACAAATCGAACACACATCTTACATATTAGGGGCATTAGACACTCTATTCATACACAACCATTGATCAAATTTCTTGGCTAAAGCATCAACTTTACTAGAAAGGTCGATTGAATGTGAAACCTCATAAATCCCCCCCTTTACTTTCTAATTGCCTAGGCAAATTAGAATGTGAGGAAGTAGCATGCAAGTGTGAATTTTCACTTAAATGCTCAAATAATTCCCAAGCTTCTTCAAGAGTTTTGTACAAAAAACTACCACCACATGACACATCAACCATCTGCCTATTATGCTCATCTAAGCCAGAGTAAAAACTCTGGACAAGTTGCCACATAGGTACTTCATGATGAGGACAACATCGCAACAACTCTTTAAACTGTTCCCAACTTTCATACAATTGCTCATTTTTATTCTGTGAGAAGGTGGTTATAGCACGTCTTAAGACAGTCAGTTTACCAATAGAGAAAAACTTTTTCAAGAATTCCTTTTGTAATTGATCCCAAGTGTTGATATTGGTTTTAGTGTCCAACCAAGCTTTAGCTTTATCTTTTAAAGAAAAAGAAAAAAGCCGCAAGCGAAGAGCATCATCAGAGATATTATTTAAAAACACAGTAGAGCAAATCTCTAAGAATGTATCAACATGCTTGAAAGAATTTTCAAACTCTAGCCCACAAAGCGACAGGAGCATTTGGATAAGAGAATGTTTAATCTCAAATGGCACTGTAACGGTGGGCATACGTGATCGTGTTGGTGAGTCATATGTGGCGGGAGTGAAGTATTCTTTAAGTTGCTTAGGTGGTGGGGTTGATTGTTCTTCAGCCATTTTGTTCTTAGATTCTAATTTCTTAGCTCTTATCTCACGAAGAAAGCATTCAATTTCAGGATTATATAGTTCAAGATCTAAGTACAAAGAACGTCTACCAAGCATATACCAACAAACAACAAAAAGAAAAGAATGTAATCACCGCAATAATAACCATCAAACAAAATAAAAGGGAAAAAAGAAAAGAGAGATAAGAAGAGAGAAATGAAAAAAAAATTAAAAAATTAAAAAAAACAAATAAAAGAAAGACCCAAGGGAAGGGGGAAAATAACAAAAAATAATAAAGCAAAATAAAGCAAAATAAAATAAAAATAAATAAAAATAAAATTAAAAAAAAAAGAATGAAGGAAATAAAAGGGGAAGGGATTGTTAGATTAGGTGCAATAAACAAAATAACAAAAAGAAAAAAAAGTTAGATTAGGTTGTTAGATTAGTGGGGAAGGGGGAAAAAATAAATTAAAAGAAAGTAGATTAGGTTAGAAGGAATAGGAAAAATAGTTAGATTAGAAGGGAGCGGGAAGAATAAAAATAAAATAGTTAGATTAGGAGGGATTGGGGAATGAAATAAAAAAGAAAAGAGAAGGGGATGGAGAATAAATAAATGAAATTGTTAGATTAGCAAGGAAGGGGGGAAAAAATAAATAAAAAGAATAAAAGGAAAAGAAAATGTAAAAATCACTATTTGTCCCTGGCAATGGCGTTAAAAACTTGATGTGGATTTTATGTTCTAGTTTTAAAACTTTTTTTACTTGCAAGTACACAAGGTTAATTGTAAACTAGCGAATATTAGGGTGTCGATCCCACGAGAAATAATAGTGATTTTAGACTTAGCCTTTCCGATTATAAAGAATAATTTAATTTTCAGAGTTGGATTATCAAAATGAATTAACGAACAAAATGAAGAGCAAATGAGCAGTAAAATAGAGAGAAATCAAATAGGAGAAAATTCTAGGACTTTGGATTTCACCTTTGATGCCAATATTGATTCACTAATTCAAATGGGGATTCAATTTATCTCTTGTTCAACCCAAGCTACAAGCATTATGCCATAAATTAAAGAGATGATTATAATTATAAAGTGAGATGATTTATCTAGTGGTTTAGCATGAACTATTATTTTTAGACATAACTCATCTAATTTCTAGCATAAATTATTCAATTTAAACCATTATAATTTTAAGCTCAAATTGCATAATCATTATATTAGCCTACAAGGTCTAATATTCATTTGAGATAGCAAATTAAACTAGTGTCATCAACATGATTAAACGTTAGTATTAAGATGCGGAAGTCAATGATGATCAAATATAAACTCAAGATTATGCAAAAGAGATAAAAATAACCCCATAAGAAATTAGCAAAAGAATATTATTATTAGGGATCCATCCTAGTCCTAGAAATGAGTAGTTTAGCCGGTTATAGTTAGGAAAAACACCATTGGAATTGGTATATTTCACTTCCTATGTCCAAACCTTATACTCAATTACACAAAATTATGAAACTTAGTATAAACTCTCAAATTTGACTCACAAATGAGATGAGAAGAGAAGAGAAAAGTAGCTAATAAAGCTTATTTTCTTCTTAACCCCTCAATCCAAATGATCTTGTCTTACAAAGACTCTCTCTAAAAAAAAAAATGAAAGATGAAAGGACAAGAAAATGCTTGAGTGAGTGGATGGAAGAATGAGTGTGAGTGTATGAGTGTGTGGATGGATATGAGTGTGTGGATCCCTATACCCCTCAACTCATGGCCCCGTTTTATAGTGGAAAATCCAACCCCTTTGGATATCCCAAAATTAATGAAAATTAATTGCAATTAATTTGGGATGTTACATGCATGGTCATGGCTAGTCATAAGTATAATATTAATTTTGATTAATGGCATTTGACTAGGTTAAGAATTAGCCATGTGGGAAAATGGGAGATCTTCTTCTTCTTCTTTTTTTTTTTTCCCTTTCTTTTCCTTTGGGCTTAAGTTTGGACTCTAGGCATTGCACTTGTAGGAGTTCCGAGTAGAATTAATTAACTTCATCCCAAACTCTTCTATTTTTAGTTGTCCTACAAGTTTCATAAAATCTGTATTATTTACTCAAAAATATATTTCAAAGACATAAAAATAGGTGAAATAAAGGAGAGAATTATATATAAAATATGAATAATCAGGGGCGTCACCCTTCGCGGTGCGATGACGGCGTTAGAGAGTAGGTAATTGGAGATTTCGGTCCAAGGTAAAGATTGTTGGGTTTCGTGGCCCAAAATCCAAGAATTGGCATGGTGGGACTGTGCTAGACGACACGGACATGTCAGGGCGAAGAAGCAGAGCGTCGAGGGAAGACAGAAAAACGGCACTGGGGTGTCGTGCCACGTGGCACCGTCGTGTCGTGCTCAGTTTTGGGCCTCGAGTTCTGGTGGCGGTTAGGGTTACTTCTGCGTGCAGTTTTCTCATGACGGCTAGGGTTCTTTTCTAAGGGACTTCTAGACCCTATATAAAGAGGCTATACCTAGGATCTAAAAGAACAACTGAACTCCTGAACTCCTGAATCCCTAAACACATTAAGAGGTAGAGAGACTTTGAAAGAGATTATAAGAGAGATTGTAATTCTGCTATTAGATCAAATCATCTGTTGTAATTGTGATCGTTTTGTATTCTTCCTACTCATATAGTGGATTGTTTGTGCTCGTCGCCGTCCGTGGTTTTTTCCCGTATTAGGTTTCCTCGTAAATCTTGTGTCATTACTTTGTTCTTGTTATCATTCTTTAAATTTCTGAATATCTGTTTCATCCTATTGCTTCCGCTATTACTTTGCTTTATTTCCTAACAGTGAGTCATTAAGAATGCAATACAAAGACATTTAGCATTACTTCTAAATCGAAGGATATATAACTTGAAGGTGTTTTAGCAGCAGCCAGCAATGGCTTGCGTTGGCAAAAGGGATTGTCATCTCTTCAATTTTCAATCGGAGAAGAGATGGTGATTGGTAGAGATGGTTCATGTTCTGATTCTAGAGGTATGATGAGGATATTAGTTGCACTCCAAATGTTGTTGTATTGACAATAATCAGAACAGAGGCGGGGGACACCTTGCTTCTTTTTTTTTTTTTTTTTTTTTAAGTGAGCGGATGGATTGAAAATGGATGGGACCAAATCCGAGAAATCATTTGTTTTCTTGTATATTTTCTCACATTAAAAATGAAAAAAAAAAGATTTTTTTCCGCCAACCTTTTCCCTATTTACTTTTTTACCTTTAATTTGCATCCCATTACATTTTTTGGGTCCAAACCTTGGCAGCACATCCATTTTATTAACTAAAGCAATAACACTTCATAACTAAATTAAAACAACTACGCATTAGGCATGTTTGAGCATTCCCATTGAAGATAACAAGAAGATCATCATTCTACTCTTCCCAAGGAAATTTAGGCACCTTGGCATGTCCATCGTCTCAATGAAGGTATTGAAATTTCCTTCATCAATTTGTAATGTCCAAATTAGTCATATTTTGCGAGGAGATAGTAACAAAGATCATTATGCAGTAAAATTTTCTTCACGTCTCAGAAAGTGGGATGTATGAGTGATGTAAATTTTTCTTATGTTCTTATTGACAATAATTCAGGAAAATCTTTGTCGAAAGGCTATATAAATAGTAGTGATACTTTACCTTTCTTTATAAAAAAGAAAAGAAAAAACCCATGGGACCTTTACACTCCAGAATATCCACCCAAATTATTTGTTTATAGCAAGAGTTCATGTAATTGTTAGAGTTTGCAAGAAGATTTTGCAAACAAGAGAAGAAAAATGGAGGGAATACTTCGTCTATGAAGTGACTTTCATGGCCACCTCATCCTCTCCGCCCCAAAAGAATCCTAGCCTCCGTCTCCTCTGTTGAAAAGGTTGTCATCAGCCATTTCAAAAAGATAATAAATTCCATTTTGAGTAAATTGTCTGCCAATAGTTGCCAGAGCGAGAATCAAGGTGACACTCATAAAAGATACACAATGAAATAAATAATACTCAAATGGTTTAAACATATCAAAAGAAGGGATATAAATATTCCTGTCTAGAACTGTGAGAGGATTGACCTTCCAAAAAGCAAGAAGGGTGAAGGAAGACCAAAAACGAATTGAAATGAGGTGACATGTCTCAAGATATAACTATCTGAAGATCTAGAATTACAGTGATGGATTTTAAGGGCTATTCTTTTCGTTGGTAAATCCTAATTTACCAATCTCAACTAACGTTAACCCACTTCAACAAAAAAGTTTAACTTCAATCCACTTCAATGATCTTTAACCCACTTTACAAAAAAATATCAACTTCAACCCATCATATAAAAAAATATACCAACTTCAACCCACTTTAACCAAAAAATAACAACTTCAACCCGTTTTAACTAGTCCCAACTAACTTCACCCATTTTCCAACCCATATTTTCCAATGAAAAGAATAAGCCCTATGTGCTTAGTTGGTTACTCTTCACCCTTTAGGCAATGTTGTCCAAAATTAGCAATTAAAGTAGCAAATAGTGATTCTATTTTAACTATTAACGGATATCTATTTTTTTGATAAGAAAAAGGAATAATTTATTAATGAAAAGCCATATGGCGTATACAAATGGATAGCTATTTAGATATATAGTTCAGGTAAATGTGTTTGGTAAATTTAGCTATTTAGTTAGTTAATTAATATAAATTGACATGAAAGGATATAGATAGTTTTTAAATATAAAATTTCCAAAGGGAATATTTTGATCCAAAAAAAATGTGAAATGCTATTTTTGAATGCCAACAATTAATACTATAGGCTTTTCAGAAACTATAAATGCTACTTGAAATGCTAGTCTAAATACTAGGTTATTGAATACTAAAAATTGACCAATTAGTACATCAACTTAATCAAAACGCTAACTGCTATTTAAAACGTTATTGTCGAATACAACCTTAATCACTTAACAGGCATTGCTGTTAGTGTTATTGTAGTCGTCTGCTATGCATTATATTAATATGCTCATTTTATAAACTACTTGATATTATTTCCGTGCAACAAGTTTCATCTCAATAAAATGTTTTCGAAGATTTATATAGGTCGTATGAAATCGATCTCTTTGCTTGCACATATACTTGCAGGGGTTAAGGCTGACGCTACCTATATTTTGGCCTTTACAGATCCCGTAAAAGCAGGACTTACACTGGGAGTGATTCGTATTCTTGTTGTTTGTTAACAGTTAATTAAGAGAGAGCTATCCTTTGAACAAGTCAGGCTCTTCATTAGTAAAAAGGTTTTGTTAACCATACGATGACAATGAGAATATTAATATATTTTCTTTTGGAAAGTGCACTGGCGTGGTCCAAATATTTGACTTTCAAATCATTATAGCAAATCTTTTAAAGTCCTCCATCAGTATTAACAATAAAACTGTGTAGTTGTTGAATGTTACTTCTGATAGGATTGTCATGGTTTCAGGGCCGAACATCAATTATATTTATATTAGTTATTTAAAAATCCAATGTTGCCTCAGGTTTTCAAATCTCTGACTACTAAGGTTGCGATCATCATTTGTTATTGTAAGTATTATTTAGCAATTCATTGAGAAAATCGTCAATTTTTTAGAAGGGGAGAAAGTGGGAACAATCAAACTGCAATATTTGAATGCTAACAAGATCGGTTACGTGGTTTTAACAAAGGTAAAAGAGATAATTGGAATAAGTTAAAACACCTCCCCCCTGTGCCTGAGTACATCATCTAGAATTTGCATAAGATAAGGAGGAAAATACATTTGAAGAGAACGAAGTTGTGATAGAGCGTTGAATTTTGACAGCCAATCCATCCATGTCGACTTGATGACTTCCCAAAGACATGATTGATTTGGAAACGAATACGCTGTTGCGCGACCCACGTATGAATATCTTGTATAATACTTGATATTTGCTATTGGATACGAAGTTCCCCTTCAACGTTTGAATCATAATTTTATTATTACCTTCGATAAAAATTTTATTAAAGCATTCTTGTATTGCTGATTGAATTTCATCTTGCAGTGCTGCGATCTCCGTAGCCAACACGGAAGCTTGTCCGCAGCTCTTGCCTGGAGTAATTTGCCCGTGTGACATTGTTTACAAAAACAACCGCTAGAGATAAAACTTGTAGACCCGATCTCATCATATGAAGACAGAAATGCCATATCTTAAAGGACATTTAATATGCTTTGCTACCACTCTTATCAGTTTTACGCTCACATAAGAAGTTTGACATGTATACATCACAAACATATCGGCTCATTTTAATTAACTTATTTAGTTATCAGCATTAAATAAAAGTGGCCAGTATAGCTGAGGATACAACACCCCCCCTCCCCCGCCCCCGGGGGGAATGCCAAAGTCAGTGCAAATTATCATTGCTCGTGAATAAGATGTACAGTACTTGGTAAGAATAACTCTTGAAGAGACATGATAAATTATTTCAAATTGGCTGTATATGCACATCTTCCAATAAGCCGCCTAATTGTTGAATAATGCTAGTAACGTGGCCAAGCACCTTTCTCCAAAGGTGTCCTTCCAGGAAGAACCCCCCCAAGCACAGAAACTTGGCGTGCAAGCACTTCCTCTTGAGTAAAATACAAAGACATCTGCCAGAATCGCCCATGATCTGCATATATGTATATATGTCAATGGGATTCACTGCAGCCTCATCTAGATGTAAAAGCCTCCGCCAATCATGTGCCCAGATTGTCGTCCTCACTTCGTTCTTCTTCCTAGCTCAGGAATGGGCCACCTGACGCCCTTCCTTCGATTAGCTGCTTCGCTAGCAGCGCATAATGTTCAAGTCACCTTGATTACGGCACACCCAACAGTCTCCCTAGCCGAGTCAGACACCCTCAAGCAGTTTTGCTTTGCGTTTCCTCAAGTTGCACACCGAAAGATGAGCATTCCTCCCATTGGCGATGCTATATCATTTGATGACCCCTTTACTCTCCACTATGAAGCCATACGTCGCTCCTCACACACTCTCTCCCCTCTACTCTCTTCTCTCTCACCACCCCTCTCTGCTGTCGTCACTGACATGAGCTTGACCTCCGTTGTCATTCCCATCACTAAAGAACTCAACCTTTCTAACTACATATTCTTCACATCCTCGGCAAAAATGCTTGCAATTTATGCAATATATCACAAAATAGCAGCAGATATTGCGGGGGAGGGCGATGTTTTTTTGGCTCCGTCTCTAGAATCCATACCCAAGTCATGGCTTCCCCCGCCATTGTTGTCACAAGGCCATAATCTCCTCAAAACCCATTTCATAGAGAATGGGGAGAGTTTTCTACAATCAAATGGAATTCTTACCAACACATTTGAGGACTTGGAGAAAGATTCATTAGCTGCCCTTAATACCGGCCTCGTGGTGAATCAATTACCACCTGTGATTGCCATCGGGCTATTGTCACCCTGTGCATTTGAGGGAGGGGAAGTCGCAACGTGGCTCAATGACCAATCTGCTCGCTCTGTCCTGTATGTTAGTTTTGGAAGTAGGGCTGCCATCAGTAGGAAGCAGATGAGGGAGCTGGGAAACGGGTTAGTAAGCAGCGGCTGCAAGTTTCTATGGGTGGTAAAGGCTAGAAATGTCGATCGTGAAGATCGAGAAGAGTTGGAAGAAATGGTAGGGAAGGAGATCCTAGAGAAGGTGAATGAGAAAGGTCTTATGCTTAAGACATGGATGAATCAAGATCAGGTACTGAGTCATACAGCAATTGGTGGCTTTCTAAGTCATTGTGGTTGGAATTCAGTAACCGAGGCCATATGGCACGGAGTTCCCATCTTGGCATGGCCACAGAATGCGGACCAGAAAATAAATGCAGATTTAGCGGAGAGAAATGCAGTTGCAATATGGGAGAAGAACTGGGGATGGGGAGGCAAAGAATCAGTTGGAGAAGAGGAGATTGCACCGAAGATCAGGGAACTGATGGAGAACGAAATGCTGAGGAATAAAGCTGAAGAGATCAGAGACAAAGCAAGGACAGCGTTGAGGCATGGAGGGAGTTCAAAGAACAATTTGATTGGCCTCATAGAATCGTTAAGGCAAAAGCATAGATTCCGCTAAGAATTTAGCAATATACTGAACACGTATTAAAGCATGCAGGAAAGCGTGCATTTTTACAGGAAAAATTAGCTGAATGGAATCACAAAATCATCAATGTTTCTTAGCGAAAAAACTATCTAAACCCTCGTTTCTGCGGAGATCATGTCCCTCAATAAACAATTAGTCTCATACATTCACGTGTCGGAACTCATGCTGATGATAAGAACATATTATGCAAACGGCATAGAACCGTAAAGACATAAAAGCAAATCTCCTGCATTAATATATTGTCCAAGCCACTGTCTGAGCAATTCTTTTATTGACAGAACAGTGTACGAAGGAAGGATGACGAGACCAAAAACCAAAAAAAAAAAAAACAAAAAAAAGAGGAAGGAAAAAACAGAGAGAGAGAGGCCAAGGAGTAAAACTTAGGAAGCCAAAGCACGCTTTGATATGACATCAAATGATATTCCATTCTGTTGAAGGCGTTCTTGAAGATCAGTTGGTCCAAATACTATTCCAGGTGGAAAGACACCTCCCTTTGGCAGGTTTCCACGCTGACTCAGGATAATAAGAGCACATTGCACTAAAATAATGGGGGTGGTTATATAACCAATCTCCGGTCCCATTACCCTTGTTATTATTTCATAGTCCCGTTTCTTGTTTGCCAAAGACGTCGTACTGCTGTCGCTAAAACCTTGACCGACAAACCACATTTTGAAGGTAGCACTTTCCACTTCTTCTTCAGTTGGCCCCTTCTTCCTAAACCATCCAAGACTGAAAACTTCCGGAAATTTCAGAAGCAGCCACCTTCCAAAAGAACAACTACCTAGGAGTCCAATAAACACACCCACAGTGATGATCCGTAAAGTGCCTAATAGTGATTTGGTGCCTATCTTCACCCCGAAATGTGCTGGCTTCACAGTGGACCAAAATGCTTCCCTTTTCGATATCTGATCGGGGCTTTCATTCATTCCCGGAAGACCGCACGGGTTTTCTGCTAGGGTTGTAAGCGTTCTTCGAACAACAGCAGAATCTGCTGAAGGCAGCCTCACAGCCCAGAGGCCTAGCTCTTTCTGGTGCTCTACTGTGGGTCCTTTGGGAGGAGGGGGACCTGGAATCTGCACAGCCCGAGTAAAATAGCATGAATTATTTTTTGGGAGTAATCCATTCATCCATCACGGAGATACATCAGAAAGCCCGGCCCCTACCCCCAAAAACAAAAGAGACGAAGGCAGACAGACAAAAGGAGAAAAAGAAACAGCTCAAAAATCAAACCTGCATATTCCTCCCGCCTAGTTTCCTACGGTAATGGACATAGGATCTGGGTAATGAGGAAAAGCAACCTCGACTACCCACAAGCGGAGAACTGAATTATGAATTCGTATACCCTCCATGTTTACATCTCAATAGAAATATTAATGCATGAACCAATAACGACCTAGCTAATCAATAGCTTCCACAATGACATACTTTTGAAAGAATACATGGACCTAGCAAAACTTATCCGAGACCCGAACCAAATGACCTGGACCCATTCCCGTACCCATACCCGACCTGACATCCGAAATATGTTCACCCAAAAATAGACCCGAAACCTGAATTGAACCGAACAAAACTATAGCCGATCCGAAATTTTTACAAAATTGTTTATTTTTGTATGACAAGCGTATTGAACAAAAAATCGGTTAATCTGAAGTCGAACCGAGCCGAAATTCACCCGACCCAAACCGAACCGACTCGAAATGTCATTTAACTTGAAATATTACCTGACCCAAACTTAACCAGAATGATCCATTTGCCAGATCTAAGAATACACCATATTTCAGTCACCTACATGTAATCTTCCTCAATCACTTATTGGAACCAGTGATCAAGGGAGTAATTTCACTTTTACCCCATCTAACCTCAGTACAAATTTCTGCCTTGCCTTCAAGGTGTTTATTGGTTGGCTATGATTTATTTTTTTCATATTAACGAAATGTATTATCTGGCTATGTACCAAGTTTGCGAATTTGGCAACTTGTTCTAAGATATACAACTTTGTTGTCTATGTAAAAGCAGCTCAAAACAAGCTTTTCTCCTTGCTAGGAACTTGTACTATGTGAAATTGCTGAAAATACATCGCAATTTTGAGCATTTGGCAACTTGTTCTGGGATATATGATTTTGCCGTCTATGTAAAAGCAGCTCAAAACATGCTTTTGTCCTTGCTAGGAACTTGAATTGGGTGAAATTGCTGAAAATACATTCAAAGTCCCAAATTAAATTCTTTGCTTCATCCTACTGCTTTTTTTTTTTTTTGGGGGGGGGGGGGTTTGTAAAGCTGATCGTCTCACTTCTAAGTGGCATGAAATTCTGAGGAAGATTTGCGATCGAGTAACATGTACAAAGTAGGAGGTTAAATTTTCCGTCTTGATAGCTGCCTATTAGCAGTAGTAGCCTATTGATCACTTATCAGATTTATAGTCCAACTGAACCAACCGGTGCACGTATCATATCGGGGGTCAAGTGGTTGATGATCCCTTCAAGCGTTAGCCTTGAGGGTGGGATAGTCAGAATAGCTAGCAACGATACCAAGCATGATGATTCTGGAGGTATTAGTGAATCTCACATTCAGTAAACTTCCCCTTGAATTCTAGACATCTTAGTCTGATCAGCCTACCATACCTGTTCTTCACCATTTTAACTGGTGGTCATTATACGGCACATACCTAAAGCTCCTTTGACAAACAATACATGATGAAATCACGGATACTGAAACGCCTTCATCAAAATTATCAAATAACTAGCAATTCAGACACATTTTACTTCATGCAGAGCAACCAATTACAAATGACTACATCACCACCACCAACTGGACATCACAACATTGATAAAGTCCAATCAAGAACACAAAGATCAAAAGCAACATGATCAACTCATACCTGGGGGCGAGGCCTCTTAGGCCGAGACCTCCGCAACTCACGAAGCACCTGAGCATTAGCAATCCCAAGAACAGCCGACTCATAGGTAGCAAAATTCCCCACAATCCTCTTCTGACTCTCCAAGCACAAGTAAGCCTCGACGCTATTCACCACCATGGGCGGGACCCACCGCCTGGAATTAAACATGAGCCCAAGCTCAGCGGGCACCGAGTCGAACCCACAAGCCGAGACTACCAGACTCCCCTGACTCACCGCCTGCTCATGGTACTGCACCTCCACTCTCTCCATGAACTCCGGCTCACCGCAAATGTCCAAATAGTCGCACCCCACTTCGACGCAGGCTCGGACAACGGGCTCGCCATGGAGCCGGAATGGTCCGACGCAGTTGAGGAGGAGCCGGGTCTGGCGGCAGAGGTGGCGGAGGGAGTCCGGGTCTGAGGTGTCCGCGGTGAGGATGGGGATGGGCGATGGAGGGTTTGGTTGGGATGCCCAGGAAAGAGACTCGGAGAGTTTGTGGTGGTCACGGCCGGCGATGGCGAAGGAGAGAGAGGGGGATGGGTTTTGGGGGTTGATGAATTTGAGGGTTTCCCGGATGACGTACTTTCCGGTGAAGCCTGATGCGCCGAAGATGATAAGATCGAAGGGGGAAGGTTGGGAAGAAGGTTGATCGTCCGCCATTGATCGAGGATGATGAGAAATGTGAGTTCGGGGGTTGTTGGGGAATTGACTATTGAGGGAGCACTGTAGAAGTGGTTCCGGCGGCGACAAGGCAGTTGGGCGTGATTGTGGGAATCATGAATTCATGACTGTTATCTATAATTTCGGTACTTCAAAAAATTAAAGAATTCCTAAATCTCAAATGGCGGATTCCGAGATAGAACGGTGAGTGTCAAATCGAATCTGATTTATATGGAAAGATTATAGCCCATTCCCATTATTGTCCGAGTGTTTTTTCCGTATTGATGAGTGTCAAGTGTCATTGGACTCTTATCGAGTTCATTATAAAAAAAGTCATTGTGTTTTGCAGTTTAACTCAAAAATATTATTAATTTTTTTATTTGGTAGCAAATTATCACTGTGTTAAGAAAATTGATGAGAAAATATCATGTGATGACTTAATAATTGGTGATTGCTCGTAAAAATTTAATTTGGAATTTTTTTAAACAGGAAATCACCTTTTTGAAATGGAAAAAGATTTTCGTTGCCTTTTTTTACCACCCCCGTTCGCATTCTCTTCTTCCTCACCCCTCTCTGTTCTTGAACCCTAACTGTCGAATTTGTATGTTTTCTGCGATTATCTTGCACAATTGATTGTGCAGAAAGACTTGTGGTGAGGCTTCGACTTGAAGCCTGTCTAAAATTTGATACAAATATGCCGACTTCAAGCAAATCTGGCCCCTGCTGTCCAGAACCAAAGAAGATATGCAATTGCAATAGAAGATGCAAAGTTGCTATTAATATGACCCTGAAAAACCCTATGCACAGGCTTGTGCGTTGTAGAAATTATGGTGGTGACGGCGGTTGCGATTATTTTGAATAGGTAGATGAATCCTTAGATGAGAGAGTGAGGTCTATGGTGGTGAGCTTAATGGTGAGTAATGACACAATGGCATCAGAAATAAAGAGATTGGAGAATGATTTGGAGGCTCAGAAGCATGAGGTGAAGAAATTGAATGAGAAAAATCGAAGGATGAAGCTGAAGTTGTATGCATGGCAGAGAAGGTAGAAATTGTATCCATTTTTTGTAATTGTGTTCATTTTGCTTGTTGCAATGTACATTGGGTATGTGTGAGAGCAATTTAGCTCCTGTGTACTGAGGTTAATTAGGTAGATTGGATTGTAGTTTGTTTAGGTGTGGCATTGGAATCTACTAGTCTTTGGATTACCTGTGTTGTTGGTTGTTTAGGTATGATATTAAGATGAACTAGGACATTGCTATTTTTCTGAAGAAAGGGAAGGGGAAAAATGACCTATCTTGTGTATGTATGTATGAAATTAGAAATGTAATCAAACACAAGTTTGTTGCAACAAAGAATGACAGTGCTTTTTCATTCAATTCATCCAAAAGATTAAGCTTAACATTTGTAGTTTTTGCAATTTCTTTGGCTAACAGTGCAGTATGCAGCATCAACAAGTTTGCCCTACTTAAAAACCCATGGCACTTGCAAAAGCAAGAAGAGCATCCACAAAAGGCTAACATTGCCGCATACATACATCCTAATCTTAAGCTTCTTTGCTCAGTTGCTCAGTGACTACAATCTGTCTTTGCTCAGTTGCTCAATTGCTACTGCAGTTCCTCCTAATCTTAAGCTCCTTGCTTGATGGTTGCACTATCTGTCTTTGCTTAATTGTTGCTGAAGTTCCTCCTCTGTTTGCTACTATCTACCCAACTTGTGCAGTTGCCATTGTCAATGGAGTCAAGACAGTACTGACAGTATAGGTTCTGATCTCATCTGCTGAGGCTACATGTCAAATACAAGATACAAGTCATTGGTAGAATGTTAGTATTATTATGAAATGAACCAAATACATGTCAAATACATGTGATTTTATTAAATGGACCAACCTGAGGTGTTGGGATCATGATCATTCTATCAAGTTGAGAGGGTGCATGGGATGAATCTGAGGCTCTGTGGTTCACTTCAGCCTGCACAATGATATAACCATGAATTAGTGGGGTCTTAGGCTTTCAAAGAAACATCAACCACCAAGAACCACACCCCCCCAGAAAAAGAATTAGTACCTGTTTGTTACATGTTGTTTTGTTGTGTCCAACAACTCCATACTTGGAGCAGGTCTTCTTATGCCCTTTCCTTGAGACTTTGCCAGAAGAATCAAAATGCTCCTTGCTATGTTCACGTTCCTCAACCCTTCTCTTAAAAGCCAAAATTTTCATTGAGACATCAAAATTTGATGGGAGGACAGTAGACAAATCTTGCTTAACCCATAGGTTGCGACCATTAATGGGGTTAATAGCATATGCAAAAGCCTTTCTATACTTATCTATTGAATAGAACTTATGGACAAAATCCTCTACTTTCTGTCTTTCCTTTCTCATGACAGCAATGGCATGTAAGCAAGGGATACCACTTAACTCCCATGCTCTACAAATACATGTCTTCTCTACTATGCTAAAAACATAGCCCACAAAGCCATGGTATACACTATACTTGCCATTACCAGCTGCACGTGCTTGCCAGAACCTACTAGAGTCCTTCGGTTTCTCTATTTTCTTCATTACCCTAGGACATATCTTCCTATCATATGACTCACATAGGTCATATTTTTTTCCCACTCTAGACATGACAGAAGTAAAGATGTCCTCCAACATGGATACAATTGGCTTGTACCTTGCCTACAAGTTACACAAGCACAAAATTTAGTATAAGTTATGTGTCATTTAGTTAAAGATTAAAGATAATTTGTAGAGAGCAACATACCTCAATGATAGAGGCATTAAATACCTCAGCCATATTGTTGTCTATCGAGTCACATTTAGGAGAGCTACTAAAAAAATATCGTCACCACTGCTGAGGGTTCTTCTTAACAAGAAAATCTTAAGCACCTAGATCATGTTCTTTCATCAACTTCATTTTCTTTTCAAAATCAACTAGGGTGGTAGACTTCGCAATGGCCCAAAATACCTTTCTGAACTACATGCCCCTATATTTCTTGCGTAAGTTGGCATAAATATGCCTTGCACACAACCTATGCTCAGCTCGAGGTAGGTAGGTCTTCACAGCATCAACTTATCCTTTCTGTTGGTCAGAAATTATATAACACCCTATGCCATCTTTCATTTCAAGATCTTTTGCAAGTAATAAGATAAACCAAGCCCAACTAATTGAATTCTCTCTTTCAGTCACTGCCCATGCAACAGGGTATATCTGATTATTGCCATCTCGACCAACAGCTACTAAAATTTTCCCTTTCCAAGGGCCCTTGATGAAGCAACCATCAATAGAAATTACTGGCCTATGACCCTCTAAACAACCTCTCTTCAGCTGTCCTAGGCAAATGTATATGCCTGCAAACTCATCTTCATCATTGTCATTCTTCTTGGATGAGGCTACTGCTGTGCTGTTTGGATTCTTTGCTCTAAGCTCTAAATGATAATCATACAACATGTGAAATTGTTCCTTGTAATCTCCCACAATATTAGCAATTGCCTTTCTCCTTGCTTCTTGACACATTTGGATGTTCAGGTTGCAGTTTCTTTCTTGATCAACCATTGCATTAGACACTCTTGGCTTCATGTGTGGCTGGATCCTAAAGGTCTCAATGTATGTCTCCGCAAGGAAATCAACACTGTAATTCCTTGTACCCTTCTCAAAGTTAAATCTCAAGCAATTATGGGTGTCCTATATTGCCTTTATTTGAAAGGAATGTGCACCACTGCAAGCAGAAGCCCATATACTCCATGTACGCCCCTCCCCTATGCAGTGAACTTGGTATCTCTGCTTGTCACTCTTGGTGACCTTTAAACTATACCCAGTTTGACTTTCATAAGTTTGCACAGCTTTCTTCAACTACTTCTTGTCAGTAAATAACAATACGGTTACCAATTTCACATCCTTAGGTCTCAATTTTTTGTTAAACTTAGGGAATTGTCTCCTAGCTATCTTTTTATTTCCTTTATTTTCATCATCTTCAGACTCATTTGGACTCATAATCTCATTAGAATCCTTATCATCATCTCCTAATCCATCAAGAATTACTCCCTCATCACCACTACTTCCTACTTCTTCAGAACATCCCACAGCCTTTTCCAATTCAATTTCCTTTTCCCTTCTTGCCTTTTCATTTATCACTGTTTCTCTCAACAAACAGATATCTTCATCATTAGTTTCTGATTGCACATCATCATCATCAGAAAATAGTTCAAAATTAGAGTCAGATAGAGATATATTAAGCTCCTCCAGACCAGCCCCTTCAAGGACATCATCATCCACTTCAGGCCCCACAGCAACCACATTTGACATATTCTACCAATTGTCCTCGTCTTCATGTTCTACATATATGCTAATAGAGAGCTCATTCATCAACAACCTAATTAGGTAATGCACATGTTCATCATTTTCTATGGGAACAAGGGCTTGCTCAAAAACCACATTTGGTTTCCTGAGGTGCAGTTTCCTAACTCTATGCTCCTCATAACCCATGTCAACCACTTTAGCCTTTAGATCATCAACACTAATCTTGTCTGGGTCTAAATAGCATGAAGTCATCTCCCTTTCAATATAAATCAAGTTAGGAATTCTAACAAACAAACCCCCATGATGAAAATCAAAAATTTTTTCTAATAGCAAAAATCAAAAAAATCAAAATTTGATACTGGCTATGCCATTGCATTCAAAAACCCATATCAATATGCAGTTCAAGACATACATAATTCAAGCAAAAGTAAAATTAAGTTAGGAGTTCTAACAAACAGTCACAATTTGCTAAATTAATGGCAGAAAGCCTAACAGAACAAAGTGTTTGTCCATCCAAATGCAACATACATAATTCAAGCAAAAGCAACTACAATTCATTTACTTTATCAATTACACTACGTCAAATAACCCTAATTTTGATTTTTACCCTTTTCACTTAGAAACCCTGGAAAACCCAAATTGCCTACCTGTTGCTGACATCCTTCAATCCTATGTTCATGCGATTCAATTGCTTCACCGTTTCTTGACAAAATCCAGAGCAAAATCACCTCTCAATGCTGTGCTCTTAGCTGCCGGAGTTCGGGTAGAATAGAGGAGGAAAATGAAGGATTTTGGGGATAGCAAGTACTATAGTTCAAAATGGAGAGAAGAAATAGAAAATGGAAAAAAGGGACAAAATAATTCTTTTTCCTTTTTTAAAATTTATATTAACCGGATTATATGTGTTAAAATAAAAGATAAATTTATTTGTACTGGCAACAAAATAGTAGCATACCGTTTTCTTACCAATTTTCTGAACACAGTGGCAATTTGCTACCAAAAAAAAGTCTGTGACATTTTTGGGTTAAACCGTAAAACACAATGGCATTTTTAGTCATGAATTGGACTCTTATCACACTGACCAAAAGATTTTATCACATTTGTTTGGAGGAAATTTTATTTTTTCATGCTAAATATAATCTATTCAAATCTACTAACCTTATAAAAGCACGAATGCAAGCTCCCAATTTATTGTAGCATTCTATAGTGCTATGTGAAAGAGATATACTGTAGATTAAAAAGTGTGTGGAGACAGTTTTGTCATTCATGGTGTTCTATAGTTAGTAAAAGTTTGATGTTGACAAAAATACTATGGATTGAAACTTTAAATAAATAGAGGGCATTAGGGTCATTTTGACATTAGTTTTTTCTGCTTTTGAGATTAGGTGGTTGATTTACACTTTTCTTTCCTCCATTTCTTGAGCCCTAGCCTAGACAGGAAATACCTCTTCCTCTCTCTGTCTCTCTCACTTTCTCTCTCTCTTCTAATGTCTTATCCTATCACCTTTTTGCCCTTCGTCTTTGTCTTTCTTCAAATCCTAGTGCCTTTGAAGGGTCTGCTTGCACCAATACACCTGCAACAACCCAAAAGTCAAATCACTGTCGTTGGAAAAAGCTGTGAAGGCATAATTTCAACCTTCTAGTGATGACAAAAAACTCCGCTCTCTTTCCAAGCGTCACGAGCACTTTTTCAACACTTTCTCAGTTCTTCAACGCATGTGCTCTTTATACTTATCTATGATCCCCCTATCTTTTCAATCTCTTAATTTATTGATGATTTGGTTGGGGTTTCCTTTTTGTGCTCAATATGTGAGCTCTCAAGGGATGAATTTCCATATGTAAATTCCTTTGAATGACTTGTGCTCTAAATTTTCTAATATTGGAACTGAAGGATTTGCTCTTGGGTTTTTATGTTGGGTGGTTTTGTAGGAGAAACTTCTTGAGTTTTGAGCTATTGATCCACCCTTTATAATTTCTCAAGTGTGCTTTTGATTTGCAGTTGATGAGACTCTCAATAGGGCTTTTCAGGTTACTTCATTGACTTCATTTGTTGTGTGCTCCTTACTTCCCTTGTGTGTGTATGTGTGTGTGTGTATTTTGGAGCGGGGTGGTTTAGTTCTTCAGACATGCTTTTTCTCTTTGTTAGATTGGGTGTCCGAATGATGTCTTTGAACTTCTAGGGCTTTGAATTTTTTGTCGATTTAAGGTCAATGGCTACATTTGGCTTGATATGTGACTAATGTGGTAAAGTTTCCATTAATTTTAATATTTCTTGGTCTTGTACTACTAACCAAGTATAGTATTAGCTACCCCAGTAAAAGAGCCATTATCCTTGAATTTGCTACACCCCACACTAAATGTAATGTGTATATGAATTATCTATGACATATACTTCTTTGTATGAGATTTCAGGTGTTTGAGTTCTTCTTAGGGAAGAAATTTAGCCACTCTATTTACTTTTCTTTTGGAGTTTTGACTGACATCACTAAGAGGTTCATGGGTTAGAGAACATGAACTATGCATGATTATCATGTTTAAGGGAGCTAATGTTGAAGATTGTAAAATTTGCTAATGCCAACTGGATGTTTTGTTTCCCTTTGTTTTATATTTTATATGGCCTTGACGGACTTGATTCCCCTTTCCCTATAATGATGATGTATTTGTTTAAGTGCTTAAGTGCTTTTTAGTCTAATAAATATGAGAATTGATTTTGCATTTGTCTCTCTAGATAGTGGAATAGGTGCCCTTTCTTTTTCTCTTATATAAAAAATGATCCTCTTTTTAGAATATTATGCAATATTGTCAGAATCAGATATGATTCTAGGAAAACTAGGGAAGTATCTTGGATAATTCAACTGTAAGCTTGAATGTGGTTAAGAAATATCAAAATTTCAAGCCATTGTTGTTGAAGTGGTTTGCTATATGGCAAAACTAAGTCTGGCGCTTTAGAAAATTTGTATTTTGTTTTAAATGAGTGTTTACCTTTCATTGGTATATACATTACATGTGGTTATGTATAATTTTTCTTATTTATTTAAGTAAATTAGGATCATATGTCTATGTCCTTATTCTTTTGAGTCTTGCTGAGTATGATGAAGCTCAGTTGTCTTAGTTGCTTGTTGTAGGAACGACTAGAATAGGGGTTTAGTTGAGGGGCTTAATGACCCAAATTTGTGTGTTATCTAGAATTCACAAAGAAGAGTAAGGGCAAGCATATTTAATTGATTTTAGCTAAGGCCCGACTTTGGCCATATTTGACCCCGCTTCCCCAATAATGAACCAAACAGCCTCTAAATTTTAAATATTATTGCTCTTTTAATATCAAAGTTTTAAAGCATATTCTACACATGTGGGATTCAATGGCTTTTTATATCTATGTCGTGTTGTTGATGAATATTGAAGGGCATGGTGTTTGTTACCCCTCTCACAAATTACGGACTTTTGCATTATACACATATTTTTTGTTTCAGTTTCCCCGAAAAGATGTGTAGTTCTTCTACAAAATTGGATTGCCCCTGCTTCGATCTTATGTTGATGTATCTTGCCAAGTTGGATACATTTAGATAAGTTACGATGAAATATTCTATGGTGGGACTCAAGAAGTTCTTTTGGTAAGACTTTTGAATTAGTTTGAAGATGGACAAAGGTTCATAGTGTCATGACAGTAGAGTTTTTACTGGATCATGTTTCCTTTGTGCCTTCACATTCTTTATACCTAGGTTAAAGGATTGTACGCAGAAACAGTAGTGGTTTAGGGATGAAAGGAAACATTCAAATGGTGTTTAATATACTTACCTAGAGTTTTTGTGTGTTGTAATATTTCATTTCACTTATTTTATTTTAAATGTTTTAAAAACGTTTGCAGGATCCATCTTTTCCTTTTTTTGTTGGTTTAAGTTGTTGGACATTACTGCTTTACAGTGCTATTCTTTGTCTATCATCTAGCCATTTTAATGGGAATGTGCTATGTTGAAATGAATAAAATTTTCTATGTTTGTTAATGAGTCTTTTTTACAATTATTTGGACATATTCCTATCCGTATCTAGCCTTTTCGGATACTGTTGCTAAACATGGGTAGTTTAATCCAACATTGTCTATGTTTCTGATTTTTAATCTTGGTTCCTTACTTGTGATTAGGTATATTAGGTGATTGTGGAAAGTTATTTTTATCAGTCGTGTGGATAAGTTTTGTGGCTCAACTTGTGTGGTGTAAAGTTTTTTACTCATATCTCCTCATCTTGCTTTTATCCTTCAAGTCTTGCTTTTTCATGTTCTATAGTTTTGTATCCACTTTGAAGTATCCCAGCTATGCATGGGTTGGGTTTACTCAAAATAAATTGCATGTTACAAGTTAATAGACGTGGGGGAACGTGATAGGGAGGGATCGCCACCATTTAGGATAGTTGCCGTAAGATCAAATACAGCTAGAAGAAGTTTCTAATCCAACAAAAGTTGACTCTTCCTCTTTTGATGATGGCTAGGTGCTTTAAACTCAATCATATTACCATAGCAATATGGAACTACATAATAGAATTATTTAGGGCATGCATCTTTAGCCTTCGTAGTTACAAAACTATTTTTAATTGCCCTGCTTAAAGTCTGAGTTATAGACAATTTTTTGCACTTGGTAAATATATGTGGAATGTGATTATTTCAAGTTGTATTTCATCAAATAGCTTTTCCAAGGATAACAAAGAGGGTTGAGAAAGAAAGAAGATCTAGGCTACTTCACAAATGCTAAGTTTTGTTCTGTGAATCAAGTGAATTTCATGTTACTTCAAATTTGGAAAGGCTATTTTAAATGAGAGATTGTACCTAATATTTCACACAAAATTTAGGGATAAGAAATTTAATAATGAGACATTCATGTGTATATTACTCTATCTTAACATACAATAATCCTAATAAACCATTAGAAGTAAACCCTAGCTTATCTCTAATTTACTGTGCATCTTAGTGCATTGTATAATGTACACCTTCAAGCCTACCGCGCGACTCCTTTCGCCTAGTAAAGAGAAACATGAGCTATGTATTTTGTTTTTTCTTCCAACAAAGAAATGGATAATTCATTAAACATTAATGACCCATCTGACGCCTACAATGAAAATTTTACTGATAAAAATACAATCATCATCGTCAAAATGCAATTCTAACTCCATAAAATCTCATTCGATACAATTGAACGTCGACATTCCCATGCCAACCACTTTTTTCTAATAGTATAGTCTTAGGGAGAGAACTACAAATCTATAATGTTCTTCTTCAAAATGTAGACTTGCTGATCTTATGCAGACTTTGTGGATTATATCTATTTTGATGTTGATAAACATCTAATTTTGCCATTTCAATCCCTCGATTTTACCACTTTTCCTTATGCATTTTGTAGATTTAATGATAAATTCAATTGTATTTGCTCTTCTTTGTTGATAATTATCTTATTCGGATTGATTTCCATTTTGTAGGCATTTTAGGCCTAATTTGCGAGAATTTGCAGTCAATGACTTATAGATGAGCAATAAGGGATGTCTAGGCCAAGAAAGAGGTTCGAGGAGTCGGCAGCAAAGTCCAAGAACCAATAATGGAGCTAAAAGCAATTGCACGAGCAGCCGTGCATATACGCATAGTCTTGAAAAATTACTCAATTGCAGGCACAAAGTTGAAGGCTGCATGGTAGGACATGCACTTTCGGCACGGTCATGCATGTAAATTAGCAGAAGAATAAGAAAGATGTGCGCCAAGTCATGTAAATCTACATGTCGTGAATCTCCTTGACAAAAATGTTGCATGCCTAGCCGTGCATCGTTGCATGCTCGTGCATTGTTGTATCTCGGTTAACTTAAGTTTTATTCAAGTGTTATCTTGTGAACTTGAAAGGACATGAATTTTTTAGGCTTTTGATAGAGAATTTTTTGAGATTATTTTCCTGAGAGTTTGTAGCTAGAATAAAAGATTATGGATCTACTTTTAAGATTTATTCTGTTATAATGAATTTCTAAGTTTATTTGTTAATCTCTCTCGCTTCTCTAAATTCTTCTTTATTCTTGCTATTTATTATAATGTTCAGGTTTTTGGGATCTATGCCTGTGATTGAGATTGTAACGATATTTAATGGCTAAATTCCTAAACATGGGTTACGAGTGACACTGATTATGACTAGATAATCATGAATTAGCCACAAATCTTGTTTATATCATGCTAGCATCTTGTTGAATTCCATCATGACAACCACATACTTGATGAATTTCTTGAGAAAGTATTCATATTTGTTGACTGTGGTTTAGGGAAACATTGAAAGATAGCACCTTTACCTAGCGTGACTTAGAAGACAATTAGGATTTTGATATGAAAATAATTAGGATTCTAACTGGGATTTAAAGTTGTTTATCTTATAATCCTTTAACTCAAGTCTTATAGACATTGGCAATATTGATCTTGGGATTAGTCTTCGATCCTTGAAAGTGGAGAAGGTGATCTTAATTGTCCATTCATGATGGTATTCTGAATAGGCTTAATATGGATTAGCAATTGATTTTCTGGTATTTCAACAATCTGATTTCTATATCATATCATAGATTGTTATGGCTTTCTTTGTAGTAAATACAACCTATAAAATTTGTTTAACCTTGATTGGGTGTTTTAGTCTGTTTTGGTAGTTGACAATAAGTTCCTTGCAGATTCAACGCGTACTTGCTGGTTGCTAACTATAGCTATATCGTACAGTTGTGGTTGAGGAAGTAATAAGTTTTGGGTGCTGTTGTCAGAAATTTGATCTTTTCAATATCAAAATCAAACATAATACTCTAGATTAGGCTTTTATTTTTCTTTATATAGTTTTTAATTCTTCTTTATTCTTGTTTGGACCTATTTATGTTGGTATAGTTTCTTGCTTTGTATACACAGACGTAGTCAAGGGAATCAAACTCTCTTTCTTTTTTACCTTGTGATAGAAGGGACTACACGCAGGAAAAGTGGTAAGACAAGGCGAAAGCAGAAAGAAGATGCAATGGCCTAAGGGGAACAAGACATGGTATTGCAGGATTATGCAATGTCGTAGACATTTAGAGTCACTTTATCCATTATAAGGCTAGCAATTGAAGCGAACAACTTTGAGCTCCAGTCGGCTCTCGTCACATTATGGAGAGGGGTCAGTTTGTTGCACACCCCATGGAAAATTCCATTGCACCTTCGCAACTTCCTTATGAGATGGCACACCATCAACTCAATGGGGTGTATGAGGACGTTATTCGGTTGAGGCTTTCCCTATTGTTTTTGAAGGATAGAGCTAGCAATTGGCTGTAAAACAAGGAGCCAAATTCTTTCACTACATGGGATGCTCTCTCAAAAGCTTTCGTCAGTAAATTCTTTTTTCCTGGTAAAACTGCAAAGTTGAGCGTGGACATTATGGTGTTCCTGACTAACTCTTAGGCCAAACACTCTATGATGGACTAGATAAGTTAGTGAAGATTTCAATAGATGTCATGATGGGAGGAGTTCTCATGGGAAAGTCTATAAAAGTAGCTAAGACTTTGTTGGATGAGATGACTTCCAATAACTATCATTGTTCCAATAAGAGACCCAATTTAGAGAACAGTAATGGCAAATACAATGTTGATGCAGTGAGCTTCCTGGCCAGCAAAGTGGATACAATTACAAAACAATTTGAACAGCTTGACGCCCCTATTCTTGGGGGTTCTTCGATCATGTCATACGAGGTGAAGTTGTTTGTAAGATCTATAGTATGCAATGACACATGGCTACTGATTGTCAAGGTAACTATCAAGGAGTTGAACAAGTCAATGCCCTCTAAAACTTCAACCCATGGCCTAAAAAAAATCCCCTAATCTAATACTTATCAACTCAAATGGAGAAATCATCTCAATTTATCCTATAGGAACACCAACCTCTTGCCCCCAATTACTACGCAACCCTTGAGATTCCATTATAGAGACTCCTATCACCCATCTTCTCAACCCCACAATAAATGTCCAACTTGGAGAGTCTCCTAGAGTGCTTCACCAAAACTTAAACTAAGACTAATGAAACTCTTGGTGAGTCGGTCAGCCTATTGACTTACAAGTTCGAGAGTCTGTCTACCCACCAGAAGTTGATGGAGAGTCATAGCACAAATTACCTAACAAAGTGAGTCATCTCTCTCAACCTCAAGGACATTTTCCAGGTCACCTAAAGACAAATCCAAAAGGGCAAATGAATCCTATTACATTAAGGAGTCGAAGAGTACTAGAGGTCCTTGACACTGTAGAGAGGGAGAAAAAGTGTGAGGAGGAGAAAGTTGAGGAAGAAAAGAAGGTTTCTACTGAAGCCCTTAAAGAAGAAAAGGAGATTAAGGAGTCCTAGGTTGAAGTCTAATTACAGAGTGTCCTTACACAAGTTAAGCCTTACAAGCCTCCTATTCCTTGCCCTCATCGCCTTGTGCAGGCTAGGGATAAGAAGAACCATGGGAGATTCATGGAGATGTTTCGAAAACTGCATATCAACATCCTTTTCTTAGAGCCTGTCATTGATATGCCATCTTATGGCAAATTCTTGACTAACGTGCTCTCTAACAAAGGGAACTTGTAGGAGCAAGCTAAGTTCACACATACTAAAGAGTGCAATGCTATCATTTAAAAGATGCTACTCCCAAAATTGTCTAATTCTAGCAGTTTCTATATACCTTTGAAAGGATCCATTCCCCGGAGGTGTGAAACCCCACGAATGGTCGAACTTGTGTACTAGGTACTTTTATGTTTTTCTAGAAATTATACACTTATTCATTTTTTTACTTTTATTTTTGTTGCAGGATAGGTAGAACTGGGCTATAGGCTTGCGAGAGAATGGGCTTGGGCTTGGCTGGAGAACCTAGCTGGGTTCCCTAGGTAGGATGAGGTCTATCTCTCTTAGACTGGGTCCTGACAATCTCCTCGACCTGGCCTAGAATCCTGATGCAAGCCTGATGCAGGACCCTAAGTGGGTTATGGGGTCAGATCAAGTCCCTGATTCTGGCCCGGGTAGATTCTACTACTTAGACCCCAATCTGTTTTTCATTACCCAGTAGTGCATGAATAGATGCCAAATTAAACAGTAAAGAATTAGTCATTAGTTAAATAGAATTGCTAGTGAGTCTTAGAAAAACTTATAAACCATGACATCTTTCGAAGTAGATCATACCAATAAGGACACCAAAGGGACAAATTGAAGCTACTTAAAAAGGGTTTTGGAAAGGCCCCGAGCAATCCCTAGTGTGGGGACCCATCCTGACTCTTTGGATTGGAATCGAGGTCCTAGATTTGGAGGCAAATGTATAGCGATGTAATGGAGTACACCGCATCACCACCCGTCATTACCGACAACCTTTACTAATCAATATAGGACATTAAAACTTAGTCATACTAACATACATCCATGCAACCAATTAGAATCATTCATATAATCATGTAAATAGGTACAAAATTAAGTCTTATGCGAACAAAAGTAAAGTAAATAAATTAAAACGGATGGGGAGCTATCTGAAGACTACATATTTGATAATTTAGTATCAAAAATCATAAAAGAGAAATAGAGTAGAAGAGTAGGAAAAGATAGAATTTTTACCCTTAGGATAACCCACCTGATTTACTTGGAAACCTAGCAGAGTGACGTATTTCTAATGGTTAACTCGATTCTTTATCTCCAATGTGTAGAGTATTTCTCTCCTCAATTTTGATGCTCTTCTCTGTCCAATATTTTATGTGTTTTGATACTTCTAACTGATTTGATCCCTCTAACTGATGCCTAACCCACGTCAATTCAATCCATGCCTTTAACCCTTAGGGGTAGCCTCCTATACAGATAGTCCAAATATGTTTAGAGAAAGGAGACATAATCCTAATCTCATTGAGGTTAATCTAAACAGGTACACTATTTCAGAATTAGTCTTCATAAACTGATCAGCATAGAATTCTAGTTAATTAATCATGTTCAGGCATAAATGGACTTAGAGACAGGGATCCAGGCTAGGTTCCCAGCCAAAGGACTCTACCCGGTTTTTGCAAGTAAGAACCCAGCTAGGTTCCTGGCTGCATTGCAAACAACCCATTTTGTTTTTGGCCATAACTTTGACGTTAAACCTTTGTTTTAGATGATTCTTTTTTTTGAAAGCTTATTGAGTCTAGTTTCTATTAAAACTAATTTCATAATGTTTAGATAAGTATGGAACAAGATATAAGCAACATAGTAAACATGTGTCATTTTTAGCACAACCCAAATATTCGACTTATATCTTTTCCATTGCTTATCAGACTTTGGAGCATAATATATCATTAGAAAGCTTATTTAATAGACAATGTTGACACATAGACTTAATAATCTTATACTCCCTATAGTGGATCTCAATTAGATGATGAACACTGATAATTTGGGCTTATTGGATCTTTCTGGGCTCCATTGTCCTTTTGGAATCGAATTCAAGAGTTACTCTACTGGGCCCCTATGTACACAAGTTGGGGTATAATTTTCATAATTACGGAATTACGAATAAGATGTCATTTTTAGGCGTATATAGTTCTCCCCCACTTTGATGGAGCCTGGCTAAGGCAAAGGTCAAAATAATGGTCTTCACTTGTAGTTACCTGCTTGATTGTGATGGTGTGGAATTCAAGCTTGATTGTTAAGGGTCCTGAGACTTGGTGCCTGCTAACTTTCACCGTGACAGTGGCCAATGATGTAGAATCCAAGCCTAGCTGCTAAGGCTTCTGAGAGTTGGGGCCCGCCAACTTTCACTGTGATGGTGGCTGATGTTAGAAATCCAAGCCTGACCACTAAGGGTTATGAGACTTGGCATCCGCCAACTTTTACCGTGATAGTAGCTAATTTTTTCTGTCCTTGACTTGGCGGAGCAGTGAACTTCCTTGTTGCTAGAGTAATGGATCTTTTGCGGGTCGGACATAATTACCTTGCTATATCGCTAGAGCAGTAGACCTTTTGTAGGTCAGGCCTAATTATCTTTTTGTGTCGCTGGAGCAGCAGACCTTCTTGCAGGTCATGCCCAATTATCTTCCTGTATCGCTGCAGCAGCAGACCTTTTTGTGGCTCAAGCCTAATTATCTTGTTGTATCGCTACAGTAGTAGACTTTTCACGGGTCAGGCCTCATTTTCTTCTTGTATCACTGGAGCAGCAACGTTCTTACTGGACATGCCTCATTATCTTGCTATATGGATAGAATAACGAACCTTTTTAATTATCTTCCCATATCACTGGAGCACCAAATCTTTTTGCTAGCCAGGCATAATTATCTTCTTGTGTTAGTGGAGCAGCGAACCTTTTTTTAGGTCAGGCCTAATTATCTTTCTATATCGCTTGAGCAGAGGACCTTTTTATGGGTAAGTTATAATTACCTTCTTGTGTCACTAGAGCAGCGAACCTTTAGCGGGTAAGGCCTAATTATCTCCCCTAGCCGCTGGAGCAGTAGACCTTTTTACTAGTCAGGCATAGTTGTCTTGCTATGTCACTGGAGTAACAGACCTTTTTGCAAGTCAGACCTAATTGTCTTCCTGCATTGCTTGAGCAGTAGAACTTTTTACAGGTCAAGCCTAATTATCTTCCTGTATCGCTGGAGTAGCGAACGTTTTTGTAGGTAATGCCTAATTATCTTCCTTTATTGCTGAGCAAGTTATATCATAGACTGGTGACCAAGGAAGGGGAGGAAGTCTTTAAACTGGTGAGGGCTAGGGAAAGAAAAACAAGGGATTTAGGTGCTGTGAGGTGCATCAAGGATGAAAATGGTGAAGTGTTGTTTGAGGATGCAGAAATCAAGGAGAGATGGCAAAGGTACTTTTCCAAACTCCTCAATGGGGAAGTGTTGGATGACTCCCGTAGTGGGTCAGAGAGTGTAATGAGAGGCGACTGGATCCGTGAATGTGTGGTCTTATCACCAAGGACGAGATTAAAGAGGCCTTAAAGAAGATGACCAATGGGACGGTAGAGGGACCAGATCAGATTCCGGTGGAAGTATGGAAGTGTTTGGGTGAAGAAGGATTAGAGTGGCTGACGGAGCTTTTCAATGTTATTTTTAGGACCGCTAAGATGCCCAGAGAATGGAGGTCGAGTACGGTCATCCCTCTGTATAAGAACAAAGGTGATATTCAAGATTGTAATAATTTTAGGGGTATTAAGTTGCTTAGCCACACTATGAAGTTATGGGAGAGGGTGATTGAGAGAAGGTTGCGGAAGGATGTTTCGATTTTAAAGAATCAATTTGGTTTTACGCCAAGCAGGTCGGCCATTGAGGCAATTTATCTCCTTAGAAGGCTCATGGGTTTATACAAAGATAGAAAGGTGGATCTTCATATGGTGTTCATTGACCTAGAAAAAGCATATGATAGAGTTCCACGTGAAGTGTTATGGAGATGCTTGGAAAAGAAAGGAGTGTCACCTTTGCATATTCGAGTTATTAAGGATATGTACGAGGGAGGTAGGACGAGTGTTAGGACATCAGGATGGGTCACCAATGACTTCTTCGTTGGTATGGGCCTGCATCAGGGTTCCACCTTAAGCCCTTTTCTTTTCACTCTAGTTATGGATGAACTTACAAGAGGGATTCAAGATGAGTTACCATGGTGTATACTTTTTGCAGATGACATTGTTCTTATTGATGAGACCAGACAGGGAGTTAATGATAAGTTAGAGCGATGGAGACATACGCTAGAAGCTAGAGGTTTTAGAGTAACTAGATCGAAAACAGAATATCTTCATTGCTGTTTCAGTGGAAGGGTAGATGCGGGGGGTGACGTCACCCTGGATGGGAGGTTGATACTTAAGGTTGATAAGTTTAAGTATCTAGGCTCGATCATTCAGCAGAATGGGGATATTTATGAAGATATTAACCAACGAGTAAGAGTGGGCTGACAAAAATGAAAGTATACCTCAGGTGTGCTGTGTGATAAGAGGGTGCCCCTAGGTTTGAAAGGCAAAGCCTATCGTATGGTAGTTAGACCGGCTGTTCTCTATGGATCGGAATGTTGACCTCTAAAAAGACGCAGGTTCAAAGGTTGATGGTAGCAGAGATGAGGATGATTAGATGGATGTGTGGTTTTACAAGAATAGACAGAATTAGGAATGGAGTAATCAGGAACTTAGCTAAAGTAGCTCCCATCGAAGATAAGATGAGAGAAACAAGACTCAGATGGTTTGGCCATGTGAAAAGAAGGAGTGTGGACGCTTCAGTGAGGAGATGTGAGATGATCAACATCCCCGAAGGCAAAAGAGGGAAGGGTCGACCAAAGAAGAGTTTGGACGAGGTGATTAGAGAGGACTTGAAAGTTGCAGGTTTGACCGAGGACCTGGCTCAAGATAGGAAGTTGTGGCGAGATAGGATTAAAATCTTAGATCGCAGAGAGTCGTCTCCGTAGATGTTTTTTTGGTTGAAGTGGCTTAGTGCTGGTAGGGGTTTTTGTGTGTCATATTTGTTTACAGGTAGTACTTTCTTCTGGGAAGAGACAGCCTGAGTGTTAAGGTATATTACCTTCCTCTGTTATATTGTTCTTATGTTTCATAGCCTCAGTAACTTGTCCTTTTAATTTATCTTAGTTATTCCTTGCTATGTGGCCTCAATTTTTCCCATTAAATGTTTTCATAAAAGCTTTCTTCTATAAAATATTTTCACAAAACCCTTTTTGTGGGTCTCTTGGAATTAACCTCTCTACGGGTAGGAATGCCGGTAGAGGTAAGGTTGCCTACACCTGGATCTCCCCAGACCCCGCAAAAGCGGGGCTCACACTGGGAGGTGGTGATGTTGTTATTGTTGTTGCATTGCTAAGCAGCAAACCTTTTTGTGGGTTAGGCTGATTTCATCGACAAAATATTGGAATTGTCTGTTTTAGCTTTTGATTTCAATGGATACCTTCATAAGCATTCCATTCTTTTTTGCATGTATGCTTTGGATGCTCCGAGATGTAGATTATCCATCCTTTCCAATTTTCTTTGGCTTGTTACTCCTTTGTAATTTTCAAGAGAAACACTACCATGTGATAATGGGAAGCCAGCTGAATTCATTGACCACCTTTTTTTGGCTTTGTTTTCTTCTTTTGTTTGTATGCTTTGTGTTTTTTATGCTTGTGAACTCCCATGCAATTAGAGATCCCACCCTAGTCCCCATGGTTGTTTTCTTTGACTGTTTTTTCTTCATTTGCTTGAGTGTTTAATTCTTATGGAGAAAATATAATCACGTGAGGCATGGGGAAGCCCAAAAATTGATCTTTGAGCACTTTATGGAATGAGATATTGAGATATCAAACATTCAAGTTTGAATCCCTTTTTTTCAGTCACTAGAGCATTGAAGTCATCTCTTTCTGATGGGAGAATATGGAATGTGAAAATGCCCTGAATGCTAAGGCATCCTTTTTTGTTAAGATAAAGAGGATAAGGTGTCCTCTATGACTAGATACTCTCAATCTTGAGTACCTAACAGGTTTTATATGTTACGTGATGATGCTTGTGGAAAGCCTGCTTTGATGTTTGAGCCCCTAGTTTGAATGAGCCTAATTAGAGCGATGGTTAAAGTATAAATGTCTTTCGTGACACTTGTCGATGTTGTCTTAAGAACCTTTGACGTAGATTCATGGCCAACTAGGGTCCCTTCCTGTAGGGTTGCTATGTAGTTTGATCGCACTCTTCTCAATCTATGGTTCCTAATGATCAGGGAAGAGGCTGCTCTAATAAATAAGTTAAAAGACCTATACGTTGATGTAGGAGCACATGCTAGCCTAAGTGAGACTATACAGACGTAACAACTATACAAACTTGATTATGCTGACTATGTGGACATGATCTTGCTGACTATATAGATATGATGATGTCCTAACATCGTATACATGGAGGCATCATACAAAGTTTGGGTCCGTTGGATAAGGCTTGATTAAGGCACAAAAGGCTCATGGGGACGGTGATGTTCTGTGGCTTAGAATGTGGGGTAAAATGTTAGTTGACCACTGAGTACGGATCCATGTCATGTGTCATAAGTTACCTAGGGTACAGAATCTTTCTTTGAATGGAGGAAGTATCCTTTAGTTTTGTATTAAAGTGCTCCTATTTTACAGCAACACTCAGTCTCTATTTGCTATCACAAAAACCTTACATGTATGAGAATACTGGTAGCTGAAATGCTTTTACTAGTTTTAGTTGAAGTAGGCCCCAGTCCAGTATAGTAAATATTATCCTTTCCATGTTGGTAAGATACTTTTGCCAGTGTTGCCTAGAGTAGCCACTGGTTTAGTGCAAAGAATATGGTTATCTTCTTGTTAGAAAATATTTACCATGAAGAGAGCCCTAATTATTTAGGAAAATGTAGGACATGCACCTGTTTTGCATACTGGGTGAATGCCTGTTTAGAAAGGTAAAGAATATGGAACAAGTATTCACTCTTAAATTCATAGTTACGACCAAGAGTCCTAAATTTTGGGAATGAAGGTGAGATTAGAGGCTATGATAATTGAGAAGTAGTGGTAAAGTGGGTGATTGGTTTGACAAGTCTGATTTGATGGGAGTAGTCAATGAAATGCCTCTTTGTCCTCTAAAAACCAAAATTTTATTTCCACTGCCCTTTTGCCTGGTTCGCCTTTTTAGGTTTTGGGGCTAACTGCTCTTTATTCTCTCTCTCTCCCCCCTCTGTCTTTGAGACTGAAGGACTCAATTGAGATGTTTCTTTATGGAAAGAATCTTGGTGGCCGGGCCTCAGACGGTTTACCTATGTATCCAATGTGGAATCAAGCCAGTCATAGTTCAAGAGTAAGAACATCAAACATAAAGGAGGAATGCCTCTAGGAGGACTTTTTAAGGCATACTTCTGGGTTAGAATACCGAAGGAAGGGAATTGGTGTGAAGGCTCAAACAACCTTTATGAAAATCCTAAGTGTGCATGGGCAGTGATGTTTAGCTTGAATCAATAATTTTTCCTCTTTTTATTCTCCTTATTTTCAAACTCTTATTGTTTTTTTTTCTCTCTTCTCATTGCTGGGGGATCTATTGTGCCAAACTTGCCTTATCTCTCTCATTCTCTCTCCCTTTTTGATTGTTAATTTTGAAATTGATTTCACACATGACACACTCCCACTCCTACTCTGTTTAGGTCAAATGTGGTTATGAGAGAAACATACTTATTTGAAGGCTCAAAAGAGTTCCAACTGGGAATTTATTAGGCTTGACAAAAGTATTAATTCAGGTTATGAAAAGAGGCCTCGTATCCTAGGCATGTCCCTCAAGTTGCATGACTTAGTTAAAAAAAAAAAAATCTAATTTTTTCCCTTTTGCAGATGTTGGATTGAATTCCTTAGTCCTTTTTTTGTTTCTCTCCCTCTCCTTTTGCCTAGCTTGCCTTATTAGGTTTTTTCAAGCTAGCCCCTCTTTTTCTCTTTTCTCCCTTTTTTTCACCCTTGAATTGTCATAGGATAGAAGCGTTCTATAAAAAAGAATATGAGAATGTGGAAAAGGCTAATGGAGGAGATGATTTTATTAATGGATCTAGGTTACATCAAACTTGGATTTATGATGGAAAGCGAATGACTCTGAGACTCAACGTACGACTATAAGCATAACACGAGATTCAGACACATTAGAGCTCAAGGCCTCTTGTGTGGAGGTTGTTTTGTCTTGGATTCAACTATAGAGAGATCCCATTTTTCATTCTGGTGGTCTGAAATAGCTAAATGCCCATCATGTGATTCTAAGCAGGTTGTTGTCATTATTGGGTGTTCTGAGCGGCTTCAGGTGTAGGAAGCTCCCCTGACTTGAACATACTTTCTAATTTATTTTTGAAGCCCCAACAATCCTCTGTATGATGTCCCCTTGCTCGGTGATATTTCTAATACTTGTTTAGGTCCCAAGTTTTTGCCTTCTATGTGCGTTCTATTTCTAGCCTGATCTGTGGGAGGTCGATCATACCTTCAGAAAGTAAGCACTCTAGTGCTTAAGTAGACGTGGCATAATAGGGGTGTATTGGGTGTAGCGGTGTAGAGTTTGTGGCTCTTTTCTTATGGAGCCATTGTCCCTCGCATCCCTATTCTGACAGTTACCCTGACAAATTTTAGGGGCTTTATGGGTGTGTCCATGATAAGGGTTTGGAGTGTAGTCGCCATCAATGCCATCTTCTTCTCAATCTTATCCATTGTGGTTTGCATTTTTCCTATCATCTTCACGAGTTGAGCTAGTTCATTATCTCCTACCATTGGGATTGGTGAAGTATCAAACTTTGACTTGGATTTCGACTTTGATCCAACTGGTGGAGTTCCCTTGGAATCTTTTTGAGACAAAAGCCTCACAACTTATGGACTTTGCTAGTCTACCTTCTTAGTGTTCCTTATCCTTAGTAATAAGGTGACAATCTAGAGAAATGGGATGTTGTTAGTGATCAGTCATGATAGATATGGGTGAAAGAAAATGGTTAATGACTTGCAATTGGAGGAGAAAAAGACAATGGCTTGGTGGGCTGAAATGGGATTAAGATGTTAGGCTTTAGGCTAAAATCGAGCTTTATCTGGGATTAGGTCCTGAATTGGGCTTAAAGAGTTGACTTATAAGCCTAAGTCGGATACAAGTCTTTCTTAGGTGAATCACAAGCCTATACTAACATAAGCATGATTGCGGTTTACTTTGCCTTAAATGGGCTAGTTTTGGGACATGGGTGGATCTACATATACTCATATGGGGATCCTAGATCTAGGGAATATGATGTATGGACCATGAACATAAGCATGGGTAAGATATCTAGGTCTTACTTGAACTTATACACTATGAATATAATACATGATTGGGTGTCGCCTAGAGTGGACTAGTGTTCTAAAGGTCTAATATACCATATGATGTACCTTGGTCCTAGATGGACTCATGGACTATGTGTGATGAGGCCTATTGACGAATGACAGTTTGACCTTAAGTATTCTACAACTGATGTGCTAAGGCCCTAAATGAACTATGTTGATTTGTAGATTTAACCCTAATAGTAAGCGCTCAGAATAAATATAGACTTTAAGGGACAAAGGCCTATCCTGATGTCTTGACTGGATCCCAGCCAAGCTAACTAGGCCAAATTTACCTTCTTTTATTCTGACTATCTATGAGGGTTTTATGCATACAAACTGATAGACTCTACTAATTACACCCTAAGGGATCCCGGCTCAGTTTTGGGCCTGACATAGACTCTATTTTGTCATTAGGCACAAACTACCAATTCCTTTCTTTGTTTTTGTTTGTTTTTTTTTTACAATCATGGTTGGGATTCTCTCTTTATCCTTTTTTCCTACCAAAACTGGTACTTCTATACTCGAGTTAGAACTTTTCGGATTCGAACTTAATTAGCCCGTAAACCATTTTGGTTTCTAGTCTAATTCCTAGGCTTTCTTTGGCCAAAACTGGTATTCTAAACTGGAGTCAAAACCTTTTCAAATTCCAGATCAAGATTCATGTTAAGACTCAATTGACCCAGAAACCATTTTGGCTTCGAATCCAATTCCTATGATTCCTTTTTTGCCAAAATTGGTACTCTAAACTATAGTCAGATCCTTTTTAAATTTTGGATCAAGAGTCCTATTAGAACTTAATTGGCCCAGAAACCATTTTGGCTCCTAATCCAATTCTTAGACATAGTTTTCTGGTACATTAGGCTCTCTAAAACTCATAATATCAATGTATTGTCCTTTAGGCTAAAAAAGTTAAATTATACAAGGTCACTTCGCATTCCAAATCATACATGTGAGCTCCAACCTAAATAAGACTCTTATGTTACATGTGTTTCAGGTCAGGTTTAGAATAATCCATTCATGAGCCAACACTTTGTACACCACCCATGGGGTGCATGGTATGACTAGAACATTTTGGATACTTTCCCAAGTCAACGGGATCGAGAAAGTACATCATGAGTGGGTAAGGCATCTGTCTGCTCAGTTGGAAGTCTAAATGGATCTACCGAGTGAGCAGCCACTTTCCCAAGGGCCGAATCAGGGTTTCACTTAGTGGCACTGTTGATCCCCGATAAGCAGTGTCTTATAATGTGAGCATACCTAATGTACGTATAATTAAGATAATTTTTGGTATTGAATTTCAAATCTCACCCTCTTAAAAAAAACGTCCCTAGTGGAATCATCTTTGTAAGGATCCACCTCCTTGGGGGTGTGATCTCCCACAAATGATTTATCTCACGTGTTAAGTACTTTATGTTTTTCTAGAAGATACAAATTTATTTATTTTTTTTTACTTTTTTATTGCAGGCCAGGGAGAACTGTGCTGCAGGTTCATGAGAGAACAGGCTTGGGCCTGGACAGGTTCCCTGAACATGACTAGGTCCATCTCTTCTGGGTTGGATCCTAGCAGTCTCTCTGCCTGACCCAGAAGTCGGGTGCAAGCTTGATCCAGGATCTCGGGCGGGTACCTAAGTTAGATCAGGTTCCTGATTCTAGTCAAACATCTGCCTAGATCATAATATATTTTTCTTTAGCTAACAATTCATAAACAGATGCCAAATTAAAACAGTATGGAATTAGTCTTTAGTTAAATAGAATCGCCAGCGAGTTTTAAAAAACTTACAAAGCGTGGAACCTTTCGAAGTAGATCATATAGACAGGGACACCAAATGGATAAATTGATGCAGATTCAAAAGGATTTTAAAAAGGCCACAAGCAATCCCTAGTGTGGGGACCCATCCTAACTCCTCAATCTAGAACTAACGTTCTGAATTTAGGGATGAAGGTGCAGTGATGTGATGGAGTGCACTCGATCACCACCTCCCATCACTGACGACCTCTACTAATCAATATGAGAAATTAAAACATAATCATACTAACATACATCCATGCAAGCAGCAGGAATTAGTCATATATTAATGTAAAAGGGTAAAAACTTTAGTCCAATATAAACAAAAGTAAAGTAAATAAATTAAAGTGAATGAGGAAATACTAAAGACTACATCTTTGATAATTTAGCATCAAAAATCATAAAAGAGCAATAACATAGAAGAGTAGGGAAAGATAGAGTTTTGCCCTCAAGATAACCCACTTTTTTTACCTAGACACCCATTAGAGTGACGTCTTTTTAATAGTTAACCTGATTCTCTATCTTCAAAGTGTAGAGTATTTCTCTCCTCAATTTTGATGCTCTTATCTCGCTAATATTTGATGTGTTTTAATGCCTTTAACTGCTTTAATGCGTCTGACTAATGCATAATCCATGCCAGTTCAATCCATGCCTCTAACTCCTATGGGTAGCCCCTATTTATAGTGGTTGAGGGGATAGTCCAAATCAGTTTAGAAAAAGGAGACCTAATCTTAGTTTTATTAAGGTTAATCTAGACAGGTACACTAATTCAGCAAGGATTTTTCCTCATTAGCCTCGGTAAACTAATCAGCCTAGAATTCTAGTTAATTAATCCTGTTTTAGCATAAATGGACTCAGAGATAGGAATCCCGATCGAATTCCCAGCTAAAGAATGACCCAGTTCTTGCAAATAAGAACCTATCTAGGTTCTTGGGATAGGCCACAGATAGCCTATTTTATTTTGGACATAATGTTCATGTCCGACTTCCATTTTAGATTTTTTTTTCTTGAAAGATTATTAAGTCTAGTTTCTAACAAAACTAATTTCGTAATTTTTAGATGAGTGTGCAACATGGTATAAGTAAAATAGTGAACAAGTGTCATTTTCAACTCAACCTAAATATTCAACTTATATCTTTACCATTGCTTATTAGACTTTGGTGCATAATAAGTCATTAGGAAGCTTATTCAATAAAGAATGTTGATACCTAGAATTAATAATCTTATACTCCCTACAGTGGATTTGAACAGGACATTAAACACTATAAATTTAGGCGTATTTGAGCTTTTTGGGCTCTATTAACCTTTTAGACTAGAATGCAAGGATTGGTCTACTGGGCCCCTAAGTACACAAGTTGGGGTATGATTTTCTTCATTGGCTGATTACAAATAAAATGTCATTTTTAGACATCTCCAATTCGTCCCCTTTAATTAAGCCTGGATAATGCGAAGGTCAAAGTAATGGTTTTCACTTATAGTTGTCTGTTTGACTTTGATGATATAGAATCCAAGCCTGACTGCTGAGGGTCCTGAGAGTTAACACCTACCAACTTTCGTTATGATAGTGGCCAATGATACAGAATTTATGCCTGGTTGCTGAGGGTCCTGAGACTTGGCACCCGTTAACTTTTCCATGACGGTAACTATTGTTAGAAATCTAAGCCTGGTAGTTGAGGAACTTGAGACTTGGTGTCTATCAAGTTTCGCTATGACAGGGCCGATAATATAGAAATCCAAGCTTAGTCACTGAGGTTCATGAAGTATGGTGCCTGCCAACAGTCGTCGTGACGATGGCTGGTGTTTCCATTGTTGACTTGGCGGATCAGTGAACTTCCTTATCCCTAGAGTAGCAGACCTTTTTGCAGGTCAGGCTGATTCCATCAATGAAATGTTGGAGTTGTCAATTTCAGCTTATGACTTTGATGAATACCTTTGGAGACATTCTATTCTTGTCTGCATGCATGCTTTGGATGCTCATGAACATAAATTATCCATCCTTTCTACTTTGCTGTGGCTTTTCCTCTTTTATAATTTTCAAGAGAAACACTACCATGTGATAGTGGAATCCCCAACGGGTTCATTGCCTGCCTTTCTTTGCTTTTGCTTTCTTCTTTTGTTTATATGCTTTGTGTTCTTGATGCTTGTGAATTCCTATGTATATAGGGATCCCGCCCGACTCCCTATGTTTGTCTTTTTGACTTTTTTTCCTTCAATTACTTGAGTGGTTGGCTTCTTTTGTAGAGAATATAATCATGTGATGCATCGGAAAGCCTGAAGATTGATCTTTGAGGACTTTATAGCATGAGATATTGAGATGTCAAACCTTCAAGATTGGCCCCCTTTTTTCGGCCACTAGGGCATTTCAGCCATGTCTTTCTGATGGGAGGCTGTGAAATGTAAAGATGTCCTAGATGTTGAGGTATCCTTTTTTGTTATGATAAAAAGGATGAGGTGCCTTTTGTGACTCGATCCTCTCAACTTTGATTACCTGATGGGGTTTGTATGTGAGGCCATGATGCTTGTACAAAGCCCTCTTTGAGGTTGGAGCCCCCATTTTTAACTAAGCCTGATTAAAGTGATGGTCAAAGTATAAATGTCTGCTGTGATAGTTGTTGATGTCACTTTGAGAACTTTTCATATAGATTCATGGCTAGCTAGGATTGTGTTCCCATGCTGTAGGATCACTGTGTAGGCTAATCGCACTCTTTTTCTATCTAGGGTTCCCAGTGATTAGGGCAGACGGCACTCTAATAAATAAGCTAAAACACCTATGCATTGATATAGGAGCACTCATAGGCATAATGACGTTCTGTGGCTTAGGATGTGAGGTAAAAAGTTAGGCGACCACTAGGTAAGGATCCATGTCATAGGTCATAAGTTCACCAGGATAGGGAATCTTTCTTTGAATGGAAGAAGTATCGTTTAGTTTTGCATTAAAGTGCTCCTATTCTGCAGAAACACTCAATTTTTATTTACTATAACAAAAGCCCTACATATGTGAGAATCATGATAGCTGAAGACGCTTCTACTAGTTGAAGTAGCCCCCAGTCCAGTAGAATAAATGTGATCCTTTCCATATTGGGAAGATACTTTTGCTGGTGCTGCCTAGAGTAGCTACAAGTTTAATGCAAAGAATATGGTTATCACTTTGTCGGAACATATTTACCATAAAAGGGGGCCTAACTATTTGGAGAAATGTAGAACAGCCCCTGTTTTGCATAATGGGTGTGCCCGTTTAGAAAGGCAAAGAATATGGAATGAGTATTCACTCTTGAATTTATAGTCATGACTAAGAGTCCTGAATTTTAGAATGCGGGTGAGATTAGAGGTTATGATGATTGAGAAGTAGTGCTAAAGTGGGTGAATGGTTTGTCTAAGCCTGATTCAATAGGAGTAGTCCATGAAATTCTTCTTTGTCCTCTACAAACCATTGTTTTATTTTCACTCTCCTTTTACCTGGTCCGTCTTTTTAGGTTTTGGGGCCTTTATTCTCTTTCTCTCTCTCTCTCTCTCTCTCTCTCTCTCTCTCTCTCTCTCTCTCTCTCTCTCTCTCTCGCTCACTCTCTTTTGACCCTAAAGGAGTCAATTATGATTTTTCTTTATGGAAAAGAATTTTTGTGGTTGAGCCTCATAGGGGTTACCTATGTATCCAATATGAAATCAAGCCAGTCATAATTCAAGAGTAAGAGCATGCAACTTAAAAGGAGGGATGCTTTCAAGAGGACTTTTTAACGTAGGCTTCTGGGTTAGGGTGCCAAAGAAAGGAAATCAGCATAAAGGCTCAAATAACCTTTATAAAATCCCCAAGTCTGTATGGGCGATGAACAAACAAACAAACAAACAACACCTCCCAGTGTGGGTCCCGCTTTCGCGGGGTATGGGGAGATCCAGCTGTAGGCAACCTTACCTCTACCGGTATTCCTACCCATAGAGAGGTTGATTCGAAGAGACTCACGAAAAAGGTTTTGAGAAAAAGGTTTAAGGAGGAAAGCGCTTGCGAAGCATTAAAAGAGGGAAAACAGTGCCAAAGAAGCTGAAGCTGAAAGACGCTAAAAGAAAGCTAAAAGAACGTACCTCAACAATTCACATTAGGCAGCTGCCGTCCCTCCCAGAAAAAAAGCACAACCTACATACGAGCACGACAGACCCCTACTAGCACTAAGCCACTGCAGCTACTGACAATTACAGAGACGCTTCTCTACCATCTAAGATCCTAATCCTATTCCGCCACAACCTCCTATCCTGAGCCAGGTCCTCCGATAGACCCACTACTTCCAAGTCTTCTCTAATCACCTCGTCCAAACTCTTCTTCAGCCTACCCCTGCCTCTCTTACCACTGGGAAGGTCGATCAATTCACACCTCCTCACTGGGGCGGCCATACTTCTCCTTTTCACGTGGCCGAACCATCGGAGTCTCGATTCCCTCATCTTCTCTTCTATGGGGGCCACTTTAGCTAAGTCCCTGATTACACAATTCCTAACTCTGTCTATTCTCGTAAAACCACACATCCACCTGACCATCCTCATCTCAGCTACCATCAACCTCTGGACCTGCCTTTTTTAGAGGCCAACACTCCGATCCATAAAGGACAGCCGGTCTAACTACCATCCGATAAACTTTGCCTTTCAAACCTAAGGGCACCCTCTTGTCACACAACACCCCTGAGGCAGCCTTCCATTTTTGCCAGCCCACTCTTATGCGCTGGTTAATATCCTCGTCAACGTCCCCATTTTGCTGGATGATCGAGCCAAGTTACTTAAACTTATCTACCTTTAGTACTTGTCTCCCATCCAGGGTGACTTCCCCCCCCTTCTCTCCTTCCACTGAAGCAATAATGCAGGTATTCGGTTTTCGATCTACTTAATCTAAAACCTCTAGCTTCTAACGTAAGCCGCTAACTCTCCAACTTGTCATTCACCCCCTGTCTGGTCTCATCGATAAGAACAATGTCATCTACAAAAACCATACACCATGGGACCTCATCCTAGATCCCTCTAGAAAGTTCATCTAAAACTAAGGTGAAAAGGAACGGGCTTAGGGCTAAGCCCTTATGCAAATCCATACTAACAGCGAAGTCATTTGAGACCTCTCCTAGCGTCCTAACACTCGTCCGCCCTCCCTCGTACATATCCTTAATCACACGAATATATAAGGGCGACACCCCTTTCTTTTCCAAACAGCTCCATAGCACTTCCCACGGGACTCTATCATATGCTTTTTTCAGATCAATGAACACCATATGGAGATCCACCTTTCTATCCCTGTATGGGCAATGAAGTTTAACCTAAATCAACAATTTTCCTTTCTTTATTGTCCTTTTTTTCAAACTCTTCTTTTTCTTTCCCCTTTCTTCTTTTTTTTGCTAGACTGTTTGGCCCAAACTTTCCTTCTCTCTCTCTCTCTCTCTTTTGATTGCTTATTTTAAAATTGTTGCCATCCATGGGACACTCCCACTTCCTGGTTAGGTCGGATGTGGTTATGAAAGAAACAGGCTTATTTGAAGGTACAAAAGGATTCCAAATGGCAATTTATCAGGCATGACAAAGGTATTAATTAAGGTTGTGAAAGAAGGCCTCCTGTTATAGGTATATCCTTTAAGTTGCATAACTGATTGGAAGGAAAATTTTTGATTTTGTCCTTTTTTCAGATGATGGATTGGAATCCTTAGTCCTTTTTTTATTTCTCTCCCTCTCCTTTTGCCTAGTTCTCCTTGTCAGGTTTTTAAGCTAGCCCATTTTTTTGTTTTTCCCTTTTTTTCACCGTAGATTCATCACAGGACATAACCATTCAATAAAAAGAATATAAGAACATGTAAAAAACTAACGGATGAGATGATTTTATTAATGAATCAACGTTACATCAGACTTGGATTTATGATGGAAAGTGAATGACTCTAAGACTCAATATATGACTATAAGATAAGCATGACATGGGATTAAGATGCATTAGAACTCTAGGCCTTTTGACTGGAGGATTGCTGTCTTAGATTCAACTATAGATGGGTCCCAAGTTTCACTTTGGTGGTCTGAAATAGTTGAAATGTCTATCATGTGAATCCAAGTAGGTTGTAGTCATTGTTAGGCATTCTGAGCAGCTCCAGGTAGAGGAGCTCCCCTAAGTTGAACATGCTTTCTAACTTATTCTTGAAGCCTCGATAATCATTAATGCCATGTTCCCTTACTCAGGAATATTTGTAGTACTTGTGTAGGTCCCAAATTTTGGGCTTCAATATACTTTCCATCTCTCGACTAATTGGTGGGAGGTCGGTCATACCTTTCGAAAGCAAGCATTCTTGTGCTTAAGTATACATAGTACGATAGGAGTATATTTGCTGTAACGCTCTAGAGCATGCACCTCTTTACTTATGAAGTCATTGTACTTCTTAGTCCAATTTTGATAGTTGCCCTTACAAGTTTTATAGGCTTTGGTGGGTGTGTCCTTAATAAGGGTTTGAACTGTAGTGGTCATCAATGCCATCTTCTTCTTACTCTCATCCAGCGTAGTTTGTATTTTTCCCATCATCTTCACAGGTTGAGCCAGTTCATTACCTCCTGCCTTTGGGATTGGTGAAGTATCAGACTTTGACTTGGATTTCCTCTTTTACCAAACTGGTAGAGTTCCCTTGAAATCTTTTTAAGACAAAAGTCTCATAGTTTATGTACTCTGCTAGTATACCTCCTTAGTCTACCTTATCCTAAGCAATAAGGTGATCATTTAGAGAGGTGAAATGTTATAAGTGGTGAACCATGTTAGATACAGGCGAAATGAAATGGTTAATGACTTACAATTGGATGAGAAAGAGACAATAGCTTCGTGGGATGAAATGCGGTTAAGATGTGAGGTTTTAGGCTGAAATCAGGCTTTATCCTGGATTAGGTCCTAAGTTGGGTTTAGAGAGTTGACTTATAAGCCTAAGTTGGACTTAAGTCTTTCGTAGGTAAACCACAGGCCTATACTAACCTACAAATGACACTACTAAAAAAGTTAAAAATAACAACGGAATATGGCGACGGAATTTTTTACAATGGAAATGGCGACGGAAGAACAACATCCAAAAAAAGTTAGATTGTGCGATGAACTGGGCGACGGAAAAATAATTCCGTCGCCAAAATTCAGTGTCAGTGGCAGAATTTCCGTCGCCTAGCAAAAAAAAATTAATTTTTTTATAGGCGACGGAATTTCCGTCGCCACACCCCAAAAAAATTTGAAATTCAAACTTTTTTGGTGGGCAATGGAATTTCCGTCGCCCATCCGTCAGCCCCCCATTCAAGTAAACCAGCAGCGACGGAATTTCCGTCGCCTAGCAAAAAAAATTAATTTTTTTTATAGGCGACGGAATTTCCGTCGCCACACCCAAAAAAAATTTGAAATTCAAATTTTTTCGGGGTACCGTCGCCCCCCCCATTTAAGTGAACCAGCTCGGTGCTGGTTCACTCACTCCACGACGCAACAGAGAGAGGAAGAGAGAGAGAGGCGAACGCAACCAAAGCCCACGCCCGACCTTCACCCGCGCTACCCACCGGCCACCCAGCCCGTCCGTCGCCGTCGTTGGCCTTCCCCCACCGCCGGCAGCCGACGCCCCCCTCCGTCGCGCCTCTTGTCCGTTGTTTTCAACACATTTAAGGTGAGTTCTTCACTAAATTAGTTGTAATTTCTACAAATATTTGTATTAGATTGTTAGAATTTCATAGTTAGTTCAAATTTATGTTGAAATGCGGTGTTTGTGTGAGTTTATTGCTTTAATTTGCTTCAAGATTGGGGTAAATGCGATTTAGGGTTTAGGTTTGGTAGTTTGAAGTTAAAGTTTGATAAGTTGGTGGAATGAAATGGTTTAATTGATAATGTTGTTAAAATGTGCTATTTATGTGAGGTTGTTGCTCTAATTCGTTACAAGAATTTGGTAAATGCGATTTAGGATTTACGTTTGGTAGTTTGAAGTTAAAGTTTGATAGGTTGGTGGAATGAAATGGTTTAATTGATAATATTGTTGAAATGTGTTATTTATGATGTATGAGGAAAACGGTTTCTATGTGTAATCATTATATATTTGTACTTGGCTTTGTTGTCACCTATTTCAGGTATGGATTCAAGTTCTCATCGAGCAAAGTCATCCCCTCGATGTAGAGGACGAGGGCGTAGGAGCTCTGCTGTAGATCCGACCGCAATGGACATTGATCCATCTTCTCCCCAGGTACCTCATATACCATTTCAGCCAGGAGCGACAATGGCTGCTTACATACCAGGTATTTCAGGGCCACTGCCTCCCCTATTTGGGGCTTTCCATCATCAGACCTCATAGATTCCCAACCAAAGCACCATGTACGGCCAATTTGCCTACAACATTCCTCCAAACCCCCATGTTGTTCACACTGTGCAACCCACTCCTCAACCCACTCACCCTAACACAAACCAGTCCCAAGAGAACATTGGAAGTGGTGAAAGTGAAGCACAATTCAGTCATGGGAGCACTCGAGCTAAGACTTGGATTGAGCCAGATGGTAATGGGTAAGTTTTCATTTGTTATATCTTATGAAGTACTACATGAATTTTGCATAACAAATAATGAATTTTATGTGTTATGTTCAATTAGGTTTCTCTCCAATGATGGTGCTGTAAGTAGGATTTCGCTGATATTTCAAAGCAAATTTGATGGAGCTTGGCCTACTTGGAGCAAAGTGCCCAAACCAGTATGAGATTTGTGGTTTGGAGAGTTCAAGGTAACTATAGTGACTTTGTATTAATAGTTTCAGAAATAGGTGATAAATTACTATTGAATTATTTGATGTATTATTTGTTTTCATAATTGCAGAAGTGGTTTACGTGGGATCCGGTCCATGATGACCGTATAAGAAGGAATTTTGAAAACCGAGGCAATGCACGCTTGAGAGACTTCTTTGGCAAAGCAAGGAAGCATAACAAGAAGCCTGTTTGGCTCGGTGATGCTCAATGGGAGGGACTCCAACAGCACTGGACGAATGAACATTACAAAAAACTACGTGAAACAGTCCAGAAGAACCGACTGGGAACTCCAGAAAGTGGTGGCCCATCTCTCCACACCTGTGGCTCAATCCCTATGCATGAGGATAGGCGGCGTCTGGTAAATGAATTAATATTTGCTACGTATTTGTTTAAGTTTAATACTGTATTTTGTGTTGTGCTTGACATCATTCTTCCTGGCACGTACATAGAGGGAACAACTTGGGACAGAGCCCACTATTGTTGAATTATTCAATCGCACTCACAAACTCCAGGGCAAAGAAGATGCCCCTTGGGTTGACAAGAAATCACAACAAAATATGTAAACAATTAGCTATTCTCAATCTTCATTGGTAGTTCAACATGAACTCGTATACTTTATTTTAAGTTATTGTACTATGCATGATTTCGTGTGCATGTTGCGGTATTGTAGGAAACCTTTGAACATGATTTTCAAAATGTTATCAACTCTCAAGGGACTGGGGATGGCTCTTCTCAAGATCTAAACCAGCCATTTCCAAACCCAAATGAGTTGTGGGTGAAGACGTTCAAGAACAAGAAGGGTTGTATTTACGGCATTGGTGACGAGGCTGTCAACACGAGGGAATTCAGTTACTTCAGTCCCACTCAAAGATTCGGTGTTGTTTTCATATTAAAGTTCCAACGATCATGATTATACATTGAATTTACTTAATTGCAAAGCTAGTATAGTACTTCACTGAAATGCCTGTCAGCAGGTACCGGTTCTACGCCATCGCAACAAGAGCTCAATGACTTAAGGGGTGTAGTAACCAACTTGGGGGGGTGAGCTATCGTACAAGCTGAAAGCTACCGGTTGGTTATGGAGAAATGTAAGCAACTGGAGGAATCCAACAGATTGCTCATACAAAGCAACCAACAACTGAACCAACAAATGATGAGCATCGATCAGCGCCTCCAAGCTTTTTTTCAAATGCAACAGGCGTCTGGCTTGGGATCTCAGCCACTATTTACTCATCACTCGCAATATAATGAGGAAGATGGTGAGGCAGAGGAAGAGAAAGAGGAATACGAAGAGGAAGAGGAGACCTTGGTGATTGAGTTGGTTGCAGTTTTCCTTCAGCTGGTGGCTCTTCTACTTGATTCTTCGCAAAGTACATCTCTTGCTGCTTGCTTCCCCTCCCCTTTTTGCTAATTTCACTCCCCTCCCCCTGGTACTTATTTCACTCCCCTCCCATTTGGCGCTTGCTTCTCCCTCTTCTGTAAACATATATATATATATAACTTCATTCTCAATTACTGGTAACTTCTGGTTAATTTGTTTGGATTTGTGGTTTGTGATATGTATAGACTTTGTTTGGAACTTGTAGTTTGTGATATGTAGAGAGTTTGTTTGGAACTTGTGGTTTGTGAATTGAAAACCCTTGGTTGGAAGTGTTGTGTTGGATGTGAAATTCCACCTTTGTGTGGCTTGAAATTGTTGAGAACGCTTCGAATGAAGCCCTATTTGAAGCCATTGGATGTTGATTGAGTTCGAAGATCTTGTAAATTTCTTGCAGGGAATGATTTGTATGTACAAATTTGATCAAAAATAAGTGATTTTATTTTTTAAAAAAAGAGAAATCTAGCGACGGAATGGCGACGGATTGGAAGGAAAAAATTTTTTTTGGCGGGGATTGCATAATCCGTCGCCATCAGCGATGTAATTTCCCTCTCTGATTCCATCACTGATGGCGACGGATGATTAATTCCGTCGCCACCCCCTGCCCTGCCACTTTTTCCCGCCAAAAAAAGTATGTCGCAATTTCTATCGCTGAATCCGTCACCAATGACGACGGAATTTTGAAATTCCTTCGCCGGGTATTCAGCGACGAGCGAAATCCGACAGCTGTATTCCGTCATCAATTCCGTCGCTGATGTTCCGTCACTGATTAACCATATTCCGTCACTGATTCCGTCTATATTAGGCATTTTTCTTGTAGTGTGATTGCTATTTGTTTTGCCTAAAATGGGCAAATTTTGGCACATGAGTGGATATAGGTGGACTCACGTGGGGATTCTAGATCTGCGGAATATGATGCGTGGACCATGAACTTACGCATTAGTATGATATCTATGTCTTACTTGGACTTATGCATTATAAATATGATGTGCGTTTAGATGCAACCTAGAGTGGACTAGTGTTCTAAAGGTCGAATGGTCCATATTATGCACCTTGGGCCTAGATGGACTCATAGACTATGTGTGATGATGCCCACTGATCCGTTACTCCTTGACCTCACCTACGACTGATATGCTACGACCCTAAATGAACTATACTAATTTACAGATCTAACCTTAACACTGAGAGCCCAGAATGAATGCAGACTTTAAGGGACAAAGACTTTATCCCAACTTCCTAATTGGATCCCGATTAGGTTCTAATCAAGTCCAAATTTACCCTCTTTTATTCTTGCTATCTACTGGACTTTTATACATACTTACTGACAGACTCTACCCGCTGAACCTTGACATAGACTTTACTTTGTCCCTAGGCAATTCCTTTCTCTCTCTCTCTTTTTTTTTTTTTTAACAATCCTGACCGGCAGTCTCTGTCTCGCCCTCTTTCTTTTTTTTGGTGACCAAAACTAGTACTTCTATACTAGAGCTAGAACCTTTTGAATTCTTAATCAAGAGTACTATTGGGAGTCAATTGGCCCATAAACTGTTTTAACTCCTAATCTAATTCTTAGACTTAGTTTTCTCCTAATCTGAGCTCGTCTAAGACTCACAGTATCAGTGCATAGTCTTTTGGCCTTAAGAAGTTAGATCATACAAGGTCACTTTGCATTCTAAATCATACATGTGAGCTCCAACCTAAACAAGACTCCTATGTTACATATATTTCAGGTCAGGTTTAGAACAATCTTCTCATGAGCCAACACTTCGTACGCCACCTATAGGGTGCATGCTATGAGTATAGCATTTGGATGCCTCCCCGCGTTGTAGGGATTAGGAAAGTATGTCGTGCGTAAGCAAAGTAATGACCTGCTCAGTTGAAACTCTAAATGAACCCAGCAAGTGGCCATTCACTTTTTTGATGGATAGAATCAGGATTTCACATGGGGACGTTGTTGATCCCTGATCGGCAACGTCTTATAATGCAAGTATGGCTAATGCAAGTACAGTTAAGATAATTTCTCGCATAGAATTTCAAATCTCGCCCTCTAAAAACAAAGAACATCACCAGTGGAGTTGCCACTATAATGATTCATTTGCCCAGGGGTGTGATCCCCTACGAACAGTGGGGTTTGTGTGTTAGGTACTTTCATTTTTTTTTAGAAGCTACAGATTTATTTATGTTTTTACTTTTGTTTTTATTATAGGCTAGGCAGAACTGAGCTAGGTTCTAGGGAGAATGGGAGAGAACCTAGCTAGGTTCCCTAGGCAGGACCAAGGCCATCTCTCCTGGACTAGGTCCTGACAATCTCCTTGGCATAGCCCAGAATCCATATGCAAGCCTGATCTAAGATCGCGAGAAGGTTCCTAACTGAGGTCCCTGATTCTGGTCTAGGCATATTCTACTACCTATGTCCCAATTCGTTTTCCTTTAGCCAGTATTGCATGAACAGACGTCAAGTTAAAATAGTAAAGAATTAGTTTTAGCTAAATAGAGTCACCAGTGAGTTTTAGAAAAACTTACAAACGATGACATTTTTCAAAGCAGATCATACCGATAGGAGCAATAAATGGACAAATTTAATCAGCTTCAAAAGAGGGACCTATCCTAACTCCTTAGTCTACTACTGAAGCTCCAGATTTGGGGGCGAAGGTACAATGATGTGATGGAGTGCACCCCATCACCGCCTATCATCACTGAAGGCATACTAACGTGCATTCATCCAACCAATTACAATCATTCACATAATCATGTAAAGCGGTACGAAATTTAGTTCAATGCAGGCAAAAGTAAAGTAAATAATAGAGTAGATAGATAACAACCTAGAGACTAGACCTTTGGTAATTTAGCAACAAAAATTATAAAAGAGTAATAAGGTAGAAGAGTAGGAAAGGATAGAGTTTTTGCCCTAAGGATGACCCACCTAATCTACCTAGGAACCCATCAGAGTGACATTTCTTTAATGGTTAACCCGATTCTCTATCTCCAATGTGTGGAGCATTTCTCTCTGCAATTAAGGTTAATCTAAACAGGAACATTAATTCAGCAAAGATTCTAACTAATGAGTTTTGGTAAACTAATTAGCCTAGAATTCTAGTTAATTAATCCTGTTTAGGTAGAAATAGACTCCGAGATAGGGATCTCGGCTGGGTTCCCAGCCAAAAGACCCAGCTTGGTTCTTGCAAGCAAGAATCCGACTGGGTTTATGGGTTGGGCCATATACAACCCCTTTGTTTTCGCCATACCTTTCACATTCGGCCTTTGTTTTACGTGATTCTTTTTTTTCTTGAAATATTATTGAGTCTGGTTTCTAATAAAACTAATTTCCTAATTATTAGACAAGTATGGAAAAGATATCATTAAAATAGTGAACATATGCCATTTTCAGTACAAGCCTAAATAGTCGACTTGTATTTTTTCTATTGCCTGTCAGACTTTGGTGCATAATATGTCATTAGGAAGCTTATTCAATGGATAATGTTGATACCTGGACTTAATAATCTTACACTCCCTCGAGTGGATCTCAATTGGACGCTGAACATTATCGACTTGGGCTTATTTGAGCTTTTTGGACTCTACTAACCTTTTGGATTCAAATTCAAGGATTACTTTGCTAGGCCGCCAAGTGCAGAAGTTGGAGTATAATTTTCGTCATTGGGTAATTACAAATAAGATGTCATTTGTAGGCATCTGCAACCTTATGCACTTGGCAATAGTGTTATAAGTTGAGACCAATGTGATCTTGTGGCAAGCGTTAGCCTTATGCCCTACTCCATGTATAGGAGGCTCCATATGGGAGATTTGAAGCCCACACCATCTTCTTCCGACTTGCAGATTGCTTAATAAAGTATCCTATGGGATTTCTTGAAGATGTACCCTTATAGGTTAGAAAATTTTCATCCCATGTGATTTTATGGTGATGAAAATGGAGGGAGATGTCCATATGCCTATTATATTAGGGAGACCATTATTAGCCATAGATGGAGCTATAATCGATGTGAAGAATGCTAAGGTTTCCTCCAAATTAAAGAGGAACAACTAAGGTTTAATTTTTTATAAGTTATGGCTTCCCCCATCTTTGAGGATGCCTACTACAAGGTAGATATTCTAGAAAAGCTAGGCATGGAGGAGAGGAGATTCCCACTCCTCCCATAGATTATTTGGAGGCTTGTTTGATTGGCCCTAGTGGACATAAGATCGAAGTACGTCAGAATGAAGCAAGAGAAGCATATACTAGGATCCTGGATTCAACCATAACATATCTTTTTACATAACGACACAAGGAGGTTCTCAGTGTGGAGGTTCAATCCTCCAAAGAGGATAAGAAGTGTGCCCCTAAGGTAAAGTTGAAGTCTTTACTTTTCCACCTCAGATATGAGTTTCTTGACCATAATTATGTAGTTCCTATTGTTTTTAGTGCTAAATTTGCTGGTGCCCAGCTTGAAAATTTGCTTGATGTGCTCAGAAAGCATAGAAGGTCCTAGCTTATAGCATTGATGACATCAAGAGAATCAGTCATTCACTTTACATTCACAGATTCTTCTTGATGAAGGTCATAAACCTTCTGGGCAACCTTAAAGGCATTTAATTCCTAACATACAAGAGGTATTTGGAACGAGATTCTTAAGCTACTTGACACTGGAATCATCTATCCCAACTCAGATAGTGAATAGGTGAGTTTAGCTCAGGTAGTTCCCAGAAAAGTGGATATAACTGTTATTAAGGATGATCATGACGAACTCATATCTATTAGGACTGTCACTGGGTAGCGCATGTGCATTGATAGTAGAAAACTAAATAAAGCCATATGGAAGGATCTTTTCCCCCTCCCCTTTATTGATTAGATGTTGGAAACATTAGCTAGGTATTCCTTCTTCTCGATGGCTATTCAAGTTTCTTCCAGATTCTTATCCATATGGGTAATTAGGAGAAGACGACTTTCATATGCCCATATGGTAACTTTACATATTGAAATTTCCTTCGGGTTATGTAATGTCCCCGCCACCTCCCAACGATGCATGACTACTATTTTTTCTAATTATATTGAGTGTATCATAGAAGTGTTCACTATGGAGGTACCTTTGACTTGTGTTTAGAACTTGGCTAAAGTGCTCTGCAGATGTGGAGAAGTCGATTTAGTGTTGAGTTAGAAAAAGTGTCACTTTATGGCATAGGAGGGGGTGGTTTTGGGCCATATGGTTTTTCATAAGGTGATCAAGGTAGATTAAGCTAAGACTAAGGTTATTGAGCGATTGCCACCTTCTACTTCTATCACGGGGGTGAGGCATGGTCATGTGGGATTCTATCATCATTTCATTAAGGATTTCTTAAAAAATCACTAAGCCTCTAACTCAACTTTTAGTCAAAGATGCCTTGTATGTGTTTACTGATGAGTGTGTGGAGGCATTTTGCAGGATTAAGCAGGCTCTCATTTCTGCCTCAACATCCAACCACTAGATTAGAGTCTTACCTTTGATATCATGTGTAATGCAAGTGACCACATAATTAGAATGGTGTTGGGGCAGTAGAAGGACAAGAAGTCCTATATTGTAAACTATGCCAGTAAGATACTTGACGAGACTCAACAGGATTATACTACTACAAAAAAGCAGTTGCTTATAATGGTGTATAGAATTGAGAAATTTCATCCTTACTTATTGTGCTCCAAAGTCATTATGTACACTAACTATTCTGCATTCAAGCATCTCCTAGTCTAGAAAGATGTTAGCCTTGCCTCATCAGGTCTTTTCTTACAAGAGTTCGACAGTGAGATCAAGGACAAGACTAGAGCTGAAAATGCGATCGCCAATCAACTCTCTAGGATCATAATTGAGAGCTAAGATCTTCCCATTGATGATGTTTTTCCTAATGAGCATCTCCTTGCTGTTACCCTTAGTGTGGCCCCTTTGTTCACTAATATTACCAATTACTTAGCTTGGGAGGTCCTACCTTCTAATCACACTTATCACCAAAAGAAAAAGTTCTTCTATGACCTTAAGTCTTATTTTTGGGAAGAACTTTTTCTTTTTAAGGGTTGCAAGAATGAGATTCTTTTAGTGCACACTATTCAAAGGCATTAATAAATATATTAATGCTTGCGGTAGTTTCAAAGGATGGGAAACTTCTCAAGGAAGAATGAAATGCCTCCTAATTATATTCTTGAGGTAGAGGCTTTCGATGTTTGGTGTATTGGCTTTATGGGGCTATTTCCCTCCTCTCACAAATACATCATCGTGGCCGTTAATTACATTTTCGAGTGGGCAGAGGCAATCTGCGACCTTCACTAATGAGGCTAAAGTCATGGCGCAGTTTTTCAAGAGCGTAATATTCTCTAGGTATGGAGTGCCTCTAGGGTTAATTAGTGATGATGGCACCTATTTTATTAAAAGAAAAAAGTTTAAGGCGCTGCTTAAGAAGTATGAGGTGCTCCATAAGGTTAGTTTGGGCTATCACCCCTCAACTAGCAGGAAAGCTAAGATTTCCGATAGTAAGATGTCTTTTCTAGAGAAAATGGTTGCGAGATCGAGGAAGGATTTTGTAGATAAGTTGGATGATATTTTATGGGCTTATCGCATACCCTTCAAAAAACTAATCGGTACTGCACCTTTTTGGTTAGCCTATGGGAAGGCGTGTCACCTCTCTGTGGAATTAGAGCACAAGGCTTTCTGGGGTGTCAAGCATTTGAATTTCGATCTAAAGGCTGCGGGAGAGAAAAAGCTTCTCCAACTTAAGGCCATAATTGCCTAGATTTACAAGGAGAGAATAAAGAAATGGCATGACAAGTTCATCCATAGAAAAGGGTTGGTGCTTTTGTTTAATTCAAGGTTAACACGTTTTCTCGAAAAATCCACTCAAGTGGTTGAGTCCATTGAAAGCAGTAGAGGTGTTTTTCCGATGAAGTTGTTGATGTGCACAGTGAGCCCAGTAGTGCTTACAAGCCAAATGGGTAGCGCCTAAAGCATTACATTGTTAGAGAACCGATAAAGTGGAGGTCACTGGTACATTTTCCAATGCAACCTACGGCCCATTCAAAGGTAAGGGTCAACCTGGGGACCTTAAACAAGCACTTCTTGGGAGGCAGACCAAGTTTTTTTGCTTTTGAAAAAAGGTAGAAAATTAGAAAAATTAAGGAAGTCGGTTTGTGTGGGTGGTCGTAAAAATTCTATACGGCCCTACATTTAAGGCAGAAAGTTGGTAGATAGATCCATGGCTAGTCGTGTATTTTTCAAATGACTATGCAACTCAAATCTAGTATGCACGGCGTCTCATGCGGTTTTACACAACCATGCACCTGGTTTTAAATCCTAAGCCCTTTTTGCCTTCAATAACATCTCTTTCATCCCACACCTCTCTACCTTGCACTTTAGGGCACCAGCATACTGACATGTCACCAACCATTCACGAACCCCACTTCCATTGTCATTTTTGTCATACTACCATTACCTTTGCCGCACAACGTGTGAAACCCTGGCCACCCATACTTCACTTCACCTCCACCTAAAAACTATCCCACTCCGACCAAATTCTAGCCACCATCGGCCCTCTTTGCAACCGTTCACTGTCTGCCACTATGATTCACACCCTATTGTTTCGTCAATTTCTCACACCTCCACTCTACACCCCCTAATTTCAACCCCCCAAAAAACCTTGCCACCATTTTTTGTTGTTTTTTGATGCTTTTCCAGTAACAATCCTGCCCCACCACTTCCCTTTGGTGCTCTCTTCAGCCCAGCATGATTCCTCATTGGGTTTATTACCAATTGTGTGTTCTCATGGTGGGTTCAAAGTTGTTGGGTTGAATTAAGTTAAAGCTTGTATCACCATTGTGTTGGCTCCCAAGAACAAGGCCACTTCATCGTCCTCTATTCACAAGAAGTCGTCAAAGTCCACTATGGCAGCCACAACCATCATCAGTTAGCCATCGCCTCTAGAACAAGATAAGCATGCTCAATCCCAACTTCCTTGTACTATTAATCAATATGGTATTCAATTTATCAATGATGAACAATGTCAATATTACGATGGTATGGTTTCATGCAAAATCTCTAAGTCTAAATATGTATATGTTAGGTTGTTAAAAACTTTGCATTTGTAGGATGATATGCATGCATTATTTGATGTGTTGGGCAGACATGCTTTTGTGATTTTGCAATACACTATGCATGAAAGGTTGGTTTGGGAATTCTTTAGTTCATTTGTGGTTAATGAGAAGGGGAATTATATTAATGGTGTTATATATATTTTAGATTGTGTCACATGACCCATAAGAGGAATTTGGTATGTTTTAGTGAATTACTCTAGCTTCCAATTGGTGTAGTGGCTAATTGTTTTCACAAGAACTATAATACGACTAGGTTTTGGAAGAAGATGACTTTTAATACCCCTCCTTATATCAATCGCTCTAGCAAGGCTACTTACATTTGCAATCTTATCCTTTAGTACCTTCAGTGCCTTATGATGTATAGTGTGTTTGCTAGATATCATATCCTTCGGGTGCTAAGGAGAGGGGAATTGTTCATCTTATGGGCTTTGAATGGTTCGCATTGACACCGATTTTCACATCCTCTCTCACATTGAGGAACAGGCTAAAAACAAGACCGTTGTCATTGCCATCCATAGCATTGTCACTGCCTTAGCTAGAGGTTTGGGACTTATAGATGTTCTTCTTCTTATGCCCATTCTCCATGAAGGTTGGCATCTCAACTTGGCTTCTTGTGCGAGTGTGGATATTTGACAGTTGTGGGTGGCAAGGTGTAGGTGAACCACCATGGTCGTGCCTTATTTGCTTTGCCTAATGTGGCTAAGACAACCATCACTAATGAATACAATTAGAGTTATAATGATGGCATTGATGCAAAAGGTGATGATAATAATGATCAAGGAATACCTCAAGCTTAGGATGCTATGGGGGGCACCCAAGGGGTTGAAGCACTCATGAGTGGGGCTGCCGAGGCTGGACCATCAGGGTCTCAGGTGATCCCTCTCTACTAGCTCATCATAGATGAGGTTGCTCACATCCACCTGAGGCTGGATCACATGGATGTCTAATGCACTCATAAGCATGCCAAGCTTCTTCATATGGATGACAAATTAGACTGCTGACAACGAAATGTCGAGCATCATGTCTAATTTGTCTATGAAAACTTTCAGTGGCCTTAATCTCCACCTGATTGGAGGCCTTGTGGTCCGCCTAGTCCTTATTGATTACCTTGTGAGTATTTCCCCCCTCCCTTGTGTGTTTTTTTTTTTTTTGGACATTTGTTTCACTAGGGAGAATTAAAGGCTAAGCAGGGGGGGAGTGAGCTCACAATTATGGATATGGTGATGATTTAAGGTACTCTTTAGAATGTTGAGGTTATTGACTGTTGATTGCGAGATGGTGGATAGTTGTGCGCTTGGTTATAGTATTATATATTCATCCTTGCATTTAGCATATTTACATCTAGATCTTAGGATTCAGACTCATTTTAAGTGCATATTTAGTATGCATTAGCTTTAGTTCTAGCTTTTGATGGGTAGAGCATGTAGGACATAACATATAGGTAGGCGTTGCATTGTATATGCATTCTCTTTTACTATTAATCACAAGTAGAGACGCATTGAGTGGGGAATTTGGAAGATCTCCAGATAATCATTCTAACCTTATCTTACTAATCTTCTTGTTGAGCACTATAGGTTGATTTAGTACTTTGATAAACAATAAAAAAATTGAAAAAAGGAGAGGTTATTGAAAAACGCCATTATATGATGATGACTTAAGGCTTGAATTGATTTTGCATAATTGGCATGCTTTTGAGGGTTGTCTTGGTGATTCTTTTTGAAAACCACTTTTGCAAAATAGTGTTGATTGCATTGCCTTGGTTTACACATCAGCTACCTACAAGAGTGTTGTACCATGATTGGCTTACCCTTTCAAGTGAGACATTCCCGAGCTAGTTGTATTGCCTTGGGTAGTTGTCCTATGAGATTTTTTTAGCTTACATAGATTATTTATTCTTATATAATCTAATTCCTCTCATGTGCAATCTTCTAGACTTGATTTTTTCTTTCTAAGACTACATAAAGCATATGCATTCGACAACATGATAGAGACATTTCTTGATTTGATTGACAACCATAAAGCCAAATAGCCTTCCTATGATTAATGTTCTTACCCTTGCTAACTATTTGTGCATTTGGTTGATTTCATTCATTTGTTGATAGGTGGTATGGGTATGTTGATTTATTTATCCAAGTGGTTTTCTTTAGGAGGTTTGTTGCGATGGGGAGACTGTGATTGGTTCAAAATTTATTGTTCTACTCTTTCGGGTTTAGTGGGCTGAATACTGTGTATTGAGGTTGAGTTGTGTCAATGAAATGTTCACCAATGCCACTCAACTATTGAAAAAATGAGAAAATTAAAAAAAGAAAAAAAGGAAGCAAAATCTAAATAAAGTGTTGACATGCTACATGTCTAAAATGTGTTCATGATCGACTCAACTCATTTTTGTAGGTCCATCTTGAGATTTGTTCTTAATTTGTTTAATGTGATGTGATATGGTGATGTGTGCTTTTGTGGGAGTATTTCCATGCTCTTTAGTCGCTTGGCTTTAGCTCCTCATTGCCCAAATCAATTTGCCCCTCTTTCACCCTTGATGTTAAACCCCATTACAACCCATAACAAGTTCTTTGGGTTGTTATTTGTACGTTGCATTTTAATAGTGGAGGATTGAGATTATAGTCAAGCATCTGGCAAGGTTGCTACATTTGGGAGGATGATTCAGAGAGCCATTGCCAATACAAACACATGAGACGAAGTATTTTTATCATTCCTATGAGTGAGGTTATTATACCCAGCTGGCTTGTTCAGGACTTGTTCGGGACCACCCTGACTAGTGCAAGACTTGATATGGTTTAGCCAGGTGTTATGACTAGGTCATTCCCATCTTTGAATAGTTTTTTGAACTGCATCTTTACACCATGAGCAGTCCTGCCGTTGTGTGTGATTGCGCCTTATTGATTGGTTGTGATTTGATTCTTCCTTACACATTTCCCCTACTCAATGAGGAAATCAGCCTTATTGCTCCTCTTTACTCGTAATTATCTTATTCGAATTAATTTCTCATTTTATAGATATTTTAGTCCTAATTTGAGAGAATTTGTAGTCAATGACTTAGGGATGATCAACGAGCGATGTTTGGGCCAAGGAAGAGGTTTGAGGAGTTGATAGAGAAGTCCAAGAGCCAAGATTGGAGTTGAAAGCAATTACATGGGCAGCCGTGCGTATATGCATAGTCATACAACATTACTAAATGATGGCGAAAAAGTTGAAGGATTGCTGGCCGCGCACTTTCTGCGTGGGCGACCATGCACTTTTTGAATGGTCGTGCATATAAATCAACGGTAGAATCGAAAAGATGCACAGCAGGCCATGCAAATTTACGTGCTCGTGCATCTTCTTGATAGAAACATTATGTGACTAGCCGTACATCATTCTATCTCCACCGACTTAAGATTTGTTTAAGCGTTATGTTTGTGAGCTTGAAAGGACACGATTTTTTTAACCTTTTCATAAAAGTTTTCTGAGAATGTTTTCCTACAAGTTAGTAGCTCGATAAAAGATTATGGCTCCACTTTGAAGATTTATGCTTTTACAATCAATCCATTTTCCAGCTTGTTCTTTAATCTCTCTCTCTTTTATAGTTTCTTGTTCGTTCTTGGTGTTTACAATCATGTCTAGGTTTTGGGATCTATGTGATTGACATTGTTACCAAGTTTAATGGCTAAATTTCCCAACTTAGGTTGGGATTGATGTTGGCTATGCCCAGATAATCATGAATTAGCCCTAATCTTGTTCACATCGTAGTAGCATCTTGTTGAATTATGCCATGATCACCACACACTTGATGAAATGCTTGAGAGAGTATTCATATTCTTTTATTAGGGTTTAAGGGAACACTGAAAGACAAAACTTTTACCTAGTGTGATTTAGCTAATAATTAGAGTTTTAATATGAAAATAATTAGGATTCTAATAGGTATTTGAAGTTGTTTATCCTATAATCTTTTGATTCATAGTCCTATAAAAATAGGCGACTTTAGTCCTCGGATTAGTCTTAATCCTTGAAAGAGAGAAAGAATGAACCAAACTATCAACTATTCCATTAATGATGCTAGTTTGAATAGACTTCATAGGGGTCAACAATTTATTTTCTAGTATAATCATACCGTTAATTCCAACTGAGTACTTCAACCATCTTATTTTTTAAATCATGTCATAGATTGTTTCACTTTCTTAGTGGTAAATTCAACCTCTAAAATCTATCTAGCCTAGATTGAGTGTTTTAATCAATTTTGGTGGTTGAAAAGAAATTGCTCATGGATTCGACCCATACTTGCCCGTTGCTAACTATAACTGTGTCATGCGCTTGATATTAAGACTATAATAGGTTTTTGCCGCTGTTGTTGGGACTTAATCTTATCAATATTAGAACCCATTAGAATACTCTAGATTAGACTTTCGTTTTTGTTTTTGTAGTTTTCAGTTCTTCTTTATTCTTATTTGGAGCTGCCTACGCTTGGTATAGTCTCTTACTTTGTATGCACAAGCGTAATCAAGAGAATCAAAACCTCATTCCTTCCTAGCCCAGAACTACACTAGAGCTGCCCCAAAAAACTGCTACTAAAACTGCCCTTGACGGCGCAATTTTTGGGAATCAAAGCCTCTGTTGCTTGACTGAGCAGTTGTGTAACGCTATCATTCAGAAAAGTCGGCGCAATTCTAATAGAAAAAGGAACAACAATGCAGAATGCATTCTTGAAGCTCTCTATACCTTGCGTAGTTTGTTCTAGATGGCACTATCATTCATTCCACTTCAGGTTTAGTCAAAATTTTTCCACTTTAGTTATAGAGGTAGTGGAACATACTTGAGCCACTTTTCTGAACATTTTACTTGGATCATTTTTTTTTTTTTTTTTTGAAATAGTAAGTAATACAACAATTAGATAGCCCTCTCTCAAGGGTTCTATCTACATGGTTTTCAATTAGGATCGAAAGAAAAGAAGTACATGGAATAAGAATGCACCATACAGTAGAAGAAATAGAAAGATCAAATTTGACCAACCAATTTGTTACACGGTTTCTTTTTTGAAAATATGATAGACTTGGACTTGATTGTAACGAGCAAGGTAGGTTTTACTATCTTCAACTAGCATTTGAATTTCCCAATGCACGTGCACTTCCCCCTTCAAGGCTTGCATAAACACTTGATTATCTCTTTCAAGAACCACTGAATGATACCACACTTGAAATGCTACAGTACTAGATTGATGCTGCTTCTACTACCAGAGTTGAGGCTGCTCCAAGATTGAAAGTTCCAGCTCGAAGGGACCCACCTCAATTTCTGATGACAAACCCTCCTTCTGCTGAAGAGAAGATTTGGATCCATTATGATCAGTTTTGAGGAGTTCTTCTGGAAGCTAGCCCAACTAATGAAATGTGTGGTTGGATCTTAGATGACTGTGATTATGAGTTTGGAGAAGTACCCAAATCTAATCTTTTTCTAACTTTCTAGTCAACCCAATTTTTTTTAGCATGAAGAATTGTCGCAACAGAATTATAAATTTCATTTATAAACACCACAGGATTATGACTCTTCCATACACTCCATGGAAGAGAAATAATACGGTCAATCTGATTACGAGAAGTTTGAGTTCTACCCAATTTTAGCAATTCAATTATTGGCATAATTCCAACTTGAGATATATCGGACTCAATCCATTTATTTGGATCATTCAATAGCATTGCAAATCCATCCCAAAAGCTCAGCGTGGGCACCTCAGATTTCGGCAATCACCATTTACCATCATATCCAATAAATTTAAAACACACAAATAGTGGAACTGCACAACAGAAATACCTATCCCCCCCCCCCACAACCCCAAACATAGAGACACAAAACCTTTGAACAGTCTTAACGACCTGTTCTATGAGGCACTGAAGATCTAGCATGAGTGGCATCACCACATGACCTGAAGTAATGAATCCCAAACAGCACCAACTGCAAATGCAAGAGGCAAAACAAGGTGTGATCTGAAGGACAATCTCAGAGCGGCATTTTTATCCTTGCGGGGAGCTTCTGAAGGAGGCGGAGGGGGCTTCTGAACATTGACGGCCAACTTCATTCCACCGAAGCAGAACCCTTTTCCACTAACGAAGTAGTATGTCCTTGTCTGGTTAAGTGGAACGACGTCCCTTCCAGCTCCTCTTGTCCAGTTCACAAGAGGGTGATCGGAATTGCAAGTTTCATAGTCTGTCTTGTTTACCTCTAACACGTTCATCTGGTTCCTATCATACACAAAATCTGAAAAAGACAAGGAGATAAATGTTAAGAGTTGTTCAAATCTTGTCCAAGAAGACAATTTAGGATGTGGACACAACGGAAACATCATAATCAAGGATCAATTTAGTATTAACATGGTGGGAAATTGAGTTGATGACACTTGGATTCTCTATCCATTCTTCGAGCATCAATTTCCTTGAAATCTATAACAAGCACAAATCAAGCTTGTCCAGAAAACTGAAAAAACTTTTTGATATGCCACATGCCTGGTTATCCAGCATTATTCCCACCAAATATCCACCCACAACTGACAATTGACAACCACTTTTGTCAATAGATTGAATAATCATTCTACTGATACCAAAATATTTTTTCAAAGAGAAACACGAAAGTCCAAATTTTAAACGGATTAAATTTGAGAATGACCCTCATCAGACATCAGGACACTGGGTTACGGCTACGAGACTCCAACTACTACCAAATCACCACGCAGAAGACATTGTCTCATACCGTCGGCTGCAATACTCAGACTGGAGGTCCTAATTGCAACAAAGCCTGTGCAGTCACCTAGAACAGCTCACATCAATGTGACACAAAGTTGATCTGACAACCGATATAGTCGCCAGGGTATTGGACTTTAGCAGTGGAATTGTGGAAAGCAGCTTGCCACGTAGGTCCTCTAAGCTTGCCCACTTTAGCTGAGGAAATCAGGATTTCGGACACGGATGGCCCAAAATGATGCACGTAAGTGCGGTTGAGGATTGCTTCTATATATGAAGCATACAGAAGACCTCACTGAAGCAATTACACCTCTGAAAGCCAAACTTTGGGACTCCTAACGCTTCCATTTTCAGAACACCATACCCAGATTCTTTTTCTCGTTTCCATCTCAGGCTGCCTCCACGACTTGAAATTTTAAAGGCTTCCCAATTATAGGCTCATTTCACATAAAGTTGCCCATACTACTAAATATCTCCCCAAACTATTAAAAAGTCAGACGACCACAAAGGATAGATATATCATAGTGGCCATGGCTAGACTCTGGTGTGACGGGTGTTAGTCTTTGAAACAAAAGGGCAAAGAAAAATGGATCAAAAATGAAAAGAAGACAACATACAAAATATTTAATGGAGGTCATCCAACTGAATATTACTTGAGCAGACATCTCTCATTCTGGTAGGCACCTATGGAACCAATGCTGAATGTCAAGAAAGTCCTACACAAACCCACCATGAAAATCACCCCAAAACATCTCAGAAAAGCTACACTTGAACAACCATCTACAAACCCAATTTGGCAAGAAGTCAACAAATAGAACAAAAACGGGAGATCAACACCAATCAAAAGAAGCATCTGAGCAGTGAGCTGCACTTCTTATACTCAAAAGCACAAACATGCAGATTTGAAATTACAATAAAGAACCCAGCTCAAAAGACTTCACCACCAACAATCTTTACTGAATTATTCGAATATGGCTTTGAAACCATGTTTATTTATAAGCGCTACCTGACAGAAATTCGCATTTATACCAATAATGACCGTAGAATTCCAAGAAGATCAGTAGATAAACATGAACAATTTAGTAAGAAAGAGAAGGAGAGAGAGAATACAGAGCCAGTCGCCAAGGTAGAAGTGCTGAGTCTTAGCCCACTCAGTGTAATTAACATTGGTGGTCCACCCCTTGCTGCCACCCACAAGTATCCGGCGCCCTGAGACTTGCGGCACCATTACCACCAAGACGCTAGCTAGGCCCAGCAGCACCACCAAGGTTGGAGACCTTATAGCTGATCTCAGTACCTTCATTGCTCTTTTCTCTCTGTTCTGTGTATGTGTTCAAGCTTTGGCTAATGAAGGGGAGGTTGCGGTGGGTTAGTTATAGTCTGAATTGACCGTCAGGAGTACAGCGTAGCCATCTAGAGGGGACGCCAGAGCGTGTTCAAGAGTCTAGACATACCTCACATACCCCAATTTGAGGTGATACTAGAGCATCCGCAGCCCGTGCTTCGCGTGAAAACACATGGGCCCGCATGTTATTGGCATGACAAGGGAAAGTTGGCAGCCAGGGGAATTGAAGGAGTACGCGTGGAAACCCGTCTATCCGTTTCTCCTCCCATGCCTCTTTTTGTGATTTTTTAATTATTTTTTTGTTTTTTTTGGAAGTAATATATAATTTTTATATGATTAAAAAATAGGTTTTGTGTTATAAGGTGGGTCCATAATAAATATTTTTATTGGATGATTAAAATTGAGTTCCATGGGTTAGAGAAGTGATAGAATGCAAGTTCCAAAATTGTAGAACTTTTACTGACGTGGCAGGCCAGAGTTCCAAAATCCGGAACTCCCATTGGGAATGCTCTTATGGAGCTTGAGTCAGATAAGTACTAGAACTAGACAAAGCTGATATGATACGATTATTCACTGATTTAAAGTTAAGTGTATATAGATATAAATTTTAAACTTAACCAAATGGATTAAAATATTCAATCCGTTTAATTAAATTGATTATGCTCAGGTTAAGATTCTCGACACGAAAATATATGTATTTAACTTGTTTGATTAAATGGATTAAACAAGTTAACTTATTTTCCAAAATTCAAATCCAATACCCCAAAAATTTCAGTAACAGTTGAGGCGTAGGGGGTCTGATGCAGTAGCCTTACTCCTGAATCGTAAATTTACAGACAAATTGGTTCTGATTGACTATAGTCTTAAAAACTATAGACTACCTATTATTTGACCGAAACGGATCAGAGAAAGTTTAGAGCTGGATTTTGTTTTCATCCGTACAATCCAAACTAAAAAAATAGTTCAAACTTACATTTGTCAGCTATACAGATGTCGGATACAAGTCAACTCATTTTTTCATTTGTCAGTTATCTGTTTACCTTTTTATTAGATGAAGAAGAAAATGAAAATTTAAAAAATTATGAATTATGATGAATCGAGGAAGTTTTAAAGAGCAATTGCTTAATGTGATATGTAAAATTAATTTTAATGCTATTTAATTATGTATTAGTTGAAAATGCTAAATGTATAAATAGACAATTAGGTAACTGAATTCGACCTACTTATCTTAAACAGGTTAAATTGGTCAATCTTTTTAAAAATTAAATCGACATAAATCAAGATTTTTCAACCCGTTTAATAAACAGGTTAGATTCTGGTTGAGATTTCTCAAGCCGTTTAAGTTCGACACAAACACGAAACCAGAAGTAACCTATTATCTAACTCTAATAAATATCATTATTATTCGACTTGAGTTAGGATATCAAGCGATTTAAAATTCATTATAACAAAAATGATAGATATCTTGCTTCTAGTGCGACATTTGCCGTGTAGATAAATAATTTAAGGTCTTTTAAGAATTTTTGCCACATTGTTGAGGTCCTTATTGCATGTTAAACAAAATTTAGGGTGTCATTAAACATAGATTGTAAAAGGGACTCACTATTAAAAAAGTTCAAATTAACGACGGAATTCAGCGACGAAAAAATCAACGTCAGATTTGGCAACGGACATGGCGACTGAAAAACAGTATAACAAAAAAGTCAAATTATGCGACAGATATGGCGACGGAAAAATCAATCCTTCGCCATAATTGACAGTGAGCGACGGAAATTCTGTCGCCATAATTAAATTTTTTTTTGAAAAAATGGGCGACGGAAATTCCGTCGCCCAAAATAAATTTCAAAATTTTTTAAAAGAAGTGGGCTGGCGACGGAATTTCCGTCGCCTGTCCATCGCCAGCCCATTTAAATGAAACCAGAGTTTTTTCTAGTTTCATTTTGCTGCGAAATCCCTTCGAAGAGAGAGAGTGTGTGGCGAACCAAGCTCTTCGTCCGACCACCGCCCTGCCTAGTCACCGCCGACCGTCTCCCTCGCCGTCGCTGCCGTCTGTCACCGCCCCCCGCGGCCAGCCGGTTTTTTGAAGTAATTTGAGGTATTTTTCTCAACTAAACTGCTGGTAATTTTTATAAATTTTTATATTATATTATTAGAATTTCATAGTTAGTTCATATTTATGATAAAATGTGGTGTTTGTGTGAGGTTATTGCTTTAATTTGATTCAAGATTGGGGTAAATGTAATTTAGGGTTTAGGTTTGGTAGTTTGAAGTTAAAGTTTGATATGTTAGTGGAATGACATGGTTTAATTGATAATGTTGTTAAAATGTGCTATTTGTGTGAGGTTATTACTCTAATTCGTTACAAGAATTTGATAAATGCGATTTAGGGTTGAGGTTTGGTAGTTTGAGGTTGAAATTTCATATGTTTGTGGAATGAAATGTTTTAATTGATAATGTTGTTGAAATGTGGCATTTGTGTGAGGTTATTGATCTAATTTGGTTAGAGTTTTTGCTCAATGTAATTTAGGGTTTAGGTTTGGTGATGTGAACTTGAAAGTTGATATGTTGGTAGATTGAGATGCTTTAGTTTATAATTTTATTCAAATGTGATGTTCGTATGAAGTTGTAGCTCATATTTGTTTAAAGATTTCGCCCAATGCAATGTACACCTATATTTGGTAATTTTAGGTTGAAATTTGATATGTTGGTCGAATAAAGTGGTCAACTATGTATGAATTATTAGTTTTGTGAAATTCGTGAGAATATAAGTATATTTGTCGAGATTTATAAGTTTTTTTTTTGTGCATGTGGAAATTTTAAAGTAAACATATATAATATATAATTGCATAATTTATGTAATTATTATAATTTTGATTAAAATTAATTCTTATTAAATACTTTATGTGGTTATTGTTATTTGAGTAGAATATGAATGATCCTCCACATCGTAGGTGGATGTATAATAGATTACTGCCTGATCGTAGTGGTTATACGCAAGAATTTCTAGATGAAGTAAACCAATTCGATCAATTTGTATGTAAATAGACAGAGTTTCTGAATATGAGCCTGATCGTAGTGGTTATATGCAAGAATTTCTAGATGGAGTAAACCAATTCGATCAATTTGTATGTAAATAGACAGAGTTTCTGAATATGAGAAAGTATAGATGTTCTTGTGTGAAATGCAGAAATAGGGTGTACTTGACACCTGATGAGGTCAAGATGCACCTTATGTATAAGGGTTTTGTACAAGGGTATTGGTTTTGGATAAGTTATGGGGAAATAGAACCTCAGCAATATGATTTTGGGTATTCAAATAGTGAAATTTCTGAAGTTGGAGGTTCAAGTCATATTAATAATGACTACTCTGAATCCTACGTAGATCGGATGGAGGACATGGTTGATGATGCTATAATTGCAAATCAAAATGTAAGGGAAGAGGGGTCAAGCACTTGTCGAGAACCATTTTATAATATGGTTCAAGCTGCTCAACAACCTTTATATGATGGTTGCTCCACCCACAGTGAGCTATATGCGACAATGAGACTGTTGAGCATTAAATCTGATTATAATATGCCTCAAAATTGTTTCAATAAAATTGTTCAATTAATGAAAGGGATGTGTCCCCTTAACAACCGCGTGCCAAACAACTATGGGCAAACAAAGAAGGTTGTTAAAGATCTCGACAACGATGTGGTCCAAATTGATTGTTGTCGGGAAGGTTGCATGCTATTTTATAAAGAGGATGCAAACCTGGATGCGTGCAAGTTTTATGGGCATTCAAGATAGAAGAGGCAAAGGTTACAAAAAAGGAATCAAAATCTATTGCCATACTCGAGGATGCATTACTTGCCGTTAAAACCTCGACTGCAGAGGTTGTATGCATCCAGAAGTAGTGCAGAGCACATGAGATGTCATTATGAATATCGACGTTAGGACGGTGTTTTATGTCATCCATCAGATAGGGTAGCATGGAAACATTTCGATACCAAGTACCCTGAATTTGCTGCAGAGCCTCGGAATGTGACGCTTGGCTTATATGCTGATGGATTTAATCCTTACACGTTGTCTTCAAGATCATACTCCATTTGGCCGGTGGCCGTTACACCTTATAACCTTCCCCTTGAAATGTGTATGACCGCACCGTTTATATTCTTGACTTGTGTAACCTCCGGACCCAAAAATCCCAAGAATAAGATAGACGTATATTTACAACCTCTTGTTGATGAGTTGAAAGAGTTGTGGGATGTTGGAGTTGAGACTTATGACATTTCTACAGGGCATACATTTCAGATGAATGTTGCACTTATATGGACCATCAATGATTTTTCCACATATGGAATGTTATCTGGGTGGAGTACTAATGGCCAATTGGTATGTCCTGTATGTATGAAACAACAAAAGACTTTGAGATTGAGAATTGGAGGTAAATTCTCATGGTTTGACTGTCATTGGTATTTTTTGCCAAAGAATCATGCATTCAGAAGAAATAGAACAGCATTTAGGAAAGGCAGAACTGTTACAGGGGGTCCTCCTCGCCGACTATTTGGGGAAAAACTTTATGTCGAGGTGGAAGATTATCCAATGGTAACTACAAATGGTGACTTTGTCATACCAAGATTTAAGAAAAATGAGCACAACTTGACGAAGAAGAGCATATTCTGGGAGTTACCTTATTAGCAACACCAATTGCTCCGCCATAATTTGGATGTAATGCACATTGAAAAGAACTTCTTCGAGAACATTATTAACATTATTATGGATGTTCATGGGAAAACAAAGGACAATGCCAAATCAAGAATGGATGTTGCAGAAATATGTGATAGACCAGAATTACATTTACGTTCAGGCCCACGTGGTAAGCCGGTTAAACCAAAAGTGAAATTCATACTTCCTGTGGATAAACGAAGAGAATTGTGTGAATGGGTGAAGGAGCTTCAAATGTCTGATGAATATTGCTCTAATTTGAGGAATATCGTGGACCCTAATGAGGCTAAGTTCAACAACATGAAAAGTCATGATTGTCATATGTTCATGGAGACTCTTTTACCAATTGCATTTGGTGCGCTCTCAGATGATGTGTTGAAACCTCTTATTAAGATAAGCCAGTTCTTTAAGAACTTATGTTCAACAACATTGCGGAAGGATATGCTTAAGGAACTGCATCGCAACATTGTCATCACTTTGTGTAAGTTGAGGACCGTTTTTCCTCCTGTCTTTTTCAATGTAATGGAGCACCTATCAGTACATTTGGCAGAAGAGGCTCAACTAGGTGGTCCAGTACAATATCGATAGATGTATCCATTTGAGAAGTAAAGTATACTATAATCGATGAAACCTTATCTCAATTCCTATATGTGGAATCACTTCTAAGTGAATGCAATTGTGAATTTGGTAGGTTCTTTGGCCGATTGAAAAAAAAGATAAAGCAACAAGCATGTTCTAAAGGTTCAATCACAAAGCATACCTAGAACCAGAGAGGACATTCTTCGCCTCCTACTACTTTGGATCTAATGTGCCCTCCATGCGCACTAGGTACAGGAGAAATGTGGATGACGATGAACATATTAATCATTTTCTAACTCTGTCTGTGTTTGCACCGCAAGGGACCGCTATTGGTAGGAAAAGATTAAGATATCCCACAGATGCTGAATATGTTGCTGCCCATCTTCACGTACTGTTAAATTGTGATGAAGTTAAACCTTATATAGGGTGAGTGGTATTTTCACTTCCAATTGAGTTTATCATTCAGAGCGCAAATATATTAACGGGCTTCATAAAATGTGATAGAATTTTCACAGAACAAGTCAGAACTGCACATTCCAATGTCAGTGATGCAAATGTCGACACCATCATCGAAAATCATTTCGCAGATTGGTTAAGTCAGAATGTAAGTATTATAACTCATTTATTTATAATTTTAACATAACAGTTAATTAGGTACATTGTATTAATTAAAACCACATGTTATGTCACCTTAGGTGCATTATATTCAATTATTCGAGACCGACAAACATTGCTACTTGAGCCAATTGGCTGCGAAGTCAAATCGATATGTGCCGACGTGGACGGCATATAGAATAAATGGATTCAAATTCCACACAGAAGCTCGAAGCGTCGGGAAGAGAATATATAATTGCGGTGTTAGTGTTTGTGGCATTAGGGAAGGCGATATTGAGAATGATTATTATGGTGTACTGAAGGATATTGTCCAAATTGAGTACATAGGCGAATCACTTAAACGATGTGTGCTCTTCAGTTGTGAGTGGTTCGATCACATATTGAATCGTGGGATGCGATCTCATAAACCAAGCAACCTTATTGAGGTCCACCATACAAGCTGAAAGTTACCGATTGCTTATGGAGAAATGTAAGCAATTAGAGGAATCCAACAAATTGCTCACTCAAAGCAACCAACAACTGAGCCAACAAATGATGAGCATCGATCAGTGCTTCCAAGTTTTCTTTCAAATGCAACAGGCGTCTGGTTCGGGATCTCAACCACCATTTACTCATCAATCGTAACATAATGAGGAAGAAGGTGAGGATGAGGATGATTTTCACCTTAGTGGTTGAGTTGGTTGCAGTTTTCATTTAGCTGGTGGCTCTTCTACTTGGTTTTTTACGAAGTACATCTCTTGTTGCTTGCTTCCCCTCCCCTTTGTGCTTATTTTATTCCCCTCCCCTTGGTGCTTATTTAATTTTCCTCCCATTTGGCGCTTGCTTCTCCCTTTTCTGCAAATATATAACTTCATTCTCAATTACTGGCAACTTCTGGTTTGTTTGGATTTGTGTTTTGTGATATGTAGAGACTTTGTTTAGAACTTATGATTTATGAATTGAAAACCCTTGGTTGGAAGTGTTGCATTGGATGTGATATTCCACCTTTGTGTGGCTTGAAATTGTTGAGAACGCTTTGAATGAAATCATATTCGAAACCACTGGATATTGATTGATTGCAAAGATCTTGGAGATTTCTTGCAGGGATTGAAATGTTTGTACTAAGGGATACGATAAAAAACAAGCGTTTTTATTTTAAAAAAATTAAAAACCTAGTGACGGAATGGCGACGGAATTACAAAAAAAAATTTTGGGGGAGGACAAGGTGGCGACGGAATGTGTAGTCTGTCGCCATCAGCGACGAAATTTCCATCGCTGATTCCGTTTATGATGGCGATGGACTACACATTCCGTCGCCACCCCCTGCCCCGCCAATTTTCCCACCAAAAAAAAGTATGTCGCAATTTCTATCGCTGAAAGTACTCAGCGACGAGGGAAAATCCAACAGCCGTATTCCGTCGCCAATTCTGTCGTTGATGTGAAAATTCCGTCACTAATAAACCTTATTCCGTCGCTGATTCCGTCTTTAGTTGGTCTTTTTCTTGTAGTGACTAAATATGCAAAGACTAAATATGCAAATTACAATTTCTTAAGTTTGATTTATATTTCCTTAATTAAAAAAATATTTATTTTTGGTTGAAAATCAAGGAAAATATTTTGTTTATATTTTCTTGATTTACAAAATTATTTATTTCTTGTAGAAAAAATTAGGAAAAATATTTTGATTGAATTATATTTTCTTAATTTATAATATTCCAAAAAAAGGAAAAATAGTTTGATTGACTTATTTTTTATTAATTTATAAAAATAACTATTTGCCCAAGAAATTAGGGAAATACTTTTCTTGATTTAATCTAGGAAAAATACTCAAAAAATTTAAGTCGTTCTAAACATAAATTACCAAAGGACTAACTGTGTAAATTAGGTTTTATTTTATTTTATTTATATTTTCTTAATTTAAAATAATAGTTATATTTTGCCCCAAAAAATTAGAATTTGTTTTTTGTGAAAGGAAAATATTTTGTGAAAAATAAGATGCAAAATTTTTTTCAAGAAAAACAAATTTTAAATAATTATAAATTGAAATGAAAATTATTTACATTGCAAAATATGAAGAATTTGGTGGATAATTTTAATGAAATGAAAAACACAATTTTTTTCAGTATATGTTGCCTGGCTTTAGAAAGCTCAATATTGAAAAAAAAAATTATGTAACAAATATCTTTGATATATTTATTTACGTTTTTGAGAAATTTTATAAAAAATACAAAATTGAAGAAAAATAAATAAAAATTACCAGTGTAGGGAGGGAAAAAAAAAAATGGTGTTCGTTAACGAAGAATTCTAAAAACCGAAGGCTACCAGTTGGATTCCTCCCACAGAGCATGACCCACTTCCCCGCTGTCTCCCCGCTGTCATGCTTAGAAGGTCAGAAGTGTAGAACATCAATCTCCGAGTTACCGCTCTAGTCCGGCCGCAAAAAATCTTCTCATTCAAATATTTTTCTATACAAAACTAATTAAAATTCATGCTTGCAAAGCTAGTAAGTAGTAACATCTTGGATTTAGGTGGTTATGATATTGGAATACTGTGTTTGAGTTTTAGGAGAAGCTCTTTATTGTGTGTGTGTGTTTTTTGTTTTTTTTTGGCTGCTTTTATTTTGTTAACCGTCCAACTTTAATTTAATTTTGTTTAATAATCATGTACCATGTTGTCTTGTGCAAATTTATTCTAATTTTTCATTTTAATCATTTACATCAAAATTATTGTCTAATATGCTTGTAAAATCTTGGTGCATATTCGTGTATTTATTATTCATATAAGGTGTACGTAACGGTTAACACAATATAATTGGGGCGGGAGGAATCAAACTTATACCCATACCTCATTTGACTTCCAACCATCTCTACTTACAAGTGACCATGTTCTATAAATTTGGGTCCACAATATAAACATTTGGGGGGAGGGGGGGAGGGAATGGTGGAGCAGTGCAATAAGCTAATCCAAATGCAGGGAGTTTTATTTTCATTTTTCCTCTACTGATGTACTCTTAAAATGTTATTTGTCGAACCACTACAAATTTTCTCGACAAAATACAACATTCTAAAAAAGACAACTTAACTCCAATATTGTGAAAAAATATAGCTAAATATCTCTATCATCTAACTTTTCTCAAAAATATTCAAGCAATATTTCTTGCATATATTGTTCTTCCAAAAAATTATTTATTTTAGTTTATTTCTATTTTTTTAAAAAGTAGCTATGCTAAAATATATATTAACTCTTTAAATTTAATTGGCAAAAACGGAGCTCAAATAGATTTTTCTTGAGGTATGAGTCACATAGAAGATTACTTATTGTTCTTTTGAACAGAAAACTTATTTACTTTTTTTTGAGGGAAAAAAACTAATTTACGAAACTGTATTTTTAAAACTTCCTCTAAGATTTCTTAATTATAAGAGTTCCGCGGTAAGTGAATAAAATGCAACGTGTGTTTATTAAAAAAAAAAGGAAAATCCTTGTTGTGCATGCATGCGGCGGTTAAGCATGAAGCAAGAAAAAATTTTATCTAGCCGCAAAACTTGGATCGCCATCCTTGTCATAAATTGCGCAGAAAGAATGATGATGTTCAAATTGTAGGGATCTAGGGGGGGTGGGGGACTAGAAATCATATGAATTTTTTTTTAACACAATTTATCATTATTTAAAACTTTACACGGGATCAATTGAAGTGGGGAAAGGTAGAGTATATGAAAACCGTCTTCCCCCCTCCTCGCATTGCCACACTCTCCTAACTACTTCATCTTCTACTTCAAAATTTAGTTTTGATTTCATCTTTTTTCTACCTTCTTTTCAATAATCTAGTATTGTTGAAGGTTGGGATGGTTAGTTCCTCCAACCATTGTGCCGTTCTTATTTACTGCTTCTTTTATTTTTTAGTAGTACTTTTATTTTTTAGTAGTAATTCTTTTCAGTTGTGTGAGAGGGTTTCTGTCTCCAATTGTGAAAGTTTTCTATTATTGTTGTTTTGATTTGTCTTTGCATAGTTTCACTTTGTTCTGAAGGGATAAAGTCCTATTTTATTGCAAAGCAGCTCTTCAATCGAATTTGAAATTTCAAATTGGAGTCTCTTATGCATGAAAACCATCTCACCTGAGAAAATTATATTAGTTTAGCAAATCTACGTTCAGGAAGATATTACATAGATCTGGATCTGTTGTTCGTGTTGTATGCAGAAACAACAGTTGTGGGAAGTCCCGATATTGAAAGATGCCAACTCCTCGCAACAGCGTCAAAAACTTGTTAGGAAAAAAACAGAGTTTTAATATTTGTAAACCCCAACTGCAAGGTGTATTGTTGAGTACTTAGGGTGTCGTCCACAGGGAGTTGTGTCTTCAACTATCAAAGTCACTCAAGCGTATCAATCTAGGCAAAATCGAAGGTGAAGAGAAGTAAAACTAAACTACTAAAACAAATAAGACTTCAATTGTAGTTAAACCTAAGGTAAACTAACTAATCAATTCAAAAATCCTCACCTTGCCAAGTTGTGCTAGTAATTCAAGGATGATCGGTTGCCCAATTAGAGTCCAGTTAAGCCCTCTTTCAAGGGTCAATAGGCTAGTCTAAATGTTCTAACCACCTATTTTCATGGGATCAGGTCAATTAGACTACAAAATTAACAACCTTTGATCTAGCCAACAACAGAAACTATTTTCATGTCCCAATCCCGACTATTCACTCTACTCACACTAGACAATCAACCGCACCTCTCAGCATAAGTTAATTGTCCCAAAACAAGTATGAAAAACTCTTTCGAGTTTCATTGAAAACTTGGTGGGCGTGAGAGAAAACATTAGATTCTAGCATAAACAAGAGGGGTAAAAGCTAAACAAAGATCAATTAGCTATCAAGAGGCTAATCACAATCAAAGATTCACAACTATAATCACTAAACATCACAAAAAGACTGTAAAACTAAACATGAATATAAGTAAACAAAATAGAGAGAGGAAGAGAAGAGAAAACTTATGCTTGATTTAGTTGAAGACCAAATCCACAAGCTTAAAATCAAAATTAACCTTCTAATCTCAGCCTAATTTATTCACCCCCTAATGGGGCTTGGGAGTGGAAGGAGGAAACCTAAATCGCCCCCCTCAAAAACCTAAAAAAAAATTCCCCGTTAAATAGATGCCCGAAGGCATTTTTACCATGAAAACTGGGGGATGACACAGTCGTGCCACCTAGCATGGGGTGCCCATGCCACCATGGTACGATCGTGCCACCTGGGATGGGGCCCCCATGCCAAATTTCTGGTTCGGTAGAAACTCTCCCCACTGCTTCTCTCTTGGTTCCCAGGGCTTCTTAGACTTCTATTCTTCCTTGTAATTCATTCCAAAGCTGTCCTTTCTATCAAAACCAAGAGATATCTCTTGAAAATAAGACAAATAACTTTATAAGTACAATTGAATTAAGGAAGTAAATTTGATCATTTTTTGTCTATATTTGATAAAAAAACAATGAGAAATAGGGATCAAATGAGAGCTAAAATGAGGCAAAATAGGAGTTCATCACTCCCCCACACCTAGATTTTTGATCGTCCTTGAGCAAAATAAAGAAAAACTAACCTAAGGGCCTAACTCACTTTCGCAAGAATCGCGGTTGCATTTAGCGTATGCAACAAGCTTTTTAAACCCCTTGGTCCCCCAAGTGGACGAGTAAGGTCTCATGAGGGTTTGTAGAAGATATACCCAAAATCTTGAAAAAGAAAAATAAGTGGAAAATGAGAAAGGAAAACAAAGAAAATAAAATAGATTTACAAACAAGGCACAAATATCTATACAAGGGGAAAAACTGTACGCATTATAACCAACCAAATCACTAATGTAGCAAAGATATTAACCTGTATATAGACATAGTGTGCATATCAAGACTCCCTATTCACACACATGACATCAAAGTACTAACTTTTCACCTCACTATACTTCAAAACCTGGAATCCATCCTAGTGCTTGATGTGTCAGTGTATCATCATACTAGGACTTAAACTTACCAAAATCGACTCAATCCCACTTGATTGATACAAACTACATTATTGACATAGTAACACAGAAGCAAGCTTTTTCAATAGTAGTATAGCTCCAAAGGAATACACCCAGTAGCACATGCCTCAAAGGGTAACGCCCAGTAGCTTATGCCTCAAGGGATACTTTCATTCCAATTTTATTTTTTCTTCTTTTCTCTTTTTTTTCTCTTTTTTTTTTGAATGCATACAAAAAAACTAAAGTAACTGTGTCAAAAACAGGTGGGAGAGTCAATCACGGAAGACTAAGATCCTAAGATGATGATGAAGTATACACAAGGACTGAATTACATAGCTATAACAGACTGTTGGAGTTAGAATTGGGACCAAGAATGAACATGCTTAGGATAGAGATCTATCATAAACAACTTACTTATGTATAAGCTAATAGCTAAGGTACAAGGGATTAAAATCAGTCAAAATACTACAAGACCCCCAAAAGCCAAAAAGAAAAACTATACAAAGAAGAAAAAATGAAAAATTTGTGAAAAATTTCACAAAATAAGAACAAAAGGGTAAATGAGCCCCCCCCATACCTAAATCTCACAATGTCTCATTAGGAGTTGAGAGTCATCACCAACCATAAAACACACCAAACCAAAATCAACAAAACGTATATAACAAGCTAGCTCACTCAACCAAATCTAAAACACACAAAGGCGATCATAGCCCTCAACTGGCTCAACAAATTCCCAAGTATCACCTCAAAATGATCACCGTAAAAGTACAATCCTAATATCCACAACTAAATAAAAACAAAAAGAGAAATAAAAATAAGGGGGGAAAGAGTGAGAACGATTATACCAAGTTGATTGTACCCAAACTAAGCTACGGTGGCTTAAGGAGCATCAGCCACTCCTTGTCTCTCAAGACTCGAGCTGTCAAGTCGGATGCAGTCAAAGCTCGCAAGAGCTTATCATGTGTCTGTGCACGCATCTCAGAATGATGTAAGTAAGAGCACACAGAGAAGATCATAGGCAAAGAAAATTGGTGCCCTCTTATACTTATCAAATGCCATAGAAAAGTCAAAAGCATGATCAAAGGAAGTGTTCCATATACTTTCCTAGGAAAGTCCTCTAAGGTATACACAATAAGGATCTAAAGAGGGTTATATCCTCTAATATCGCCTAGGGACTCGTGAAATGCATGCAAGTGGAAGGGGGGATGAAATGGGGGTTCAAGTCAAGTGGTCGGTGCAAATTGGGTCAATATTGGTCAATACTAGGTGCGCACCACCACCAAACTATCATCACACAACTCCTCAAAAGCAGCTTCCTCAAGATGTGACTCAACAAGATAGGTTCTTTCGACTAAGTAGGAAAATTATCCCCAAAGCAGTAACATCACCCCTATACGGCTCACCTATCTCTAACCCTGTGCACTGAGCTAAAAGGAGGGGAGAAGCATGTAAAGTCGAAAGCACTGACGGTAGTGCCTATAGGTGTGGTAGTAAAGGACGGAGCAATAAGTGATGAAGAGGTTCAAGGAAGGGCGGGCGCTTCCTCTAGGTCAGTGTAAGGTATATCATCGAAAAAGTCAACTCTAGGGGAAGGGAAGACTCGTAATCCTCATAGAGACTAACCTCTAGTCTAGGGGAGGCTTAGATTAGGGTCGGTCCCATGCAATAGGTCGCACTCTCGCCTCTCAGTAACAAAGTGCATATGTTACTCGTGCATTATCCCTATCATGGCATTAAGTCTAGCATAACACTCATCAGGGATATTATAATAGGGACATGAATGCACATCATGGTCAAAAAATTGGCAATAAGAGCACAACACATGAGGGTAAGAAGAGTAGTGAGATGGTCCCTAGCATCATCGGATTGCCATTGATGTCAAATTAGAGACTCAAACAAATCACGCATGTCATCAGCAGCTAAAGAATACAAACCACCATAACACATGGACTCAAGGATGGCTTGAGTCTTAGGTGTTATCCCCTCAATCACAGTATCACATATTTCCCATTTTCATACTCAAAAAGCATATATTGAGCACGATAATCATTCAACTAAACAAGTATTGTCAAAAAGGTTCATACTCAAACTGAGGTAAATGGAAAATAGCCATCTTGATCTTTTTGAAATTTTTGATTTTTTTAATTTTTTTTTCTCATTTAGATTTCTAAAGGCTTAGTCTCGAATGTTCAAGCAAGCCCCGATATTGAAAGACGCCAACTACCTGGCAACGGCGCCAAAAACTTGTTAAGGAAAAAATAAAGTTTCAATATTCATAGACCCCAACTGCAAGGTGTATCGTTGAGTACTTGGAGTGTCGTCCGCTGGGAGTTATGTTTTCAACTATCAAAGTTCACTCAAGCATATCAATCTAGGCAAAATCGAAGGTGAAGAGAAGTAAAACTAAACTACTAAAAACAAATAAGACTTCAATTGTAGTTAAACCTAAGGTAGACTAACTAATCAATTCAAAAATCCTCATCTTGCCAAGTTGTGTAGTAATTCAAGGATGATCGGTTGCCCAATTAGAGTCCGGCTAAGCCCTCTCTCAAGGGTCAATAGGCTAGTCTAAATGTTCTAACCACCTATTTTCATGGGATTAGGTCATTAGACTATAAAATTAACAACCTTTGACCTAGCTAGCAACCGAAATATTTTCATGTTCCCAATCCCGACTATTCACTCTACCCACACTAGACAATCAACTTCACCTGTCAGCATAAGTTAATTATCCCAAAACAAGTATGAAAACTCTTTCGAATATTTCATTGAACACTTAGTGCGCATGAAAGAAAACCTTAGATTCTAGCATAAACAAGAGGGTAAAAGCCTAAACAAAGATCAATTAGCCATCAAGAGACTAATCACAATCAAAGATTCGCAACTATAATCACTAAACATCACAAAAGATTGTAAACTAAAACATGAATATAAGTAAACAAAATAGAGAGATGAAGAGAAGAGAAAACTTATGCTTGATTTAGTTGAAGATTGAATCCACAGGCTTGAAATCAAAATTAACCTTCTAATCTAACCTAATTTTCACCCCCTAATGGGGTTTGGGAGTGGGAGGAGAAAACCTAAATCGCCCCCCTCATAAACCTAGAAAAAAATCCCCGTTAAACAGATGCCTGAAGGCACTCTTATCGTGAAAACTGGGGGGTGACACGGTTCATGCCACCTGGCATGTGGTGCCCATGCCACCATGGCACGGTCGTCCCACCTGGTATGGGGCCCCCATGCCAAATTTCTAGTTTGGCAGAAACTCTCCCCACTACTTCTCTCTTGGTTCCCAGGGCTTCTTAGACCTCAATTCTTCCTTGTAATTCATTCTAAAGCTGTCCTTTCTATCAAAACCAAGAGATATCTCTTGAAAATAAGACAAATAACTTTATAAGCACAATTGAATCAAAGAAAGTAAATTGGACCATTTCTCATCTATATTTGACATAAAAGCAATGAGAAATAGGATTAAATTAAAGCTAAAATGAGGTAAAATAAGAGTTCATCACTACCTAGTGAATAAAGGCACAGAGACCAATGAATAACCAATATTGACATTCTTTAATTTATTGAGGCCACTTGGTTTTGATTTTGGTGGCAGCAATCCCAAAAATTAAACTATTGCAATTAGCATTGACAATAATCCGGATCCAAGTTGATTTGTGTCTGGACAAGCTGGACAATCAGACAAAAACTTCATTGCATGTGCTATTCAGATTACTAATCTAGACACTTTGACTACATCCTGACCCAAGTCTGGCTGTCTGATTTTGAAATTAGTCATCCAAATGTTATGAATCTCATGTATGACTTTTGGATTCTGATACAAAATATATATGATCGAGCCTGAACCTAGAGCTGGGACCTGGGTTGATTCAACTCAGGTCCGCCCTTACCCATCAAGTATAAATCGCAACCTATCCCGTCTACTAAAACAGGCAGTGTGGTTCAATGCATTTTAACTTTGTCGCCCCTTGGTTCAATAGAGTGTTTTGTGAGGACCTATGCCCCCGAGGAATCTATCCTGTTTCGGGTCCCCATGAATGGTCGTATTTGTTTCCTGGTTTCTGGGCGAGAATCAGGTCCCAATCACCTGATTCAGATCTTGGTAGTTCTGATTCCCAATGTAGGATCTGGGTAGCCAACCTAATCCAAGAACCCGGTGGGGTTCCCAGGCCTAGGCCCAGATCCCGATTCATACAGTAAAACTATCTCTGCTCCAGAATCTTTCTGTGAAAAACGGAAAAAAAAAATATAAGCGATAAAAATTAATTAATAGAGTTGTCAGTGAGTTTTAGGAAAAATTTAAAAAACAAAATTAGTATTTGAGGCAATTCATAAACCAATAGGGACAATCGAATGGACAAGTGACTTCGCTTCAAAAAGGCTTTTGAAATGCCCCCAAGTAATCCCCTAGTTTGGAGAGCATCTTGACTGCTTGGTCTTTACTGATTATCTAAATCTGAAAGTGACGGTACGATTGTTATAATAGAATGCATCACATCTGAAATCAAAACATACAATTCAATTAAAACAATCTGTTTTTATAAAAGAAAACTATTAACAACGAGAAGAAAACCAGTTGTAAAGGCATAGCATCAACAATGAGTTTTAGTATCTGGTTGCCCTTTGCCCAAAAAGTCATCTTAGATATCTAATTTTCTGGGGAAAAAAGAACGCGGGACAATTCCCGGGTAATGTTGGGGCACCCGCTTAAAAACGACGCCGTTTTAGTCTAGGTTTTTCAAAAATGAATTTAATCTGCTCACTTGTCCTGTACTTTGGCTGGAACCAGAAGCTTCGACG
>JAKOGI010000278.1:652500-780272 GCA_029747015.1 Carnegiea gigantea
ACAACTCATGTGGCCACGTCTGCCATTAGCCTATATCAAGCAGCAGATTTCCTCAAATCAGAGGGTTGCGTGAACGAAGAAGTTGAAGAACACAATAGTTTCCAGAACAATTATATAGATCACCCAAGAAATACTGACCAACCTTAAATGTGGTGAGGAAGGGGTGACGATTGGAAATCTGCGACTGCCGGCACTGATGAGAGACCAGGAGGCACAGACGGTGAAGTCTGATATTTTCGTCTCTTGTGGGTGCCTTTGAGGACCTAGGGTTAGTGTAGTGTTCTTAATCCTGGAATTCTCGCATTTTCCCCCTTAATTATTTCAGCTTAGGCAGAATTCAAAATTAACGTCTCACTTTTATTTTAATTTTTCGTACCTCAACATTCCTTCTTAATATTACTAGTCTGGACCCGTACTTTGCACGGTGCATGCTACAGTAGATAGTTTGAATATATATATGTATACACACACACATACACATATACATATGTGCACATGCATACCCACACACACACACACTCTCTCTCTCAATTAAGAAAAATATTAATTAAATCGCACAACATCTAATAATAATGGAAGAATTAAAATCATATACACATATAGGCATGCAAGTAGATAAAATTAATAGTTTAAAAGTTAGTTAAAAAATACCTTAATTTGTTAGAAAAGAATTAATAAATGAGAGTGTATCTAGGGCATCGATGAAGAGGTATTCCTTATTGTATTTTAATTCCTACAAATTACAAAAATATAAAAAGAAAAATGAGTGCAAGAAAAATATAAACATCCTAGGAAGAAGATGAAATAGGAGACAATACCTTGATGTTTGAATGCCTAAAATCGTCACAAACATGATCAATGTATAATTTATGCATACAAAGAATCCCTAATTACACCAAACATAACATTCCACTCAAAAATAAGTAACTTAAAGAACACACATCCTACATCCGCAAAAATTTGTAGAAAAATATAAAATATTATGAGAAATTCATCATAAAATTTTCATAATTTTTCCTTGAGCCAATCATCCACAAAAATTGAAACAGTACCCGAAGATATAAATTAGAATAGGGGAGATTTCAATCAAAAATACATAAATCGTAAGATATATATAAATCATAAGATACGCATAAATCATAAGATACAGATCAAAAATTCATGAAAATTTATAAAAAATAGCCAAGTATCATAGATAATATACAGTAAAATTTCATAATTTTTCTCCAAGCAAATAACTCTAGAAATTGAAATAGTAGATAAAATGATACGCTAAATCAGGGCAATTCTAATAAAAAGTTCATAACTCACAAATTAAACATCCAAAATATATAAAAATTTACAGAAAAATGTTCAAATAACATGTAGATTCTATAGTAAAATTTTCATTATTTTTTTGAATGCAATAACTCACAATAATCAAAACAGTTGGCAAATTGTGCACTAAGCAACAGAGTAGTTTTATTCTAAAATTCATGGCTCATAAAATACACCTCTAAAATTCACTAAAGATTTTCACAAAATTGTAAATCATAGTAGTAAACCCACAGTAAAATTTTCGAAAGTTTTCTACACTCTAATAATTCACAGAAATTTGGATAGTAGCAAGCTGTCTGTAAAATTCAAAAACATTTAAGCTTAAGGAAATTATAATCTAGATAAGTTTTTTCCTGATTATTTGGATATATTATAGGAATAATATTTTATGAGATTTCCGGATCAATATTCTTTACAAAGCACTTACCTAAAACCATTAATATTCTTTTAAAAGCAAAACAAATCAATATACTTTAAGAAACAAAAATAAATTTTATAAAACTAACAACCCACCATGCAAATGCTAGAGGGTCCAGACTGTGCAATCTTTGGAAGGCCTGAACCCTATCAAATTAGAAAATTTGTTACCCATGCTTGTCACATAAAAAAATAGAACTATTAATTTTCTTTAAAAAGCCAAAAAACAAAAAATCTTTGGAAGTTCTATTTTATGAATAACATAAAATCTAGAAAACAAACAAAAAATTAACAAAGTTGCCTTTTCCAACAAAAAACCACTCAACAAAGCAATTGTAATTTAGGAAAATTTGAAATTTATGTAAATAAGCAAAATTGAAGCAACGGTTGAGATCAAGAGAGATATTGCATCTAATGGTCTAAAAACTCTAATTTATGAGAATTTAGGAAAAATCCAAGTCATCACAACATTGCTATTATATAATAGTATAGATTAACGATGACGTTGTAAAAGTAATAACAACCTTCTGAATGATTTATCATCTAGTGATGGCTTTCTCAATAATAATAAACAATAGTTAAAAATGTTCATCGTTATTAGTATGTTTTAACGATGATCTTTAAGAGTAGTCGTTAAAAAGTCTATTTCTAGTAATGTCAGTAGCTGAGTTTCTCATTAAAATATGAAGATGGACATATTTTGGCATTCAATATGAAGATAGATAGCATTTTGGCACACAAGATTTACATGTTTTATGTTGTACACTATTATTAAATAGCTATTACAAATATGTATGTAGTCCAAATAGTAAACAGATTCGTAGTGTATTGCACCTATATTTTGGGCAGCTCTCTTTGCAAAGATGACTACACCTATATGCTTATGCATGAATACAGGGGTGGTGTTTGCCCTTACTCTGAGTTCATTTTGTCGTTGATCCAAAAATTTATGCGAAGAAATATTGCGACAAGTACCTGATTGTAGTTGAACAAGTATTTACTTGACTAAACGAGAGATGTTCTTGTATTGTAATTGATCAAAACACTTACCACGAGAAGTGCAACTCGTCATCAATGTTTTAATAGTAGCGAAGAGATTCATGGCTTATTATAATATACCAGACAACCACGAGATGTGTAGGCTCGTTGTAAAATATAGTTCCAAGCTACCATGAGGCAGCATTTTCGTCGTAAATTCATAAGAAATTACAACAAGATACAGATTTCGTTGTAAATGAAAACGCCTGCAATGAACCTTTCAACCTGGCCATAGTTAAAGCCCAAACATTTACGACCAGCTCTTTGGGAATGAGCCACGACCATACAGAAAACTCGTTGCAAAAGACATTTGCAACGAGTTTATTGACCATCTACAACGAGAATTCTCATTGTAAAAGATAATGTTTCTTGTAGTGACATCTCCACCCTGTTATCACTAACAACCTCTATTATTTAATGTGGGCAATCAAATCTTAATTACACTGTCACACAGTCATATAGTAGATTAGTATAGGTCATACTAGGTAATGGAAAAAGGTACAATTTTTATTCGAACAGAAGCTAAAATAAAGTAAACAGTTACATCGAAAGGGAAACTACCTAAAGATTATATCTTTGGTAATTTGGAATCAAAAAAATGCAAAAGAGAGATTAATAAGAGTAGGGAAAAATTAAAGGTTTTGCCCTGAGGATGCCAACCTGATTTACTTGGGAACCCAGCAAAGTGACACTTTTTTGATTAATCTGATATCACTTTTAATGCTCTCAATAGATCGCATGGGATTTTGTCTCTCTCTGATTTACAGTATCTCTCTATCAGAAAGTGTTGCGGGCAATTAAAATAAAGACGTCATTTTTAGGTGTCTACAGTTAGCTCCCACTATGATCAAACCTAAATAAGGCAAAGGTCAAAGTAATGGTCTTCACTAATTGCTACTTGCTTGGCTGCGCTGTTGTGATACCTGAGCCTAGCCACTAAGGGTCCTAAAACTCGGCGCTAGCCAACTTTCGCCATGACGGTTGCCTAATGATACGAGATCCAAATCTGATTGCAAAGGGTCTTGAGATTTAGCGTCCTCCAACTTTCACTGCAACGGTGGCCTAATGATGTGAGATCCAAGCCTAGCCACTAAGGGTCATGAGATTTGGCAGCCGCTAACTTTCATCGTGACGGTGGTATAATGATGTGAAATCCAAACCTCCCCACTGAGGGTCTTATGATTTGGCATCTGCCAACTTTCACGCGTGTTGTAGACCGGTGATGTTCCATTATGTTGAGAGACAACAATGTTGTTGAAATGTCCCATTTTGTTCAGAAGATAGTGGTTGAAAATGTCCCTTTGTGTCGGAGCCAACAAATTTTATTCTTTCATGAGATTAGTAGACCTTTCTTCGGTCTAGCGGGTTTATGATTCATCCTTTCACAGGAATAGTGGACATTTCATCGGTCTAGTGGATATTAGATTTATCCTTCTGCTAGATTAGCGTGACCCTTCTTCCTAGATTTTGGATTTATCGTTTTGCTAGATTAGTGGACCTTTTGCCAGTCTAGTGGATTTATGGATTTTGCGAACTATCTAGGGACTTTTGTCTTGCCTTCTTGCCGACACTTTCCTCCATTACTATCAAAGCTAGTATATGCTTTGAGTAATTTGGAACCCAGGCGGTCCTTGTTGCCATGATTTCTTTGCTTCTTTCTTTCATGCATGATATATTGATAAGTTTGGACTTGCTCTTTTCCTTGGCATGTGCTAGTGAACCTGGTCCAATCCCTTTTTCATTTTTACCACTTGTAGCTTGCTTTAGTGCATGGTGAAGTTAGTGTTTGTGGTCATGATTCTCCTTGGAAGTCGACCGGGTCCCTTATGCCACTACTTCTTCTTTTCTTTCTTGTTGTTTGTTCTTTTGACAAACGCTGCATGTGCGATAGATTCCCCTAGGGAATTGGCTGGGTCCTCTAGTCGACACTTCTTTTTTTCTTTCTTGTTTTTACTCTTCGATTGATCTTACCAAAAATGCATGTATAGGAAGGGGTAATGGCCGGGTCCCTATGCTTTCAATAATCTCTTTTCTTTCTTTTTTCTATGCACATTAGATGCTTGAGCCTTAGATCCTTACCCCTTGTTTTGTGCCTAGATACTGATTGGATCTCCCCTCAATTTTGGCTCCTTTCTATTGCTTCCTTTCCCTTGATTTTGACTAATTTGTGTTTAAGGATTTTGGTAAAGCATCATCAGGTGGAACCTTGCAAATTTCCACCTTCCTTTGCTTGCTTTCTTCTTCTATAAATAGCTCGCTTTACTTTACATAAGTCACACCAACTTCTTCCTTGGCATTCGAGGGTGCATCTTTCCTCTCACTCTTTCTATTTTCTCCTTCTTCATTAGGAGCATTACAGTTGAATTAAAAGAAAAAACCATGAGTTTAAGTAGTGCTCAACCACTCTGTTGGGAGGAAAGATTCCCTTAAGATTCCTTCATCGAGAGAGAATTGAGAGCTATTGATGCCTAGAACGGTCATAAGCTTTTATTAAATGGCGGTCACCATGCATTTAGCCATGCTGCCGCGAACGCAATAACTGTTCTTCGTTTTTTGTTTTCCTTCTTGTTTTCTTTTGGTACGAATATGAATATGTGTTTTTCATCTCTTTCTTTTCAGGATGATCTAATCAGAGGTATAAGTGCCCCTAGAAATTCATGAAGGACCTAGGACCTTGGGAAGTTTAGATTTGCTCCGTGTTAGAGCATGTGGGGTTTGATGTATTCTATTCAGCACTGAACAGAATAACAGATTTAACTAACCACTGTGTTACTTGTGCAGTGGTTGAGAGGTTCTGGGACATCACACACCAACACTTTTCACCTTCCATTTGGGGAAATATACATTACCACCTACGATTTTGCTATGCTAATGGGTCTCAGATTTGTAAGGGAGCCGTTAGTGCATCAAGAATATTTTCATAACCATCTTAATCATCTTTTCCAGCTCTTTGGTCCTGTCATGGAGCCTATTCCTCATGAGGACCGATTTTTATATGTCATTCTATTTTACTTGATAAATGATGATGAGTGGTGGGCACAACATTCGCCTGAGCTACAATTTCACATCATTTTACCTCTTCTTCTCCACATGACCGTCTTTGCTAATATTGTTAATCGTTATCATTTTCATTATTTAGTTAACTAGGTTGATCTGAATAAAGTGAAAAACTTGAACTAGGGAGTTCCTGTTTATTCCATCCTTATTCAACGGATGCACCAAGAAGTGCGAAAAACCGAGTGAACTCGTAGAGAACAACACACAAGTATACCCCTTGGAGGTTGATGGACATTTATTAAGGTAATAAACTTTTTCCCTTTTATTTTCCCTTTTTTGTACATTATAGCGTCTCTCACTAGCTGCTTTACTTGTGCAGCTTTGGTTTTATGAATACTTTCTAACCTTTCACCAAGCTCAAGAGCATCTGTAAGTTTCTCTACTATGGTCTCGTGGACCAAGCAAAATCAAATTCACCGATGGTTCATGTCAGGACACAGCGTCCTTGTTTAGCTATTCATTCCTTGGAGATGGTAATGTTATCTTCTTTTGAAATTGGCTAAACCGTGGCATTGTATATTCCTGACTCCTTCTCCTTTAGTATGCCAATTCCTATTTGTGGAAAAATCATATTCCAACTCCCGAAGTTGAAGCTGCCCAATTTTATACCCAACGACGACTCATTATGGAAGAATCACACAACTTTATCTGTTACTTAGGTGAGCATGTTACCACCTAAATTTCTAACCCGAGGACTCCTTTTGTGATAATGGCCTCCTTTTGTCCCTGCGGATTCTTCTTGATCCATTCTATATGTCAGAACTCTCACTCAGGATGACATAGCTGATATGAATATGGGAATCCATTTTGTAGACTGTGTTGCCCACCATAATGACTATGAACCTCATCTTCAACAAATTATGATTCATTTAGTATTTTCCTTCCGTACTTTTCATTTTTATTAGCATTTTCATGATGCTAATGCTTGTGAATCCTTTTATAGGCAATAGCTACTGATGCTCCTACATAGAGCTCAAATGTTCATATGGCTAGAGAAGGAAAGTAGGCTATATACATGGAGTTTTCATTGATTCCTAAATTATAGTTCCCTAAACTTCTATTTCCTTTCACTTTTACTGGGTATGTGCATTGCTTTTTTTGTTGTCATGTGTTAAGCTGCAACCTCTTGACTATTATTCTTTTTTTAGTATTACCGTCAACAATATGGATTGATAATGCACCATTTTCACTCTATGAGGAGAGCCTTACCAAACCTTTTCACTTGTCCACGTTTGAAATAGATGAGGTGATTCTTTGGTTTTTGCAATCAGAGTTGATTTTGCATGCCACTTCCTTTTATTAACTTTCTTTTTTTCATAAAAATGGACTTGAAGATGAGCCCAGGCCACAGAGATCTAGTGCTGATTGTTCTAGAAGGCATTTTTCTATGAGAGCACAACATATGCCCATGTTTTCTCGAGCACGTGAAAGGAGTCCACAATCAGATTCTCCATTAGTGGTGGAACTGCTTCATGTTTACAACCTTAAAGATCCTTATGCCATGTCCATTTCTTTGGAGAAACCATTTGTACTTCGTATTTCATATGGTGACTCTTCTTTAGGAATTGTGCATGATGATCCTCTGTGCCATTCTTGGGCTCCTAGGGGCAATCCCCGATCTAACGAGGCATAAATCATGCTTCAATTGATGATGGTTATGCCTCAAGCTATGTTGACTACTTTTTAGGTGGACGTAGTAGTGGGTTGCGGGATAATCAGTAAGGGAAACCTATTAGGCCTATGTATGATGCATTTGCTATAATGTAATTTCACTCTTACGTGATGTTAACTTCATGCAAATTTTATTCAAGCTTATTATAACTCTAATGAAAATTAGCCCCCATTTCCCCAAAAATTAAAAAGACAAATAATAAAAAAGACACAGTAAGTACTTGAGAGCTCTATGGTCCTAAATAATAATTCGAGAATTTTATTGAATAACTTCTAAATTACAAATAATTGGAGTTACAATATTAAAAGGTATAATAACAATCGAAATAAAAGCAACAGAAAGTAGCCCTATATCCACAGGGAGCTCACTAGGTTCTCCGCTGGGCTAGCTTTGTTGGGTCCTTCTTGAACTTGGCACTCTACCCAATCTAATTCGGACTCATTTGTTGAGCACAATGAAGACTAGGAACCCGACAAGTTCCTTAGGGAACAGGTTGCCTAAATTCTATTTAGACTTGGATCATCTATTTCCTCCAATTATAAATCAAAGTTGTATATTCTTCGAGTCTCATCAATTGGTAGAGCAATCTCATAAGTTCCAAAAATCACAATGTCCTTCAAAAAGGTTTTACTTCTTGGCTCCTTTCTCTTGATGCTGCAAATAAACATGAACTTAAGAGCCTCCACTTAAGCAGCCTTTTTAGTCTGCACAAAATCAATATATATTAGGAGTTCCTTAAAGTTAGTGAGGCCATGAACTTCATGTCTTTCATTTTGGGAGGCGTGAATTATGTTTGTTAACAGAGAAATTTAGTACTATATAGGCTTTCCACTCTATTGCCCTCCTCTTCTGCCATATGTTCCAAGAGATCGTCGTATCTTAGGTATAAGTAAGGACAATGCGACCACCATACTCATTTGAGATGAGGTAAATTTTATGGCTCCGATTTCTTATTTTCTAAAGGTGAATAAGCAAGCTCTTGAAGGCATTCATAGATGTAACGATATTCTTCTTTGCCTTCTCAGGGCCTTCCTATTTGTAGGTGGTTATGTAAGTATAGGATCGATCATGCTTTTGGGTGTAGTAGAAGTAGCGTGTCATGACCAAACACCAATACCCCTTGTCGTCCCTGAGACCATACTATGCATGGACCGTATTCATCACCACCTCGACAAGTTCTTCTTGAGGAGCCCTTTGCTGCTGCAGGTGGTCTTTCAGGCCCAATGGGATGGAAACTGGTTAGGATTTGCGCTAGATCAATGCCTTTTTTTTCCCTCTACTCTAGTTCCCCTTGTTTCTTTTTTTTTTTTTTCCCTGCTTGGGCAACAAGAACCTGACCGATACCTGCTAGGCTTGACTGGCTTCTCTTTTTAAATTCTTGTTTATTTTCAGATTTGGTGGTTGGAGCATTTGAGACTGATTAAGACCCCAAGGAACGTGGATACGTATCTAGCTCTATAATTATGTAAAGAAAAAGATTGCTAAAGGGCTAATATGTGGCAAACTGGATTGGTTTATGGGAGAAGGATCCTTCTAGCCATTGGGTGATTCATTGGTTGCACCTACGATGATTTTGACCTAATGTGGGAAACTTCACCTCTGTTTGTCTCATTGGTTTGACGACATGAACTCACTTTTCGCTAGTCGACTAATGTGATAATTTGGACATAGCCAATCTATCCCTGCATTGGATTGCATTGCTCTTGGGAGCTATAAGAGCAATTCTTCTCGCATTAAGCCTTGGGTGGACTACTAGTTTCCTTGTCCCTTCATTGTGATGCCACCTATCCCACAATCCACATATGTCTCTGAGTATTATCTAGAGTGGATGAGCGAACGTGATGCTGAGGTAAGGAAGATTCTTTACGGTAAGGAGAATGCCACGACAGAAGAAATGCCTATGTGTGACTTGTCTCAAAGTGAGAGAAAGAGAGCTAAGGATCCTATCCTGCAAAAGAGAGCACCCCCGATTGAGAAGGACAAGAAGTTAAAGAAGGATTAGGAATTTAGCATTGCCTCTTATTTTAGAATAAAGTTCTGAAGTTTTTTCATAGTAGTGTCCCATTTGGACTTTTGCTTTAAGTTGTAGGCTTTCAAAATTTCAAATGACAATAAAAGTATTGCAATTTTGTTCATTATTACAAATGCCTAAGTTGTTTGAACCTTTCAAATTGCATGGTCCATTCCAATTTCCTACTAGTAGAGCTAAAATCCAGCCCGGTTTACGGCTTGAGTTTACCAAAACTCGGCTTGACTTCCTTTAACAAGCTGTTGGGCTTCCTACATATCCAGAATGTAGAATCAGACCTTTGCAGTTCATTATGTATTACTATTATGATTATTTTTTTTGTTGTGGCCTAGTGTGGGCCTTGCGAACCTGTTGTGGGTCCAAGCAAAGGGAAAGGTCGAACTCTCTTCTCCTTTTGAAGCCTGTTAGGCTTTAATGAAGAGTAAACTCACTAGGCATAATACTTCTTCAATTGATCAAGATTAGCATACTGAGTATAACCTTCTCCATTCATATCTATAAGTTTTACTGCTCCGCCTGGTAAGATGGTTTTTATGATGTATAGGTCCAGCCGGTTGGGTTTAAACTTCCCCTAGGGTCCTGTATTAGGGCCCTTATCTAACTTTAAAACTAGCTCACCTTCTTGAAGGTCTCCAGGCTTCAATTTCTTTTTAAAATCCCTTAAAATATGAGATTGGTGAATTTAGATATTATGTAACACCCTTAATTGCCTTTGATCTAGCATCACCAAGTCTTCATGCTGAGTCTTTGTCCATTCTGACTCTAAGATTTGAGTTTACATAATTACCCTAACCAAGGGTATTGCTATTTTGACTGGAAGTACTGCTTCTATTCCATATGCCGAGCAGTATGGCGTCATTCCTATTGAAGTAGGAATTGAAGTTCTGTATCCCTATAGTGTGAGTGGGAGCTTCTCCAGCTAATCCTTGTAATTCTCGGTCATTTTCTCGATTATCCTACTAATGTTTTTATTGGCTGCTTTAACTGCTCATTTTGTTTGGGGATGATAAGGAGACGACTTGTGACATTGAATATTATATTTTTCAAGTATGGCTACCACCTCTTTTCTAAAATGGCTATGCTGATTACTTATTAGTTCATGTGCCATGCCATATCTGCATGTAATGCTATTAATGAGGAATTTAGCCACATACTTTGATGTGATTTTATAGTAGGAGGCCGCTTCTACCCATTTTGCGAAGTGATTCATACAAGCAAGTACTCATCAACTCATCCCCTTTGGTGTTATTTTTCCATTAATGTCGACTCCCTAGATAGCCAGACTGAAAAGGGTTAAGGGAAGCAAGTGTTGATAGAAAGAAGGGAGGCTAATGCTACAAATTAGCATATACTTTACATTTATGGCATTTTCTCATATATGCATAGTAGCCCGCTTCCATCATTGACCTACATACCATATCCTTTACACCTTTTTAGATAGCATTCGATCGTTCATATGTGGCCCACATTGTCCTCCATCAACTTCTTTCATGATTTTGTGTGTTTCCTCTTATGTTACGCAGAACAAGTTCATGCCCATATTTATCTTCTCATACAAGTTTCCTTTATCCTTAAAGTATTGTCAGGATGGTAATCTTAATGCTCATTGAGCTTTTAGGAAGGACCCTGGTGGGTATTCTTTCTTTTTTAAGTACTGGCAAACATCGTAGTACCAAAAAATGAGGTTGACACTACATGCTTCCATTGTATAGTAATCTGCTCACTTACTTCTCATTTCGACTATTTATGGCAACGAATTGAGCCACTAAGGATGTTGATCATTGAAGCTAACATTGTCAGGGCAACTGCAAACTAGTTATCTTCATAAGGGAGACAAGTCTAAGTGATATCGGTTGATTATTGGTGAGCTCCTCCAAGTGAGCTTGGTATAGTGCCAAGCCGTCACTTCTCATGTTTGATTTTTGCTAGATTTGATTAATTATCAAATTGGAGCCTTCATATCCTTGCACATTCTTTACTCTTATTTCTACAGCAGCTTGCAAACCCGATGATACAGGCTTCGTACTTTACCACGTTGTCCCGAACCTTAAAGTCCAATATGACTAAAATATGGGTATGTTTCCCTTCTGGGATAATAAAGATGTCTACCCCTAATCCTTTTTGATTTGAGGCCCCATCAAAGTACATTGTCAACATATGTTTTTCTACCTGAAGAACTTCCTTATCAGGGAAGTCAAAAGTTTCTATCCTTTGATCTTGAATTGGCAAATCTGCAAAGAGGTCAGACATGAATCTTCCCTTAATTAATTTTGCGGGATATAATATAAGTCAAATTCTGATAATATTACTGCCCACTTAGTAACCTTGGTACTTATCACTGGTTGCAGCAGCAAATATCTTATCAGGTCCACTAGTGTTACTACATGCATTGTATAGGTTAACATATAATGCATGAGCTTCTTGATTACCCAAAGTAAAGCCAAGGACATTTTCTCCAAGGGTGTTTAGTGAGTTTCATATCGAAGGAACTTTTTACTCATGTAATAAATGATCCTGTCATTCCTTTCTATCTTCTGGGCTAACATAGCACACCCATTGTCTTGGTTATCGTTATGAGATAGAGAATGATGGGAATGCCAAGATGTGGAGGTACAAGCACCGCTAGGTTAGATAGGTACTCCTTAATGTTGGCAAATGCTTTTTGACACTCCTAGTCCCATTTTGGCTTCACTCAGTTCTTCAATTTCTTAAAGATAGGTTTACATACCATTATCAGCTTTGATATGAAGCGACTAATGTATTGTAGGCCCCCTAGAAATCCTTGTATTTCTTTTTTGATCATAGGTGGCATCATTTCTTGTATCGGCCTTGATTTTTGAAGGGTCCCCCTAAGGCTAGCCAAAAATCTTAGCAACTTCTCGGAGGTGATTCCAAATGCGCACTTTGCTAGGTTCAAGCACATATTGTATTTTCTAAGTCTTGTGAAGAACTTTCGAAAAATCGAAACATGTCCATCCCTTTGCTTAGACTTATAATCATATAATCCACATATGCCTCTACTTTCCTACGCATTTTGGGAGCTAGTCAAGATATTCTTTAACCCAAATGACATCATAGTGGAGTAATAAGTTCTCAAAGCGGTAATAAAGGTAGTCTTTTACATGTCCTTTACTGCCATCTTGGATTGGTTGTTACTAGCTTATCCATTTATGAAAGAAATGAGAGCATGCGTAGTGGTTTTATCAACAAAAGATATCTATATGTGGCAGCAGAAAGTCATCTTTTGGACTTACCTTATTAAGATCCCTAAAATCCATACATATTATTAGTCTTCCATCTTTCTTTCAAGTCGAAATAGTATTTGCTACCTAGTGAGGGTAGTTGTGCAAGATTTTCGAATGTAAAATACTAAGCCGTAAGTGTCCAACTTTTGTTATAGTACTTGATGGTCGTCCCCTCAGGGATGAGGATTACATTCAGCTACTAACTACAGAAATAAACCAATCTAACAGCGTTCTTAAAATAATTAAAATAATAAACAACTACTACTGAATAAAACTACTACTAAATAATCCCTAACTATTCACATACTCTAACAGGATCTAAATAATCTTTAGACTATATCAAATAGTAAAACCAAATACAACTAGCCCCATTATCTCAACTAACCACAAATAATATGATACTAAGCGTGCTATAATACGGGGAAATAACGATTAACATAATGTAAACCTAAACTGACCCTCATAAAACTAAAAATAAGAATGAACACCAAAAACTGGAAACAAGAAAAGGGCACAAACACAGTCACAATCACACGAAGGAGCAGAAGCAACATGATAGAGAAGATAGAGAACAGACAAAGGGAAAAATTAAGTAAGCCATGAACAAACTAGGGCATCCTGCTCAGTGAGAATCTTGCCTAGCTCACCTCAATTTGCGAGCCCTATTGATGGAGAAATTGAGCCCCGAACTAATACAACTTCAATGGATAACCCAAAGAAATCAGGACAGAACAGAACAACCAACCTTAGTAAACTAGCAAAGTAGAATATGAAGAACAGAGAAAAGAGGGAAAGAGCTCGAATTTTTACCAGTGAATGACCCAAAACCGAGCTTCACTGAGCTTCAAACCAACCTCCATGAATGGAGGTCCAAGCTCATTTTTCGCATCTAAAACACAGAGACAGAGCATAACAAGGGAAGGACAAAATGAAAGTTCAACCAAGCACAACCCAGATGGCATTTTCAGATAAATTCCACAGCATAATATTGAATCTAAAGCCAAACAACATGAATCAAAAATAGAGCACCGAAGAGGATACAACAAAGCATTCGAACAAAGAGACCTTCAAATTGAACCCCAAGTTGCGAATTTCTAAACCAAAATTTGATGTTCTAACAATTTCAACTTATCCCAAATGCGCTCATGACTTTTGAAGGCTAAAAGTCAGATATGGGAATTGAAAAACAGATGAAAAATAAACATTAAAACTAACCCTAAAATCAACCGAATGCTTAAATGAAAATCTAAAATAAAACCTAAACAAACCCTAACAAAACCCTACATAACCTCTATTTGCCGCTGCCTCTCGATATATACTCCTCCAAATCGGCTTCAATCTTCAACTTCCCCATTAATTTTGCGGATGATGTAGATGATGAGGATGGATGATGCATTAGTGTTTGAAGGAGATGATTTGGTGGTGGAGGGTGCATGAATGAAGGCGTAGATAAAGATGACGATGACGGTGGTGATGGTGATGGTGTTGTTCGAAGAAGAAGGAGACGAACCAGCGAAAGGGGGGGTGGCTTTCTATCTAGTTTTGTCGAGGAGGAGGAGAAAGAGATAGGAGTAAGGGGGTACGGGTTGGTTTAGTGGTCACGTGAGGAGCAAGTGGGCTGGGTAGGTCTTTAGGTTTTCTTTTATTTTTATTTTTTTCTTGTTCCTTCTTCTAGTTTTTTAGGTTAAGAGAGGGAGTGTGCTTTGGCTGAACATGGGCTAAATCAAGTTGAGGCTAAGCCCAACTCTTAATTCGGCCTTTTTCATCATCTTTTCTCCATTTTTCTGATCTATTCAACGCCTTCAAAACAAAATAAAAGCAAATAAAAATCCTAATTTCATAATTATTTCAAGCATAAATTAAGTATAAGGGTATTGTAAAAACGTTATAATTTTGGTGCGCACAAATACTGTCACAAGTAGGTTTTGCTTGTCTTCGAGTAAAACAAACTAAACTAACTAGAAACAAATGAAACATAAGAAAAAGAAAATCTTAACTCAGTTTCGTGGGAGTAACGGTTGCATTTAACATATGCAACAAACCCTTTAAACCCCTCGGTTTTCCAAGTGGACGATTGAGATCTCGTGAGAGTTTTCAAGTGAAATACCCACAAAAATCATTTCAAAAATAAAAGATGTTTTTGGTTTTTTTTTAGAACATGAATATATATACAAGTGACTGGGGAAATTATGTGCACAATTTAGGTAATTGCATCACTGTAGTAACCAAGTTACCAAATTATATACAAATAGAATATATAATCAAGAGACAATCTAGTCTCAAGAAGCACCCTGACTTCCATTTTTCACCCTACACAATATGCAATGATATGTACACTTCGGTGCATATGCAAAAGTGTATCAATCCCTACAAATCAAATTGCTAACACTGACACGTTCTCTATTTCATTGTCTAATTGCCTTCTTTGCTCCATTTTCGCCTTTTTTATTTTTTTCAAGAATAATAACGCACACGCCCTAAACCCACTTGATTTCCAAATATTCGGGTCTTCCTTAAAAAAGGGCTTTATTAGAATGTGCAAAAAACTTATTTCATTGTCCAAAGAGATGTGTAAATGAAGTACAATAGCATATATTTATGCCAATTAAAGATATGAAATAAAGATAGTGGGTTTGAACATTGATACCCAACTTTTTATCCATATTTATAGACTTTTTACTTTTCATTTTTTTCCTTTTTTTGCATTTTTTCAGAGCTTAAAAGGCAACTTCGACAAACAAAATGATCACATACCAACTTAACAATAAAGGCCTAAAGAATTGATGGAAAAGTCAGCTAGGTAGAAACAAAATCACACATATGAGATGGGATTATTATGAGAAATCGAATCCACATCCTCAGTTAGACATTTCATCATGCAAACTCTATCTATATATAACTCAATAACTTAGCAATAGGAGATCACAAATCAACAAAGAAAGAACACAAATCCCTAAACAAAAATAAAAATCCTTTTGAATTTTTTCAAAATATATACAAATGGGCATCTCATCCCCACACCAAAACTCCACAATATCCTCATTGTGGGAACTATGGTGCTAAAAAGCAATCACATAAGCTATATAACTGTAAAACCAACATAAATCCACATGTATATATAAACTAAGACACCAACAAAATAAAAAACAAAACCAAAATCAAAATCACCAAAATAAGAACCAAACCAAAACCAAGGAACTACCAAATATAGGACAAAGAAAAGGAAACCTAAAACAAAATAAGATTCAAAACGAAAGAAAAACAAAATGCAAAACAAATACAAAACCAGTAAAACACCAAAAGGGGAAAAAAACAAAACATTAAACAAAACAAAACCAAACAAAACCTCGCAAAACCAAAGAAACAAACAAGTAAAACATCCTAAAAAAGCAAAAATACCCAAAATAAATAAGGGGCTACTCAATAAAAATCAAACAAAACAACCGTAACATAATCATAATCCTAGATATCCACAACTAGTAAACCAAAAGGACTAACGAGTATTTATAAAACAAAATACACCACCAATAGCAAAACGTATAACACAACCAATTGTGATCATAGCCAACTCAACTCAAGAAATCTAAAATTTCTCCTCAAAATCGATCACCCACACAATCACAACCCTAAACATGCACAACCATGTGCAAGAAATAAAGAAAAAAAAGAAAACTAAAAATAGGGAATGGGTGGAACGATCATACCGGGTTGGATATTGATTGTACCCAAACTAATGTCCCACTTAAATGATATCGAGGAGGTCCATGGAGCATTAGCCACTCCATCTAAGCTCACAAGCTGTCACTGATCAAAACCCACCAAAGCTCGTAACAGCTTATCAAACATTTGGGTACAATCCTCATAGAAATGAAAGTAGTTATAAAGAGGAGGTATAGCCCAAGTAAAGTGCATAAATGGAATGTAGCTCAAGGCTCTCTTGAATTTATCAAAGCTCTAGCCCATTCAAATGAGAGATATGTATATGTAAAATCAGGCGTACAAGTCAATGGTCTAACAATGATGAGATTATATGAATGCATAGACCATTGAGAGTGGTCTAAATGACCTAAATGAAGTTCAATATCTCTAAAAGGGGAAGGGAGAAGACCAAGGTAAAGCCAATAAAATGAAATATAAACATCAAAGCTCATATATAGGATGACCTAAAATCAAGTCCTTCACCTCAAAGTGATCCTCGAGTCTCTTTATATAACTATTATCAAAAGTAGACTCGAGAGGGTCTAAAGAAGGGGAAGAATAGGGGGGAGGGGAAGAAGAAAGAGGTAAAATGGGCGGGGTGAGAGCTAAGTCAGGAGAAGACTCCATATGAATGGGATCAATAAACTCCTTAGGAGGTGTAACCTCACTAAAATCCACAACAGAAGGCTTCTTAAGAGAATGCTCTTCAAAAAAGGTATCCTCTACTCAACTAATATGTCATACTGATCATCAGAACTAACATCAGTCTCAAATTCATCTCCCACCTCGAGCTCTCCTAAGGGAGCCAAAGGAAGAGCTGAATCAACAACGGTCAGACTACCTTCATGGGTGTCACTGACTGTGATAAACTCTAAGGAGGGTGTGACTACTAAAGGAGATGAGGGATCAATTAGCTCCTCGAGATCATCACAAGGTGTATCATCATAAAAACCATACCCTAACGGAAATGATGCCTCAATTCTAACATCAAAATCATCACAAGACCTAGCCTTAAGTGTAGAAGAGCCCAAAATCAGGTCAATCTTGAGTAAATTATGCAAGTACGCGATCAATGCCTCTAATATGTGTGGTTTATCAAGCAGGGGACAAGTATCAACATAATAATCAAAGGAATCACAATTATCACATAAAATAGGAACAAATGGAGTAGCGAGTGCTCATAAGATGTACCATCAAACTGACTCTCATCTAAAGATGTAGCATGCATAACATTAGGGTCGGGTGGGGTGACTAAAGGTTTCTCTAGCATTTTCATACTCTTAAAGTATCATGAGCTAACTATCCAAAGAAATCCCAAATTTCATCAGGAGTCCTAGTAAACAAATATCCCAAACCTCTAGGGTATATAGTCTCAACATGACCCCGATATTCATCACTAAGACCCTCAAAGATCACTTCTCAAATTTTCCATTTCTCAAAATATTGCTCATTACATTGAGCATGAAAATCATTCAATCTACTCAAATATAACAAATTTTTTCATGCTCACATTGAGGGAAATACAAAATTGACATTTGTGTTTAAAATTTTCCAAATGTTTTTCCGTTTTTAGGGTTTTCAAAATTTTTTCCACTTTTTTCAACTTTAGCTTTTTTTATTTTTTTTTTGGATTTTCAAGAAATGAACTAAATTAAGTCACTACTAAATAACGAAATAAACAAAGCAAAACAAATCATATACAACTAATAAGAAAGTGGCAAAGAAAATGAGAATGTGAACTAATCTCATACCGTCGTCCCCGACAATAACGTCAAAAACTTGTACTAGATTTTCGAATGTAAAATATTAAGCTGCAAGCATACAGCTTTCACTGTAGTACTTGAGGGTCGTCTCCTCAAGGATGAGGATGAATTTCGGTGACTAACTACTAAAACAAACTAATCTAACATCGTTCTTAAAATAATTAAAACAATAAATAACTACTGCTGAGTAGATCTACTTTAAATAATCCCTAACTATTCACATACTCTAATAGGATCTAAACAATCTTTAAACTAGATGAAATAGCAAAACCAAATACAACTAGCCCCGTGATGTCAACTAGCCATAAATAATATGATACTAAACATGCTATAATATGGGGACTTCTAATCAAAAATCAAGATTAACATAATGTAAATCTAAACTAACCCTCAAAAAACTAAAAATAAGAATGAACACCAAAACTGGAAATAAGAAAAGAGCACAAACATAGTCACAATCAGGTGAAGGAGCAGGAGCAACATGATAGAGAAGGTAGAGAACACAGAAAGGGAAAAATTAAAGAAACCATGAACAAAACAGGGCATCCTACTCAGTGAGAATCCTACCCAGCCTTGACCCAATTTACAAGCCCCATTGATGGAGAAACTGAGCCCCGAACTAATACAACTTCAATGGATAACCCAAAGAAATTAGGACAGAACAGAACAACCAACCACTAATAAACTAGCAAAGCAGAATATGAAGAACAAAGAAAGGAGGTAAAGAGCTTGAATTTAGCAGTGAACAACCCAGATGGCATTTTCAGATAAATTCCATAGCATAATATCGAATCCAGAGCCAAATAACATGAATCGAAAATAGAGAACTAAAGAGGATACAACAAAGCATTCGAACAAAGGGGCCATCAAATTGAACCCAAACTTGTAAATTTCCAAAGCAAAATCTGATGTCCTAACAATTTCAACTTATCAAAAACCCACCACATGACTTTCAAATGCTAAAAATTAGATCTAGGAACCGAAAAATAGACAAAAAATAAACATTAAAACTAGCCTGAAAATCTACCGAATGCTGAAAGGAAAATCTAAAATGAAACCTAAACAAACCCTAATTAAAACCCTACATAACCTCTATTCGCCATTGCTTCTCAATATGTACACCTCCAAATCGGCTTCAATCTTCATCTTAACCATTGATTTCGTGGATGGCATGGATGGCGGGGATAGATGATGTACTTGCATTTGAAGGAAATGATTTGGTGTTAGGGGGTGTATGAATGAAGGCATAGATGAGGAGGAGGATGGTGGTGATGGTGGTGTTGATCGAAGAAGAAGGAGAAGAACAAGTGAAAAAGGGGCTGGTTTCTATGTGGTTCTACGGAGGAGGAGAAGAAAGAGAAAGGAGTAAGGGGGAAGGGTTTGTTTAGTGGTCACATGAGGAGCATGTAGGCTGGGTAGGTCTTTAAGTTTTTTATTTTTATTTTGTTGGGTTCCTTCTTCTAGCTTTTCAGGTCAAGAAAGGGAGTGTGCTTTGGCTGAACATGGGCTAAATCAAGTGGAAGCTATGCCCAACTCTCAATTTGGCTTTTTTACCATCTTTTCTCCATTTTTTAATGATTTATTCAACACTTGCAAAACCAATAAAATCAAATAAAAATCCTAATTTCATTGTTATTTTGAGCATAAATTAAGTAAAAGGGTACCGTAAAAAATCATAACTTTGGTGCGAATAGTAGTGTGCAACCCTTGTGAACCCTGCATCTGATTGTTTTTGCACATCTTCCTTTATTTTCAAGGCCCATTGTGGTTTCATCCTATGGAGTTTTTGTGTTATCGGCATAGCATCAGTATACAGAGGAATTTTATGCTCAGCAATGTCTCAATCCATACCTAGCAATTCCTTATAGAAGCATGCAAAGACATCTATGAATTCCTATACGAGTGACGTGAAACCTTCTTGCTCCTCCAGAGTTAGTGATTTTCCTATTTTAAGCTCTTGCGACTCTTCAGGAGTCTCTAAATTGATTAATATTGTTTCTTCAATTACTAAAGTTTGATTTTTCATGATCTTCCACCGTTTAATTAGATATTTTGGTGCTATATCTTCATTTTCATTGTAAGAGGTAAAGCATCAAAAGGAGAAAAATGAGACGAGTCGGAAAGAAAGAGTTCATCTTATCAAAATAGGAAATACGTGCAACTAATGCAGAGTTTAAGGAAACATAAACTGAAGACTAACTCTTAGACTCTATCTTAGACTTTTCTAAACTACCCCCGATAGCAATAGTGAACACTTTCCTTTCCTCCTCAATTATCCACATCACTTGCTTGCAGCCGTCAGCACTAGCCTCGGTGATCAAGTTTGTAGGGTCTTTTAGCTTCTTATAATCTTGCCAGAACAATCCGAATATGTCGCCTTCAACCTGATTTATCCAATCTCTAGTGGATTGATCCTTTCTCATAGTATTTATCCAAGTTACAATGTATTTATCCAAGTTATAATGTTTTGGTAAGTACATCAATGAATTAATTAGCTTATTTAGTGATTTATTGTTTAATTAATGACTTGTCAGTTATCATCAAAGGGCCCTTGCCCTCCAATTGTCTGCGCGACTTCAGGCCAGGTTCCTCGATCGGCTTGATAGGTGTACACCTATCCATAGATCCTAACAGTTACAAGGGGCTCACTACTAGATAACTACTAGCAATGTAGTTGTACATTCATCTTATTCATTATTTTAACTTAAAATGAATTACAAAGTGAGCCCAACCACTTTATGCAATGATCATTTAACAATACAAGAATGCATGTATTAAGCTTCGGCTAACATTTCGAAATGTTTATCATGTTTTGTTTTAGATAAATGATCAATGAAATGCCCTCATGCTAACAAACTAGCTGGAGAAAATAAGTTGAGCAAGAGAATCTGGATAGGTCAATAGTAATGTAGTACATGTATATTTTTGGAGCTGTGTTTTGAGATCTTCAGTTGATGGAGATGTAAACTTTATGGTGGATTTCTTTATTATAATGTATGAATCTTATAGTAGTTAGCAACTGCTTGTATGCAGTATTGGATAATGTTTGAATGTGTACGATTGTGATCTATGTTTAACCATGTTATCTCTAGTGTACATGCCTAAAGTCATATCCTTTTAGATGACAGTAACGGCCCAATCATCGGGGTTATCAATTCTGATTAAGAGATTTGTTAAGGAGAATGTAAACAATGAATCATGTTCATTGGGGGTATTACACCACTTCTCCTCTTGTGATGCAACATCTAACCTTTATGCTCTAAGCTACATGCTCTAGATGCTCTAATCTATAAAACTACATGAAATCCTAGCTACATAATGCGGATGCAAGAAATGTCACCCAACCCAGCCCCCAAAATCCACAAGTTCCCCCAAAGAGCTATAAGCTTATCCTTCATGCTTGAGATTTTCATTGTCCTCCATAAAAAGGACATGCAAAGAAATAACAAAATGGAAGAACTTATAATGCAAAGTGAAAAATGGAAGGGGGAGAATGGCACTCGTTTTTTTTTTATAAAAATTTTTCATTTTTGTTCAAAGTAAGTAAATGCTTGGGTTGCCTCCTAAGAAGCATTTATTTTGGGTCCCTAGCTTGACCCTTACCTTAGTAAATGTTGGTGAGAAAAATGGAGGTGGAGCAACTAAAGCAGTCAATGGTGGTGAATCCACCACTTCCTTAGGACGAACAGTGGTGCCCTCAAAATAGATCAACATTGGTAAAGGCAAATCAAAAGGGGGATAATACCTTATCTCAGGTACCCCCATCTCCTTCAAACTAGGGGTGATCAAAACCGATTAACCAAAAATTCGATTAACAGAAAATCGGTTAATCGGAAAGTCAGTTCGTAAAAATTATGAACTAAAAATCAAACAGAAACTTTCAGCCAACCGAAAATCAGTTAACTGAATTTTTCGGTTCGGTAAAAGTGTAAACCGTAACCAAGCCGAAAAACTCAGTTAACCAGATTTTCGGTTTAGCTACTAGTTAACTGTTAACTTAAATTGCTAGTTTTCAATTTTCACTCCTTTTTTGAATTAATTTAACTATTTGAGACATCAAATATTAATTTACACATTATTGCATGTTTAGTCTTATCTTTAATAATTATAAAATCTACAATTGATCAATATAAAATTTAGTTTTTTTGAAATAAAATTGTAAGTTTTGGTTTTAATCGTGCGGTTAGCCGAATCTCAAATGGTCAAACCGAAAACAAAACCGAAGCCGAAACCGTAAAATTTTTTCGGTTCGGTTAACCAAACCGAATTTTTTAGAAAAATCAAATCGGTTAATCAGTTTTTCGCTTCGATTTTTTGGTTTCGGTTTTTTTGCTCACCCCTACTTCAAACGCCCCTATCTCATAAACTACTGCAAAAACAACAAGAACCACATGAACTGTAAGAACTAAAGGTACTATAAGTGGCAGGGCGATGGGGGGAGGAAAGCAAAAGTCTACCTTCGTGCCACATAACTGAAAGGATATCTTCACTACGGGCACATCAATCACAGCTCTTGCTATTGCTAGGAATGACCTTCCTAAAATAATAGGGATCTAGGAGCTCTCATTCATATCCATGACCACAAAGTCACACAGGATGATAAGCTTACCCACATGTACTGGGATATCTTCCAAAATGCCTATAGGGTGTCTAATGCAGCGATTTGCTAACTAGATGGTCAGGTGAGTAGGCTTCAGGTCCTGAAGCTGAAGCTGTCTACAGTGAGAAAGAGATGTATCAAGCTCACACTAGATTTCAAATCACAAAGAGCTCTCTCGATCTTCAGATCCTCAATTAAATAAGGATTAGAGAAAATGTCAGGATCCTACAGCTTGGATGGTGGCCTGTTTTGAAGTGCTATACTGCACACTTCCCTAATAGGAACCACTAGAACTTCCTCAGGCTTACCCTTCTTAGAAAGAAGCTCCCTCAAAAACTTTAAATAAGGGGGTTCTTTCTTAAGAGCTTCTAAGAAAGAAATGCTTATATAAATCCTTTTTGTGTATCCAGGAATCTAATAAACTAGGGCTCAAGCGGCAGTTGCACCACCCTATGAGGAAATGCAAGAGGTGGGTGGTTAAGGTGAACTGGAGGTAACTGAGTGCCTTTATCCTCGATACTCTGGCTCACTCTTCTCTTTATCCCCTATGTTCCTGCAGAAACAGGAATTAAACCTGGTTCTTAAACAACCATCATATGACTCCCCACTAAATCCTCACCCTTCATAGGGACTGGATTGATGTGACCTTGGAGATTTGTTTCAGGTTGGCTAGGTAGATGCCCCAAAGGTCATGATAAACTGCTAAGTTGTTGGGCTATCGGAGCAATTTAGGTGTCCATCATCTTTTGTGGGAGGCCATGTGATGCATGGAGGCTTTTATTTGGCCAAATAAAGGTATAAAATGCTTATCGATGAGCTCAACGGACGTTAAAGATTAATCTCCCCAAAGATAAACCGAGAGAGAGAATTCCCAAGTAAAAAACGCCTCTAATGGAGTAGATTAAATCAAAGGAAAGACTCGAATCAAAGAGATAAATCTAATGTAACTAAGAGATAAATCAAAGAGAATATATCTAGGCTAAAGGTTAAACCACCACCTAGATTAAATCAACCCACCCTCTAACCCTCTATAGCCTTAGCACCAAGGATTAGATTAAAGGAAAGACTCAAATCACCACCCTCCTAAGAGAGATAAAGAATTTGAGATTTAAGGAAAACCAAGCTTCAATCTCTTATATCATTCATTAAATCTGATTTTTTATGAAGGTAGTTAGGTCCTTAAATACCCAATGACAGGAGAAATTAGCTGTACATTAGTAGGGCAACTGGACCAATAGGAGGCTTACAAATTATCCTAGGAAAATAAATCACGATGTCTAAGATAATTACAATCACTATGAGCTGTATTCTGTAGGATTCATCCTCCATCTTCTAGAGAGCCATGAGCAGCCTCTACTCATCTTAATGAGGTGCCGCCACTTATTGACTCTTCCTTTATGTGTGAAGAATCATTCTATGCTGATTAATCTCTAAAATTACAGCCTTAACCTCCTCAATTGAGCCCATAATCAGAACCGTGCATTTTTCAGCCCTAGACCGACTCTTGCTCGGTATTTAGCCCATAACTTCCTCAATACTTGGAGTTTGAGTGCAACTCAAAATTTGTTAGAAAATAGACATTCGAGGCTTCCTATCCATGTATAATTTGTAAAAATTAGAAAACAAATTTTCTTGGTTAAATTTGAGGTAGAAATGAAATAAAGTATTTTGCCCAAAAACTGAAAATGAGCTAATGAGGTGGTTTTGGGAGGATTAAGTGATTAACTCCTTATTGAGGGCTACTAATGGCCCAACCACCTTTTCTAACTCTACTTGGACCTCCATAGGGGCCCCAATCCAATATTGATAGTAGGGTCAATATTGGAGCAACTTGGGTCAAGACCCTTACTATTGAAGGTATGCCCAAGTCTAGAACTTACTCCGCATCACCATGGTCTCAAACTTGGAAACCAATTGATTTATGAACTCACTAAGACATTCATTAGTCTTAGTTTGGGTCTGAATAAAGTGCTCCATGAGACTCCCCAAGTGAGTTTTAGTTATGGGGGTTGAGGAGGCGTGTTGTAAGGGGCTCTATACTAGAACCCAGGTCGCGACATAGAACTATGAGGTGTTTATTAGGGTTCTTATTGGGGGGTTTAGTCTAATTCTTCTAGCCTTGATTGTAAGTGTTGGAATATCGATTGCTTTATAGTAGTGGGTTGAAACCATGCAAAGCATTAGCATGCTAAATGGTAAAAGGACCATTGTGGCACTCAACGGATGTGTACGCTGGCACAACACAGGTGTCGCAAATAGCATACACTCCAACTGAAGAACTAGAGGAGCCGTCTGAAATAAGAGAAGTACCCACCTTATCGAGTCTCTATACCAGTGCATCCACCTTGCTGGCTAGCAGTGTAACATCATCAATCTCATACTTGCCACTGCTCTCTTTGCGGTAGCCCTCTCACTAGACCAGTGATAATTGTTGGAAGCCATTTCTTCTAATAAGGCCTTTGGTGCTTCGATGGACTTCCTCATGAGAGCGCCTCTGGCTGCAACATCTACTGAAATCTTCACTGACTATTCTAGCCCATTATCAAATGTTTGAACTAAGAGCCAGTCAGGAACACCATGATGAGGACATTACTGCTGGAGGTCTTTAAACCTCTCCCAAGCTTCATGTAAGGACTCCCCATCTTGTTGAGAAAAGGAAGTAATCTCTGCTCTCAGCTTTATAGTTTTGCCTAGGGGAAAGCACTTACTAAGAAAAGCCTTTGAGAGGGTGCCTCACATGGAGAAGCAGTTGGACGCCTTGTTCTATAACCAGTCACTGGTCCTATCCTTCAATGAGAATGGGAAGAGCCTTAGCCAGATAGCATCGGTGGACACCCTCTTCAATTTGATTGTATCGTATTTCACAAGGAAGTTGCAAAGATGCATATTGGGATTCTCTAAGGGGTATTCACCAAACAGATCCTTGTCCATGTGTTCCTCTTTGCTTGCCATCTTTGCCTCTTTCTTCTTCTATGATTTGTCTCGCTTCTCCACCTCGCTTCCATACAACTGCTTCAATCTCAGGACTACCTCAGCAAGGTTCTGTTTGTCCTGACTTCTCCTGTGCATACAAAGAAAACACTATACCGAGCATAAGCAGTATCAAGCAAGAATAAAGAAGAATGAAAACTATAAAAAAGAAAAATAAAAGCCTAGTATAGACTATTCTAATCGGTTCTTAATATTGAAAGGAACAAGCTCCTAGCTTGCAGCATAAATGGATAAATTTTCAATTTAGCCCATCTCATCCCTCTTTCAAGGGTTAAAGACTAATTCTAAAACTATAGTCACCTATTTTCATGAGACTGAAAAACAAAAGTCTACAAGATCTACAATCTTAAATCTCAATCAGAACTTCAATTATTCTCATATCAAAATTCCAACCGTCTAATAAGTCACACTAGGTGAAGGTTCCACCTTTCAAAGTTTTCCTAAGCTCTAATAAAAATAGATGAACGCTCTTTCAAGCAATTCATTCAACACATGGTGAGCAAAGTAGAATTCAACAACACAAACATGGCGTTAGTCCCAACCCAAGTTGGCAATTTTAGCCATTAATCATATTAACAACAACCATGTCAAATCCTAGGATGATAAACATGATTCACACAAACCCTAGAATAGCAATAATAAAAGAAGAGGGAATTGAGGAACAAACTTAGATTGAATGAAATAATGATCGTCAAACAATTTTCAATGATGAAAAGCTTGATGCAAAATAGTCTTAGAAAACTCTTAAATAAATCCTAAAATCGCCTCTAGAAAATTGTTGTAAGAAAAACTAAAAGATCACCCCCGAATCAGATTGAAAACTGTTCTAATATCGTGAACACTAAAAAGATACACGATTGTGCTTTGACGTACGGGTGCTCATGCACTCCATGCACGACCATGCACTTCAGTACTAGTAGTGGTGTGCAGCTTTGGGAAGTTACAGCTTCACTGCAGGGCTTTCTGCATGATTATGCCATTGTGCACGACCAACTGTACACTCTTTGTGGCCCTCTAGACTTGCTTTTCTAGCCCTCAGAACTTCATATGACCTCTTTACCTCCTCGAAACACACCCCCATGACCTTCTTTTCCATCAAAACAAGTGATTTTCTCATCTTCTTCATAAGACTTCTAAACATAAGAAAAATACCCTTATAAGCAAAACACGGACCAAAGGAGGTAAATTTAACCCTATCTCATTAAGATTCAATATAAAAATATGAAAAAAAGGAATCAAATAGGGATAAAATAATGTCTAAATAAAGGTTACAACCAAACAAATTGCCATTATAAAAAATATCTAAACCATTTGGATGAAAACCAAAAGACAAACCTAATCTCATTAGAGAAACAAAAGACACTAAGGAGCATCGCACCCAGGTGCAGAAAGAGTGTCATGAAAAAATAGCTTGTTTCCTCCACGGAGTTTGAGCAAGGATGTTCCCAATCCAAGGATATCTTCCTTGTTTCCATTACCCAGTATGATAGTTCGTGAACCGATTGGTTAGTAATGTAACTCCATGAATGCATCCTTATCCTAAACTATGTGGTTGTTTGCCCTTGTGTCTGCAATCTATTGAGGAGATAGTTAGCAATGAATGGATGAGAACAAATACATAATTCAAGAGTTTCAGTAGGAATAGGTACCTTGGCCAGCTCAGGACAATCCTGAGCAAAATGCCCCCTCTTTCCATAGTTAGAGCACCTCACATGTGGTATATTCTTCTTTCCATTTCCCTTAGCCCTTTGCTTCTTGGAAATACCACCTTTAAGGCAAGAGTTTTGATAGGATAAGGACCCTTCTTGGGCTTCTTGCCACGATAAGGCATGTTGCTCTTAGGCTCATCTCCTTCGGCAACAAATGCCACATTGAAAGGAATAGACAATTTCAAGCACTTTTTCTCCATTTTGAGGTGCTTTGCAATCATCTCGAAGGTTTGTATGTTCTTATTATGCACCATATGAGTTTAAAGTTCCTCCAATGATCAGTTTCATCTAAGAGGGCCCAGATCTTGCCCACCAACCTTAAGATCTCGAATCATGCCACTCATGATTTGTAGATGTTTGGGGATACTTAGATAAGAGTCGATAGTATATTTCATTCATTTTAACTGCAAGGTACGCAACTGTATAGCGGATGTTTGACCGAACTTGATCTTAAGCTGGCTCCATATGTCCTTAGTAGTGAGATAGCGTTCAATTCTCCCAAGAGACCATCATGTATGCATGACAGTAGATCGTAGTGCGCTGATTGATCTCTCTTGAACTAGGCTTGGTATGCCTTTAAGTTTTCTTTATACTGCTCACTAGCAGTAATATTTTTGCCCGACTCATCTTTATCTGTCGGATGTCACGGATAAGAATTCTACAACGAATAAGTGATGGGAGGGTCTTGCGCTTATAAGCGATGGTGCTGCACACCCCCATCAGATTGGGAAGAGAGTAATGGCCTCATGACATAAAGTAGGCAGAGATCCTTAGAAGATCTAGAATATCATTCTTATTCAAGATCAACTAAAATTTTTGATGCTAGAGATCATAATTAGTGCCATCCAATTTTTTGTTAGCAGGCACACTGCCTATCGAGTTCTTAGCTATCATATCTGAAAGTATATATTAGACACATTGTTAAATAACTAAATTATCAAAAATCCCATTTTTCAGATCATATGTTTGAAAATTTTGCTAAGCTTATGATCATCCCATATGGGCATGAAGTCGAAGTTCTTATAATTTAATTATCACATAATTTCACAGAATTTTGTTAAACTAATTAACATTTTAACTAACAAATATCGCAAAGACATTCAACTGTTTTAGAATGTATATGGTTTTGATGATAACTAATCCAAGTGTTATAGTTGTTGTTGCTGTTCCAAATAGGCTTTACCAACAGGGCCTTACTGCTGTTTTTCAATATATTAAAACTGTTTGACTAATGGTTTATCAAGAACAGGTACTCAAGTCAGCGATGTAAGAACAACCCTGAGGAACAGGCTCTGTAAGGTATTTGAAACATGTCCTGTGAAGTGTTTGAAGCATAGGATATAAGTGCAGCCGTGAGGAACAGGTTCTGTGAAGTGTTTGCAGCAGATTCGTCTCTCTACAAGATGACTAGTGGTTACAACAAGATGTCTTGATTTGATTTGGTTTTATATTTTTAGACTCTTGTTAATATGCCAATCAGAATGTCTTAACTTACCACTTACTTGAAACGGTTTTGTTTTTTTTGGAAAATATTTCGGATCACCCTTCGGAACAACTCTGGAAACAGGGTGATCAGGGTGTTTCTAGAATAAGCTGCGAAAAACTGTTTTGCACGATTTTTATCTTTTGGATTTTGAGCAGCTTCTTCAAAGATTTGCAAGAAAGATTTTTCTATGGAGTATCTTACCCCTTATCCTAAAAACGGTTATTAAAATCTAAGGAGATTTGCAAAATCTTTTTGAATAAAAAGAATATCCAATTTTTGGCAAGTGGATAAGGTTGTTGAGAAAAACATGGGCTAGTTGCTGAGAATCACCGCCTTATGCACACGGTTTAGGAAGTGTTTCCAGCTCATGTTTCCTCATCCCTTGTGGCTAAAGAATTTTATATTCTTTAGGGATTTTAGTTTCCAAAAATTTGATGAATTTTTTTCCAAGCACTATAAAAGGCGGCTTCTTACAACCTTAGAAGCATCGGTTTTCAAAGAGAAAAATTTAGTGTTTATGAGCTTAAAAGTTTGAAAAGAAAACCGTGTCTAGTAAGTGAGTTATTTGAGCTTTCAAAGTTGGCATACTAGGACTTCATTGTATCATATATTAGCTTAGTTGAGAAGCATTGTAATAGGGTGTTTTTCTTTATACTCTTCTTTCACAAAAGTGAGTTGAGTTTGTGTCCAAATCAAGGGGATTTTGGACGTGGGGTAACCTGTCTTAGGGAAGACGGTTACGTGTGTTACAAGTTGTAACAAGGTGTGTTACTATTGTAACGTGTTTAGCCCGTTTAGTGAAGTGTGTAAATCCTACAGGAGGTAGGTCGTGGTTTTTTACCTCAGTTGGGCTAGAGGTGTTTTCCACGTAAAAATCCTGTGTCCATTATTTCCGCACTTAATTTTGTTGAATTTTCGCTTCTGCACAACTCAGGAACAGTCTGTGCGAACAGGGTCTCAAGACTGTTTGCCAGCATATTGTGAAAATCGGACACCACAATTCACCCCCTCTTGTGGTTGTGTACTCTCTAAATCAACAAGTGGTATCAGAGCAGGTTCTCCTTTGAAAGGCTAACACCTTGAGAGATCCTTGAAGATGAGTACCCCACAAGGCATGCTTGAAGGTCAATCCATAACTCGACCACCATACTTCAATGGCCAACACTATGGTTGGTGGAAGAATAGGATGGAAAACTACATCCAAGCCGAGGACTACGAGTTGTGGATGCTCATCAAGAGTGGACCACTCATTCCCACAAAAGTGATCGAAGATGGAAGCAAAGCTCATAAAAAGCCTGAAGAGTTCAATTCCGAAGATTTCAAGATGATGGAAAAGAATGCAAAGGCCATAAAACTCTTGTATTTTGGCCTTGGTCCTGATGAATATACTCGCATATCTGAATTCGGCCAAGGAGATCTGGGATGCTTTGCAAATAGCTCACGAAGGGACCAATCAGGTAAAGCAATCTCAGATTGAATTGCTTATGAGAAAATATGAGCTGTTTGAGATGGGTGATTGTGAAAGTGTGATGGGTATGTACATTCGCTTCACTCACATAACGAATGAATTGAAATCCCTAGGAAAATCCTTCACCACCGAAGAATTGGTGAGGAAAATCCTAAGAATTTGACCTCATTCTTGGAAAGCGAAAGTCACGGCCATCCAAGAAGCTAAGGACATGAACAAGATCACCCTAGATGAGCTGATTGGCAACCTCCAAACGTATGAACTTAGGAAAAATTCTCAACAGAAAGATGAGGCAAAGAGAGATCGAGGTCTTGCCCTAAAGGCCTTAGAAGATGATTCTGATTCTGATGAGGAGGAGATTGCCATGATCACTCAAAAGTTCAAGAAGTTCTTCAAGAAAGTCAAAGAAAATAGCAAAAGGCAGGACTTCAGTAAGGCCAGGAACATCTCTCGGGAACAGTTCTCCGGGTGTTTCAAGTGTGGAAAACTGGACCACATTGTGAGAAACTGCCCACTGCACAAGGAAGAACAAGAACCTGAACACCCTAGAAAACAGGGGAGGAAACAGGGTGTAAGCAGCTCAGCGAAAAGGTTCTCAAAAGCTATGCTCGCGGCCTGGGGAGACTCAAGCGAGGATGAGGAAGGGTCTGAAGCTGGGGAAGCTGATGTAGCACTCATGGCAAGAAGTGACACTGATTCAGATGATGGATCAACAGATAGTCTGACTCAACTCAAGAACAAGGTACGTGGTCTAAATAAATCAACTCTTGAGGAATTAGTGTACACTATAATGGATATATGTGCTGAATTAAAAAGGGATGTTCGAGATCTAGAACTTGAAAATGAAACCCTTAAATTAGAAAAACTTGAAGTTGACAAAGAAACTCTTGTCTTGCATGAAAACATCAATGTGCTTAAAGAACTCTACTCATGAAAGAAGAGACTTGTTCCACTAAATTGACTGAGCTGGAGAAAGAATCCCTTGACTTAAAAGGTAAAGTCGAGTCCTTGCTTGTAGAAAATAAAAACTTGCTTGAGAAAATGAAACAAATGGAATCAGACCTTGCCACAAACAAGCTCTGGAACAGGTTCTCACAAGCACTTGAATGGTTAAACACCCATCATAGTCGAAATAGAAGAGGACTAGGTTTTATGCCTAAGATGACCTACCCAGTGAATAGAAAATATGTAGGATTATATGAGAATATTGTATGTTATCACTGTGGTAAAACAGGTCATTACCGTTATACTTGTCCCTCAAGAAAGTATGCCATTAAAAAGAACTCAGTGTATGTAAAACAAATATGGGTTAGGAAAGATGAGATTTGTACCTCTAAAGGAATGGAACCCAAGTGGATCTGGGTTCCCAAAACTAACCCTTGGTTTGTTTTGCCGGCTGAAGTGAGAGAGAACAATCCAGCAAACAATCCAACAAACAGTGCAGGGAACAGTCTAGGGAACAAGCTGCTGTGGTATGTGACAGTGGGTGTTCGAGGCATATGACTGGTGAAAAATCCAATTTTCTCTCACTTACAGCTTCAGAAGGAGGGAGTGTGGCATTTAGAAACGGCAAATCCGGGACAATTGTTGGTATAGGTAAGATAGGTGAGTCACTCTCCCATTCAATTGACAATGTTTATTTTGTGGATGGATTAAAACACAACTTGCTAAGTGTGTCCTAACTGTGTGACAAAGACAACCTAGTAGTGTTCTCTCCAACACGTTGCTTGGTTGTAAATATGAACACAGGAGATGTTGTGTTGAGGGGGAATCGACACAAAAATATTTATAAAGTGTGTATTTCTACTCTTCCCCAAAATAATTTGACTTGTTTGAGTGCCCTAAATGATGATATTATGCTTTGGCATAAAAGACTAGGTCATGCAAGCCATTCGCTTTTGAACAAACTTGTAACCAAAGACTTAGTGGTAGGCTTACCTTCCATCAAATTCAATGATGACAAGGTATGTGATGCATGTGCCAAAGGCAAACAAGTCAGAAATTCATTTAAATCTAAAAGGCGTGTAAGCACTACTCGACCTCTTGAATTGATACATATGGATATATGTGGTCCAATGAGGATCATGAGCAGAGGAGGTAAGAGGTATGTGCTTGTGATAGTGGAAGACTACTCTCGTTTCACTTGGACCGTGTTTTTGGCTTCTAAAGATGAAACTTTTAAAACATTTCTTGCTTTCATTAAAAAGACTGAAAAGAGGGTAGGACACTCTTTGGTATGCCTAAGGTCTGACCATGGTACAGAATTTGAAAATTCGAGCTTTATTGATTATTGTAATGAGCATGGTGTTGATCATAATTTTTCAGCTCCAAGAACACCCCAACAGAACGGGATGGCAGAACGCAAAAATTGCACTCTAGAGGACATGACTAGAACAATGCTTGTTGCTAGTGGTCTTCCTAGAAACTTTTGGGCTGAAGCTTTGAATACATCATATTACATTATAAATAGATGTATGATTAGACCTATTCTTAACAAAACTCTTTATGAACTTTTCAAGGGAAGAAAACCTAATATTATACATTTGAGAGTTTTTGGTTGTAAATGTTTTGTGCATAATAATGGAAAGGATGCCTTAGGGAAATTTGATCCAAGGAGTGATGAAGCAATATTCCTTGGTTACTCCTCACATAGTAAGGCATATAAAGTGTTTAATAAGAGAACCTTGTGTGTTGAGAAAAGTGTGCATGTGCTTTTTAATGAAACTAACTCTCTAAGCGAGGATGATGCACGGGAAGAAGACTTCGAACTAGGTCTTGTTAGAAAAGACGTGCTGCTTCAAGGTGAACAAGGTAAGGATCAATCAGAGGGAGCAAGGTCTGAGGCTGTTCTTCAGGAAGGTAAGCAAGGTGTGAACCAAACAGGGGGAAACAGGGTGGAACCCTGTTTGGGACAACACCAACCGAATCCTTCAGGGATAAATCCAGAAACAAGCTCCCAAACAGGCTCGAGAACAGGTTCTGAACCTGTTCCACCAAGTATTCCAGCTAGGATGGAGAGCGAGTCTGTGAACCCACTTTCACCACGATCATGGAAATACTAAAGTTCACATCCTCTTGATCAAATTTTATCTGATATTAATGTAGGAGATCTAGACTCAAAAATTTCTGTGCTTTCTATGCTTTTCTCTCAAAAATTGAGCCTAGGAATATTAATGAAGCCCTTGCAGATTCAAATTGGGTCACTTCTATACCTAACGGCTAGTAGACCTGACATTGTCTTCAGTGTTGGTCTATGTGCAGTCTAACCCTAAAGAAACTCATCTTAAGGCTGTAAAAAGGATTTTAAGATACTTAAAACATACACCTGATCTAGCCTTATGGTATCCTAGAGGTTGCAACTTTGATCTTGTTGGGTATGCTGATGCTGATTATGCAGGGTTCTTGGTTGATAGAAAAAGCACTTCAGGTATGGCTCACTTTCTTGGACCTTGTTTGGTATCTTGGGCAACCAAGAAACAACTCTCTGTTGCCTTGTCCACAGCAGAAGCTGAGTATGTGGCAGCTGCATCTTGTTGTGCTCAGTTATTATGGATAAGACAACAACTCAAGGACTTTTGTGTTGACATAGGATGCATTCTTATTTATTGTGACAATACAAGTGCAATTAACATTGCCAAAAATCCATATCAACACAAAAGAACAAAACATATTGACATTCGTCATCATTTTCTAAGAGACAATGTTGAAAAAGGAGTGATCTCAATGAATTTTTGTGCCACTGAAAATCAAATTGCTGATATATTCACAAAAGCATTGGGTAGAGAACAATTTGAAAGGAATAGACTCGAACTAGGCTTAATTAGAACAACCTGACCAACCTGTTCTCTCTCCCTGTTTGCAAAATTTAAAAGTTACGGGTACAACATGTTAAATTTTTGTTTGCAATCAACTTCTGTGCTATGTTTAGCATATGTGAGGTTTGCAACTTGCTGACACTCATTGAGGTCTAATAAGATTGCCCTTATTGTCCCATGTTACCGAGCAAGTAACCTCAAGAATAAGCACCAAAAATAGGTACGCCTCTTGTTTGTCAAATATGTGCAACAAATTGAAAATTGCTAATCTCTTTCCGAGGCGTGAGCGGCCTAAATAAATGCAAAATCCCGTTGCAAAACGGGCAAAATCTTTTAAAGATTTCACATGTCTCTCTCTCTCTTTAAAGCTCTCTTGCTCAATCTCTCACCTCCACCGAAACTCTCTTGCTCTGAAACTCTGTTCAAGAAACCCTAATCTCTCTCCTTCCTCTGAAAAATGGCGTCTCCCATTAGCTCCGAGAGCTCCTCGACCTTGACTCAGGGCAACCAGACACAGGGCACAGCCTTGCAAACAGCCACAGCCCTGTTTGCGCCTACACAATTTCTGACGGCCCTCATGGAAGGTAAAACTACTGAACCTTCTCGACCCATTGTCTATAAACCTTTTGGGTTTTTGAAAAGCATTGACCTTAGAACAGTGAATCTGAAATTGGAAGACATCCCTTATAAATTTGGGTGGGAATTGATTTTGTTTGGAGAAACGGGGGCATGTCAACCCCAAGAACTTGTTGGGGCATCTGAAAGAGAAATTGGGCCTTTAGATGAAATCTTTCTGTTCGATCATGGACTTGATGACATCAGTTCGCTTGGGCTGTTTCCAGAGTAGGAAACAGGACCTGAAACAAGGCCTGAGGTTTTTAGGGATGACCTAGGGGAGGATTTGTCAAAAGAAGAAGGGGGAAGTAGTGGTCAAATGGAGGAGTCTCCTGTGAAGCCTGAACAAGCCACACCGGTACCACCAACCGGTGAGAAACGTAAACGATACAAAATTGTGGCTAGGCGTACTAGAATGCCAAGAACACGACCACCCTCAAGGTCTAAAAGCGGCCAGACTGAAGAACCCTCAAAAAGTGAAACCCCTGTCAAACCAAAACCACAAATCCCCTCTTTGTCCAAACCCACAAACAGGCCAACTTGAAAATCAGCCCGAATTGCTTTCCACTCCATACCTCGTCCTACTAAACAGTCATCCCCTGTTGTTGAGGAAATTGGTTCCTCCTCTGAGTCTTTATCAGATAGCAACACTGAGAACACCGCCTTCAAACAGGGCACTCCCGTGTTCTCAGAGTCCTCAGAGGATAAGCCTCTGCCTGCACCAAAATCAATCTCCACTTTACCCTCCAAACCATCACCCCTCAAAACTCCCAAGAGAAAAGCCTCCCTCAAACACGCATCCACACAAGACCCTCCTATTGAGCCCCAACTTAAGAGAGCCAAGAAGTCTACCCCATCTGCCATTTCAGCCAAACTGACCCAATTGCTTCAGAGACGGGTCGTCATGGGCAAAATTATCAAGGTAAAATATTTTGAGGAATAGGGTCTGGGGGTGTTTCTGCACAAGCTGCGTGCACAGGGGTGGTATGAGCTGTTTACAAACACCCAACTGGGGTGTTCTGTACATGAGTTGGCTGAGTTCTATGCCAACTGCACTGTCACCGAAGGAGTGGTGACAAGTATTGTTAATGGGCAACAGCTTCGCTTTGATGCGAAGATATTAGGGAAAATTCTGGGGATTCCTTCCACGGGCTTTGATATCTATGTGAGAGAAGACAAGACTATTCTAGGGACAGCCAGGCTGCTGGAGCTCTCCCAGAAATTTAGCCAGCAACCAAGCTTGCAAACACCCAAGTCTGTGAAGAAAGGGGACATGACATCGTTCCATCAATTGATATTTTGGTTTATTATCAAGAATGTCATTCCTCGGGGCCAGGGTCGCAATCTTGCCGATGCCATGGATCAGTGTCTTATGGACCTGATGGACAAGGAAGAGCAAATCAACCTTCCTGCCATCATGGTTCGACATATTGCAAGAATTGCAAACACCTCTAGGGAACATGACCTGGGGTATGGTTTCTTCCTGACTAGTGTCTTTGAGCATTTTGGGGTGACTCTACAGAAGAAGGTGGGAGCTCAGTTCATCGATGAGATTGGGAGTAACACCCTTATGGGGTATGGGTATGCATTGATTGAGGGGTCTGCCTCAGAACAGGGGACCAGAACAACCCGTCCTCCTGTTCCTGGCAGTTCCTCAGTCAAGCTTGAGGCTGCCTTGGAAGAAAACTCTCGACTCAGTGCTGAGCTTACTGCGGTAAAGGCTGCCTTGGACGAGGAAAAGGCTCTCAATGCAAAACACCATGAAGATATCCTCGCCCTTCTCTCTTCCCTCTCAGCAAAATTTTCCCCTCCTGCGCTCTGATCACTTCCCATCTGTTGTTCTCATAGCCTGTTCTCACTTCTCTTGGTTATCTTGCTAGTTTGTACTTTCTATTGCACTCTTTTGATGAATGACAGGTTATCTTGTTTTTGATTGGCTTTGCCTTGCTTGCTTTTGCTGCGAATTGCTTGTGTGTGACTAGGATGGCCAATCTCCTTACCATACTAAAACACTTGAGTGTATCGCCTGTTGACTTTCCTCCATTACCCAAGTGGTGGTGATAGCAAACACCCTCTGTTTGACTATTCGCCCCTACTTTTTAATGATGCCAAAAGGGGGAACATAGGTTGACCAATATTGCTTTAGTTTTACCATGGATGAGTTAAGTTTCTTACAATCTTTTTGATACTAACTGCTTCATGTGAATTTGAAAAATTGGTACTAATCACTTCACTTGCCCTTGAAAGTCAATATGGTCACTTGGTTTGTCATCATCAAAAAGGGGGAATTTTTTAGAATGTATATGGTTTTGATGATAACAAATCCAAGTGTTGTAGTTGTTGTTGCTATTCCAAACAGGCTTTACCAACAGGGCCTTACTGCTGTTTTTCAATATATTAAAACTGTTTGACTAATGGTTTATCAAGAACAGGTACTCAAGTCAGCGATGTAAGAACAACCATGAGGAACAGGCTCTGTAAGGTGTTTGAAACATGTCCTGTGAAGTGTTTGAAGCATAGGATATAAGTGCAGCCGTGAGGAACAGGTTCTGTGAAGTGTTTGCAGCAGATTCGTCACTCTACAAGATGACTAGTGGTTACAATAAGATGTCTTGATTTGATTTGGTTTTATATTTTTAGACTCTTGTTAATATGCCAATCAGAAATGTCTTAACTTACCACTTACTTGAAACGGTTTTGTTTTTTTTGGAAAATATTTCGGATCACCCTTCGGAACAACTCTGGAAACAGGTGATCAGGGTGTTTCTAGAATAAGCTGCGAAAAACTGTTTTGCACGATTTTTATCTTTTGGATTTTGAGCAGCTTCTTCAAAGATTTGCAAGAAAGATTTTTCTATGGAGTATCTTACCCCTTATCCTAAAAACGGTTATTAAAATCTAAGGGATTTGCAAAATCTTTTTGAATAAAAAGAATATCCAATTTTTGGCAAGTGGATAAGGTTGTTGAGAAAAACATGGGCTAGTTGCTGAGAATCACCGCCTTATGCACACGGTTTAGGAAGTGTTTCCAGCTCATGTTTCCTCATCCCTTGTGGCTAAAGAATTCTATATTCTTTAGGGATTTTAGTTTCCAAAAATTTGAGGAATTTTTTTCCAAGCACTATATAAAGTCGCTTCTTACAACCTTAGAAGCATCGGTTTTCAAAGAGAAAAATTTAGTGTTCATGAGCTTAAAAGTTTGAAAAGAAAACCGTGTCTAGTAAGTGAGTTATTTGAGCTTTCAAAGTTGGCATACTAGGACTTCATTGTACCCTATATTAGCTTAGTTGAGAAGCATTGTAATAGGGTGTTTTTCTTTATACTCTTCTTTCACAAAAGTGAGTTGAGTGTGTGTCCAAATCAAGGGGATTTTGGACGTGGGGTAACCTGTCTTAGGGAAGACGGTTACGTGTGTTACAAGTTGTAACAAGGTGTGTTACTATTGTAACGTGTTTAGCCCGTTTAGTGAAGTGTGTAAATCCTACAGGAAGTAGGTCGTGGTTTTTTACCTCAGTTGGGCTAGAGGTGTTTTCCACGTAAAAATCCTGTGTCCATTATTTCCGCACTTAATTTTGTTAAATTTTTCGCTTCTGCACAACTCAGGAACAGTCTGTGTGAACAGGGTCTCAAGACTGTTTGCCAGCATATTGCGAAAATCGGACACCATAATTCACCCCCTCTTGTGGTTGTGTACTCTCTAAATCAACAAACTGGACTATGGAAAACATATTTACATAAACTCATATTATATAGAATTAATCTATTAACGTGTCCTATTTAATGCTTTATTTGATAGACATATAGTGCATAATTATATAGTCAGCGACAAAGTTTGTACTATTATATAAAACTTATCTATATAACAACATGAAAAATATAATGGAACATATTCAAAAATATAAATGATTGAATTGACAACATTCACAAATGATAAAATATATTCATAATATTGTGAATCCACTTTTCATAGAACAAATTTGTTAAGAACTGCTCGAACATATTAGTGTGGAACTAACAAATAATTTGAGCACATTAGCCTTTATTAAAACTTAAATAGCAGAAATCATTAATCAAAAAACTGTTTAAAAAATAGGGAGGGCTTGCTAAGAAAAAACTTTAGAATGAAACATGCTCAAAGCAGACCATACCACCCCCCCGAAAAACATTTTTGGCCTCCTAAACCCTAATACCCCTTCCCCCTCTTTCTAATCTCTCACTCTCTCCGACTTCCTCTCTAAGCCTCGAAACAATGGAGCTCTGAAGCTCCTTTGTCTTCCCTCATGTCCTCGATGCCACCCCCTACCTCTCTAATGACTCACCATTTATGGGCATCCTTCATGGCCTAGGTAGCCAACCACTACCTGAACCCTAGCTGCCACCCCTCTTTTGTGGTTAAAGCCTTCGTCATCTTCTAACGTAGCCACTAAGATGCCCAAGAGAATAGTGCTACCATCACTCTAGCCACCGAGACCACGACCCATACTATAATCAGATTATGCCAAAAACTGCTGCCCTCTGGCTTAAATCTGACACCCATGACACCACCATTGCATAGATCAACCACATCCAAACTCGGTTAGTAAGACGGCAGCATGTGGGCTACACGTGCATGTGTAATAAAAGATTTTACAGTGTTTTATGCCGGCGTCACATAGATCGGACGTCTCGAGATGGATGGAGGAAAGGGAAAGTCGAATTATTAGCGACGCATGATTCGGAGCTCTAGAGATGGATGGAGGAAAGGGAAAGTTGCAGCACCCGAGATTTTTACCCCTTTCATTAAGCCGATTGCGTTATTTTACATCGTTACAAAATTGTATTTTGTTATTTCGATAAATTGAAATGAATATCGATGTGCCTGCTTAAGTGATTCTTTTTATTAAAAAGAATAATAATATTACTATTATTTTTATTGTTATTGAGAATTATTATTGGCACTACATTAAGTAGATTCTCGAATACAACTGAGCTATCGAATTTTGGGAATAATCCTATAATTCATTGAATCAAACCTTAATATAATCAAAGGGGTGAGTAATCCAACTGAGGATTATATTAATGGTTACAGTTTAAGAATGGAGGTACGGGTTTAGTTTAGTGGCTCAGCGTGTTGACAGTTGTTATTAGTTTTATTAAACAAAAAAATATATATTAGAAAAGGGGCCGAAGCTCCTTGGTTTTCAAAAAAAAAGGAGCACGTGACAAGGGGGGGAATCAGTGAAACCCCAGCCCCACCCCCGATGGCGAACCCAAAGAGAAAGAAGAAGAGGGGGGACGTGCCGCCAGCGCCGGGGCCACCGTCGTGCCTGCTGCTCCCGGCCGTCCCACTCCACGACCGAGCCATGCTCAAGGAGAGAGAGAGAGAGATTGAGCGTAGAGCGAGCAGAGAGGGTGAGGGTCGTGGTTAGGGTTTAAGACCCGTGGGCACCACACCGCCGTGACCCCCCCGATTCCGGCATCCACCAGAGTGGGCGGGGAACCGGCAGCCACGGTGTACGATGCTGGCAGCCACGACCGCCAGTGACTGGGGGGCTCGGTGGTGGTCCTGGCTATTCGACGATGCCAGTGTGGTGATGGAGCAGCATATAGTAGCAGGATGGAACCGAATCATGCGGGCTAGCCCGGACCAAACCCTAGAACATGTCCTTAGCTTGGAGGCAAGGTGGGTTTCCTCTTCCTCCTAATTATTGTTAATTTCAATAAAAGTTTATTGATTTCAGTTTGTTCAGGTTGAATTCGAATTAATTGTGATTGTTTGTAGCAATTACATAGAAATAATACGATTATGGATGTTAATTGTGAATTAAACGACTGAATCATTGTGATACTGAACCGAGTTGGTAATTGGATTGGTTAAGGTGAATTGCAATCGTGTGGATTACGAAGACGCGATTGCGAAGTGAGTATGGAAAATTGTTTTTATGAAGTGAATTAACATGTTATGCGAATTCCCTAGTCCCTAATTGGTGAAAGTGTGTGATGTGCTGGTTTACAAATTGTAGAAGTCTTATACATGAGCATAATGCTGATTTACACGAGTCCCAGGACATTGTCAAACATTCTATTAGTTGTATGTTTTGACTGCAATGATGAACTAAGCTTCAGTATATGAAGTAGATGTGAAACAGGACATTTAGTAGCAATTCGTAAATATATATGGTGATTTGGCAAGCTGCAAATATGTGTAAATGTGGTGTCTAAATTAAGGATCGACTAATAAGGCTAGTTAAACCTTTATACGAGTACAGTTATGGATAATGATTCCAATACTAATATCGTCTCAGGATTGATGATTATATATATGTGTGTGTGTGTATATATATATATAGTATATATTATATATATATATTATATATATATATATATATATATATATATATATATATATATATATATACGTGCATATGTGTATTGATCTTGTACCTCCATTCTATTGGCATGAAATTTGAAATAGAGCCTAGTAAAATGTGAAGGTATAAGTTAAAACTAGAAAACATGGTATGGTTGAGGGTACGCTATCATGTGCAACGTTTTATTGAAAATATAACTGATAAACAAAAAGGTAGAGTACTACGAATGATAGTCTAATCGTGTATAATACCCTGAAAGAAGTAATGAGCGTTGGTTGCATCGTATCAATTGTATTCTTAGCTTAACCAATCCAGTACCCTGCCTTAAAGTTTACATATAACTTCAACTTCAATGTTTCAAAGTTTAGTGATCATAGCCCTGCTAGTACGTAGAGGATTCACAGTTCAGTGTTTATAGCTCTGCCAGTCGGCAGAGGATTCACAGTTCAGTGATCATAGCCCGGATTCAAAGTTCAGTGTTCATAGCTCTACTAAGAAGCAGAGGATTCAAAGTTCAGTGATTATAGCCCTACCAATAGGCAGAGGATTCACAGTTCAGTGTTCATAGCTCGGCCAGTAGGCAGAGGATTCACAGTTTAGTGTTTCATAGCTCCGCCAGTAGGCAGAGGTTTCAGAGTTCAGTGATTCATAGCTCTGCCAGGCAGAGGATTCAAAGTTCAATGTTTCATAGCTCTTCCAGTAGGCAGAGGACTCAAAGTTCAATGTTTCATAATTCTGCCTGTAGGCGTAAACTTCAAAGTGCCATGTTTCATGGTTCCGTCAGTAAGTAGAAACTTCAAAGTCCATATGTCCTATAGTTCTGCCAATAGACAGTAGAGTTAAAGTCATACATTATAAAGCCCTGTTAACTGGTAGAAAAACAAGGTCAAAGGAGACTCCCAGTTCATATGATGGTTTACAAAACATACATTTTGATAGGCATGCGAAATTCAATTGTCACATTGCTATATTATTAGGTTACTAATCACATGATATAGTTATATATTCACTTTATAGTTATCATTCTGTGTCTTATCAAAGAGCTCTATTCCTGCATATAGCCTGATACTGTATGGTATAATGAAATCATCAGTTTAATGACTGTATCGCATTGGATATGATGGATGTTTTAGTATAATTACTAAATTCATATAGCCTGTCATATGATAGCATCTTCAACGAATTTTAACGATTTTGTACGTTATAAATTATGTGAAATGGAATAAGCCTTAATGATGCACTAAGCATTGTGTATAAAGTTTTAGCAATTGATGGGTAACATCTAAGCTTTTCATAACAGAAATTCCAGCAAGTGGTGTTTATGGGTTAAACCCCTTCCTTTCGTTAAGCTTATAAGTTCATGTGAATTTCTTACGGTAAGTTTATTTAGTATGGCTATTCTAAAGTCTAAACTGTTGGTACGAGCACTCTTTCCCTTGCATTATGGCTAGAATATATTGTACTACAGGTGAGTCCTTTAAAGGGAAGGAATTATGAGCAACCTTCATAAGTTATTATCGTATGTTATTATTGCACTTTAAGTATTATTTTGAGAGAGGGGGTTATCCACTAAGCGATAGCTGCTCATTCCCATCTATCATTGTCCTCTCCACAGGTTTCTAAAATAACAGGTAAAAGTCAGTCCAACTAAGCCGCCGAGATGAAGTCATTGCTATCCTAGGAGTAAAGCTATAAGCTAGTATGTGAGCTGCAAGTTGAATTATGATGTAACAGTTCATTTCTATGTAAATTAAGTCCTTGTGCGCATATATTGCGTATCATCTAGAGTCACTCTATATGGCCATGTGAGCCAACCATCTAAGTTGCCAATCATGTCTTAGCTAAGGCTGTTTATAGTTAGGATGTAAACCCCAGTACTCTGGACGTGTGGTCTGCAGAGTTGTACTTTTCATTGTTCATTTGTTTTAGTGTTGAACTACATTGGTTGATATGCTTTGGGCGAGTGGCCCGTAGAGCTGTGAAGTTCGGTGGGTAGCCGTTGAGTTGATTGGTTCTTTATTGCTATTTTTCAGTGCAGGGAATTTAATGTAAGGCTTTAGGCCTGGAAAATAATCAGTTTTCAGCAGAAACTCTGTCTATTTCGCCCCAAAATTTAAAGAAAAAGCTAACACTCCTAGCCCTAGGGTTGAGGGCGTTCCAGATGGTATCAGAGCAAGGTCCTGTAACCATAAGTCGTGACCTAAATTTTGCATTGCATATAGTTGCCTGGGAATGCTTTATGATGAGGTGCTAGTTAATGTGCCTTTCTGTGCAAATGTACTTTGGTATGAAAGTCGTTGTGTCTAGCTGGCTATTTGTGGCTTGAATAAGCTTATCGATTGAAATAATGGGTCGCTTGCTAGAGCATCGACTGAATGATTTGTGTTCTTGTGAGTGAGCTAGATGTTAGCCCACTAATGAAGGTCTTATATATATATGCTTTAGTGATTTAAAGCAAAGGATTAGAGTACACTTGATTTGGACTCAAAAGATTGGAAATGTTTGAGCTCTAAGCTCATCCTTACCCCTAATGTACGCTTTGCTCCTCAGGCCCTATAATGGAGCGAGCAAACATGATTAATGGTTGGTAGAGAAAGCGCTAGAAGCAGCCAAATTATTTTGCTATCGAAACCTGCAGACATTGAAAGTTAAAGATCTGCCTATATAGTGAGTTAAAGCTTTTGTTTCGCATTGAAAGACATATCTTATTGTACAGTTAAACCTCATTGTTGCGTCTAAAGACTTGTATTTGTTTTGCAAGGATGTACGAGTCTCGTTCAGTATTGGATGCTTACCTGCTAAGATGCGTATGTTGCTTGATGTGTTAATGACTAGTTACAAGTGAATAACGATTACTTCCCTTGACTGAAAGTTCTTTTGTGCAATACCCTATTATGTCACATACATGTCAACATCCTTCCCAATATTGTTATGTACATGTCAAGGGAACTAAATAAGAACTTTGTATGCATGCATGTCCGCATGAGTGCTATTGACGCTTAGATGTGGCCTTGATCTGGATTGTCATGTACATAGGGAGGCATTCTTGCATTCTAGAATGAAACTACTACTACCCTTGAGTCAACTCAGCGTTATGCTCGTTGTGGCATGGAACGCTATTCATATCATAGGTTTAATAGTGTATTGGCCATATCAACCCTGACACACATAATGTGGAGATGAAGGAAAGAATCTGACAGACTTTGGAATTATTAAGCCACATGTATCACCTCGCTACTACTCGAGGTGAGGATTTATGCCTTTTCAATATTGTTTACGCATAAACACCAAGTGCAGGAGTTGGAATGGCTCATAGAAAAAGGTAGAACCTCTCCATCCGAACTAAGAATGCCTCGGACCTCTATAACTGCCTTATGAGACAAATGTATTGTAAAGCTCCAACGTATGTCTATAAGACCATTAATGCCATTGTTTTTACTCCTGGTTAGTTGTTTGATGGCTAAATTCTAATGATATCGGACAAGCCCTAAGACATACCGATGACCCTAGATTGCTCAAGAGGGTTGCAATCAAATATACTCGTATAGATGCCCTTTTGTGCGGCATTATTATGAACCTATGTATTTTGAAGCATAATTATAGCACTATGAACAATGTGAGGACCCTGGAAGCTTGTATAGTTACATGAAATGCTATGTATGGTCACTTGTATGTTTTATAAGCAAATGGTATAATAAATAAACCATTTGGTGCTTGCTTAACTTGAATTTTATTGGGTATGTTGTTGAGTTGATCAAACAGCGCAGCCTATGTGAGTATTGCTTTATGTAGTCATCGTTGGCTAACCAGTACATAGCATTTAGTCCTTCTATGATGGATGAATGACTGGCTGTGCACCTACTTCATAGCATATTTGCCCGACTGTGGCCCTTAACATTTAAATGCTTACCTCTGCGCGCGTCATTGAATGACATGCTGATTGTAATGGAGTTACACATCTTCTATCTAAACTAAGACCAATGTTCTTATGATTGATTGATTGGCTAGTTGCTCATATGTTTAGTGGAAAGATATGGTGATCTTAGGAGTTTACATTCACATTTGGTCGCCTTGTACACTCTATGCTGTGGCTATACTACATGCTAATGTACTCGCGACCATACTTGAATGCGCATCTTTAAAGCATATGTATGGAGATGTGAAGAACAACCCTAGCAAGGTTCAATCTAGTGTTCTCACATGATGTGAATGAGTCATTTTGCATTATGTGTTGCATAACGAGTTTTATGTGATACATGGTAAATTTCCAAAAAAAAAAAAAAAAATCATGGACAGTGCCTCCCCATCATGCGTACTACCAATGCTGTCTTACTATATCCAGGCCATTGGGTTTGGATTTCTCTCCCATCCAGTTGTCTGGTGGCGAGACATGACACCATTTTGCATATTATCCCCAACATTTCTTGAGATATGCCTACATATGTACGTACTTGGTCATGAGCACCTTATATATAATGGTTGAACTCAGGGTCATGTAAAAGTTTTTACCGTAACCCTTCCTTGAGTTGTGAAACATAGTTGTCAATGTAAGTAACCAGAATGATGGTTGCATGTGTAATGTTCCTATAAGTTGTTACCAGATATACATAATGGACTGCTTCATGTTACGTGTTGACTCTTGGGCTGAAAACATTGAGCTATTGATTCCATGAGATGTCAGTGTGCGAAGGTAATTCTACGTGATGTTGTGTGATACCCTCATCACTTTAGAAGGTTATTAGAATCTCAAGGATAACCATTCCAAACCCAAAAGTGATTTGAATCCATGTTTTAGAGTGAAACTACCTATGTACGACCCTTAATGGTTATGGCCTGATGTCATACCCCTTGGACGCCTACTCAGGGCGATGCATGTGCATAGAGTTCCTTGTCATGAGACGAATGGTGTTTAGATGATCCAAAGTCTGTGTCTCTTGCAAAAGTGAGTTAATATGGTTTTCCATGCCAACTCATTTGCCCTCTCCAATGCAATTTACCCTTGGCGCCTGAGTAGAGCGAGTAAACGCTTGAAAAGGTTGGCGAAGTGGTGACTGGATACCATAAGCTCCTTTTGATTTTATTCATTGTACAATAGATTTTCTAATTCTGTTATGAGTTATGTGGAGTGTACCGTGTGTATGCGCATGCCATGGGTGACTTCACCATAGACCCTGGAATTTCGAGGACGAAATTCTTTTTAAGGGGGGATGGATGTAACACCCGAGATTTTTACCCCCTTCGTTAAGCCGATTGCGCTATTTTACATTGTTACAAAATTGTATTTTGTTATTTAGATAAGTTGAAATGAATATCAATGTGCCTGCATAAGTGATTCTTTTTATTTAGAATAATAATAATATTATTTTTTTTAATTGTTATTGAGAATTATTATCGGGCACTACATTGAGTAGATTCCCGAATACAACTGGACTGTCGAGCCTTGGGAATAATCCTGCAATTCATTGAATCGAACCTTAATATAATCAAAGGGGCGAGTGATTCGATCGAGGATTATATTAATAGTTACGGTTTAAGAATGGAGGTGCAGGTTTAGTTTAGTGGCTCAGCGTGTTGACAGTTGTTATCCATTTTATTAAACAAAAAAAATATATATTGGAAAGGGGGCCGAAGCCCCCTGGTTTTCAAAAAAAAGGGAGCACACGACAACGGGGGACTCGGCGAAACCCCAGCCCCACCCCCGACGGCGAACCCAAAAAGAAAGAGGAAGAGGGGGGATGTGCCGCTAGCGCTGGGGCCACCATTGCGCCTGCTGCTCCCAGCCATTCCACTCCATGATCGAGCCACGCTCAAGGAGAGAGAGAGACTGAGCGTAGAGCGGGCAGAGAGGGTGAGGGTCGCGGCTAGGGTTTGAGACCCGTGGGCACCACACTGCCGTAACCCCCCGATTTCGGCAGCCACCAGAGCGGGCAGGGAACCGGTGGCCATGGTGGTCGATGCTGGCAGCCATGGCCGCCAATGACTGGGTGGCTCGACAGTGGTCCTAGCTGCTCGATAGTGCTAGTGTGGCGGTGGAGCAGCATGTAGTAGCAGGACGGAACTGAATAATGCGGGCTAACCCGAACCAAACCCTAGAATGGGTCCTTAGCTTGGAGGCAAGGTGGGTTTCCTCTTCCTCCTAATTATTGTTAATTTCAATAAAAGTTTACTGATTTTAGTTCATTCGGGTTGAATTCGAATTAATTGTGATTGTTTATAGTGATTACATAAAAATAATATGATTATAGATGTTAATTGTGAATTAAACGACTGAATCATTGTGATACTGAACCGAGTTCATAATTGGATTGGTTGAGGTGAACCGCAATCGTGCGGATTGCGAAGACGCAATTGCAAAGTGAGCATGGGAAATTGTTTTTATGAAGTGAATTAACGTGTTATGTGAATTCCCTACTCCCTAATTGGTGAAAGTGTGTGATGTGCTAGTTTACAAATTGTAGAAGTCTTATACATGAGCGTAATGTTGATTTACACGAGTCCCAGGGCATTATCAAACATTCTATTAGTTGCATGTTTCGACTGCAAGCACTTATGCATCAGATGATGAACTAAGCTTCAGTATATGAAGTAGATGTGAAATAGGACATTTAGTAGCAATTCGTAAATATATATGGTGATTTGGTAAGCTGCAAATATGTGTAAACATGGTGTATGAATTAAGAATCGATAAATAAGGCTAGTTAAGCCTTTATACGAGCAACGATTATGGATAATGATTCCAACACTAATGTCGTCTCAGGATTGATGATTATATATATGTATATATATATGTGCATATGTGTATTGATCTTGTACCTCCATTCCATTGGCATGAAATTTGAAATAGAGCCTGGTAAAATGTGATGGTATAAGTTGAAACCAGAAAACATGGTATGGTTGAGGGTACACTAAAGGTAGAGTACTACGAATGATAGTCTGATCGTGTATAATACCCTGAAAGAACTAATGAGCGTTGGTTGCATCGTATCAATTGTATTCTTAGCTTAACTAACCCAGTACCCTCCCTTGAAGTTTACATGTAACTTCAAGTTAATGTTTGAAAGTTCAGTGATCATAGCCCTGCCAGTAAGTAGAGGATTCACAGTTTAGTGTTTATAGCTCTGGCAGTAGGCAGAGGATTCAAAGATCAGTAATCATAGCCCTAATTCATAGTTCAGTGTTTATAGCTCTGCCAGTAGGCAGATGATTTAAAGTTCAGTGATATAGCCCTGCCAGTAGGCAGAGGATTCATAGTTTAGTGTTCATAGCTCTACCAGTAGGCAGAGGATTCACAGTTCAGTGTTTCATAGCTCTACAAGTAGGCAGAGGTTTCAGAGTTCAGTGATTCATAGCTTTGCCAGTAGGCAGAGGATTCAAAGTTCAATGTTTCATAACTTTGTCAGTAGGCAGAGGATTCAAAGTTCAATGTTTTATAATTCTGCCAATAGGTGTAAACTTCAAAGTTCCATGTTTCATGGTTCCGTCAATAAGTAGAAGCTTCAAAGTCCATATGTCCTATAGTTTTGCCAATAGGCAGTAGAGTCAAAATCATACGTTATAAATCCCCGTCAACTGGTAGAAAAACATGGTCAATGGAGACTCCCAGTTCATATGGTGGTTTACAAAACGTACATTTTGACAAGCACGTGAAATTCAAAGGTCATATTGCTCTATTATTAGGTTACTAATCACATGACACAGTTATATGTTCACTTCATGGTTATCGTTATATGTCTTATCAAACAGCTCTATTCCTGCATATAGCCTGATACTGTATGGTGTAATGAAATCTTCAGTTTAATGGTTGTTTTAGTATAATTACTAAATTCATATAGCCTGTAATATGATAGCATCTTCAACGAATTTTAACAATTTTGTACGTTATAAATTATATGAAATGGAATAAGCCTTAATGATGTACTAAGCATTGTGTATAAAGTTTTAGCGATTGATGGGTAATATCTAAGCTTTTCATAACAGAAATTCCAGCAATTGGTGTTTATGGGTTAAACCCCTTCCTTTCGTTAAGCTTATAAGTTCATGTGAATTTCTTATGGTAAGTTTATTTAGTATGGCTATTCTAAAGTCTAAACTGTTGGTACGAGCACTCTTTCTCTTGCATTCTGGCTGGAATATATTGTACTACAGGTGAGTCCTTCAAAGTGAAGGAATTACGAACAACCTTTGTAAGTTATTATCGTATGTTATTATTGCAGTTTAAGTATTGTGTTGGAGAAGGGGTTATCCACTGAGCGATAGTTGCTCATTCCCATCTATCATTGTCCTTTCTCCAGGTTTCTGAAATAATAGATAAAAGTCGGTCCAAGTAAGCCGAAATGGAGTCATTGCTATCCTAGGAGTGAAGCTATAAGCTAGTATGTGAGCTGCAAATTGAATTATGATGTAACAGTTCATTTCTATGTAAATTAAGTCCTTGTGTGCATGTATTGCGTATCATCTAGAATCGCTCTGTATGGCCATGTGAGCTAACCATCTAAGTTGCCAATCATGTCTTAGCTAAGGCTGTTTATAGTTAGGATGTAAACCCCAGTACTCCGGACGTGTGGTCCGCGGAGTTGTACTTTTCATTGTTCATTTGTTTTAGTGTTGAACTGCATTGGTTGATATACTTCGGGCGAGTGGCCCGTAGAGCTGTGAAATTCGGTGGGTAGCCGTTGAGTTGGTTGGTTCTTTATTACTGTTTTTCAGTGCAGGGAATTTAATGTAAGGCTTTAAGCTTAGGAAATGATCGGTTTTCAGGGGAAACTCTGTCCGTTTCGCCCCAGAATTTAAAGAAAACGCTAACACTCCTACCCCTAGGGTTGGGGGCGTTACAAAATTAGAATTATCAGCGGCGCATGACACGCATGCGCCACTCCTCCGGGGGGTTTTTCTAATAGCTACAATATGTTTCTTGTTTTCTTACTTTTAGCCCGTTTTCAATTTTCTTATTATGATTATTAATATTAACAGTTTAGGGGTGACGGCGAGGTTTGCGGTATGGTGGGCCACTGAGGCCCCACCGTTGCGGCCACAATTTAGGTGATAATGACTGTTGGGGTTGAGGTGGGTGAAGGTGACGTCTCTTGTTGAGACCGCTTTGGTAGAGTGTCATAGTTTTGTGGCAAGATGTCAAAGAGGTGAACTAAAGGATTCCGAGGCCTTAGGGTTTGCCATCAAAAGTCGAGTGGGGTTAGGTTTTTTTCTAGACAACAACCATCACACACAACACACAAAAATCTTGCTTTTATGAATTAACAACATAATTGCATCAGTTTAGATGAAGCAATCATCAAATTTGGGGGCAAACAGTTATATACAAAAAAAAAATATGAACTCAATTTAGCATAATCATGCTGAGTGATACAAAGCATCATGCTTTATACAAACATTCAATTACAAAAGCATGCTTGGCATGAATTCCATAGCATAATTACTAAAACTAAACGAATTAACTCAAAGGCAGATTATGAACGAATCAATCGGGGACAAAATCGAATAACTTTGACTTTAATGCCACTGTGGGATATTAGAAGGATTGTAGCGTGGAAATGTAGATATCAATTGCCAGAATTAGCCCATGGGATATGATCAATGCTAAAAGACGGCTACTAGAGTGGCCTTGAGTTCCACGTCCCAAACTCGAATCTCATTGATGGTTGGATAACTGTGAGAGAAAAGGAGAAACAGGGTGCTCTGTTTTGGGGCTAATGTATTACTTGTGTATAGTCGGACCCCTTAAACGCCCTTTTGTAGGTTTAGGTCATTATGGTTACCACCGTGTAGGTGGTTTAAGTGATCGTTTAACTCTAATAAAATTAGGGTTGGCCAACAATATGGACCGACACCTCTGCCTACCCCGCCAACGTAAACAAAATTATATATTCCAACAATCAAAACTGATTACAATGAGTCAATCGGACTTACAAAATCGGAAAACAAACCTCTCAATTTCTATCTAAGCATTTCTCCCACACAATACACGTAGAAATAAACCAGGATACCTCAAAAAAGCACCTCGATGCGACTCTTGGTGTTGGTCTCAATGTGACTTTTTCACTTTTTCACCACGTCTTCTGAACCTCGCCTAATTGATACCTCAAAGCCGGGGGGTTGCTCACTTTGATAAAATAATCCAAGCCGTGCCTTGGCTTTAAACACCCAACAAATCGGTTAATTGTGCATCATAGCGTCAAATTCTATCTAGAAGTGATCAGCAGCATGAAATAGTCAAACTATACTTTTTTACTTGCATGTCTACCGTGGCTAGTCAAACTTTAAACTTCTACTTCCATGTCTACCGTGGCTTGCCACTCTTTCTTTTCCTTTCTTTAAATTCTTTTTCTTTCTCCTTACTTTTTCTCCAACGTAAATTAATTACCCAAAAAAGCCAAACATAATTTTGAGAACCCACCAAACCTCAAATTATCGTATTGGAATTTCGAAGGGCAGAACCGCACCACTCAACAGTAGTATAACATAACTCAACAATAGTATAACATACGTGGACCACTTTTCTAAACATTTCAATCGGATCATCCACCCGAAAAGCTCAGCCTTGGGCATCTCAGATTTCTAACAATCACCATTTACTACCATATTCAATGAATTAAGAAACACAGCAATAGTGGAACTGCACAACAGAAACACACTTACACTCAAACCCCCCCCCCCCCAAAAAAAACAAATAATTAAGTCTTAACGTCCTGTTCTATGAGGAACTGAAGCTCTGGCATCACCAAATGACCTGGAGTAATGCATTCCAAACAGCACCAACTGCGAATGCAAAAGGCAAAACAAGCTGTGATCCGTAGGAAATTCTCAGAGCAGCATTTTTATCCTGGCTGGGAGCTTCTGAGGGAGGCAGAGGGGGACTTCTCAACTTTGACGGCCAACTTCATTCCACCGAAGCAGAACCCTTTGCCACTAATGAAGTAGTATGTCCTTGTCTGGTTAAGTGGAACGACATCTCTCCCAGCTCCTCTTGTCCAGTTCACAAGAGGGTGATCGGAATTGCAAGTTTCACATTCTGTCTTGTTCACCTCTAACACGTTCGTCTGGCTCCTAACATACACAAAAACTGAAAAAGACAAGGAGTTACATGTTAGGGTCGTTCAAATCTTGTCCAAGAAGACAATTTAGGATATGGACACACCGGAAACATCATAATCAAGGATCAATTTAGTATTAACATGGTGGGAAATTGAGTTGATGACACTTGGATTCTCTGTCCATTCTTCTAACATCAATTTCCTTGAAAGCTATATCAGGCACCAATCAAGCTTATCCAGAAAACTGGAAAAACTTTTTGATATGCCACATGCTTGGTCATCCAGTATTATTCCCACCAAATATCCACCCACAACTGACAATTGACAACCACTTTTGTCAATAGATTGAATAATCATTCTACGCATACCAACAAATTTTTTCAAAAAGAAACACGAAAGTCCAAATATTAAACGGATTAAATTTCAGAATGACCCTCATCAGACATCAGGACACTGGCTTACTGCTGCGAGACTCCAACTACTACCAAATCACCACGCAGAAGATTTTGTCTCATACCGTCGGCTGCAATACTCAGACTGGAGGCCCTAAGTGCAACAAAGCCGGTGCATTCACCTAGAACAGCTCACATCAATGTGATACTATTACAGAACTGAAATATTCAGCATAAATCAGGATATGCAAAGGACGGAAGAGGTATGGCTGCAAAGCTTGGATTTCCATTCAGAACTTGAAGCCTTTTTTTAGGCAAATACATAACAGAAAATGCTATAAAATAGGACTCATAACAGCCCATAACCTGCACTCCACTAACCCCTAAAAATCAGAAAACATTATTCAACTAATTCCTGAAAATCAGAACAACTCTAACTAGAAAATCATGGGCTGTGACTTTAACTGAAAAAACCCCGAAAACAGCTAACATTTTAACAGTTCCCCCCCTTAAACTGATGTCTGCTAAAATTCAGTTTAAAGCTTGAACTGTGCAAACACCAAGCAACCTCCTAAGCTTCCAGAATGATTCCACCTTCAGGGCCTTGGTGAATATATCTGCAATCTGATCCTCACTTCAACAGTGTTTTAACTCTATCATTTCACATTTGCAGAGATCTCTTAAGAAATAGTACCTCACATCAATGTGTTTGTTTCTTCCATGCATCACAGGGTTTTTAGCAAGATTGATGGGTGAATTGTTGTCACAGAAAATTGTAGTAGCTCGTTCTTGCTTGAACTGAAGCTCTTCAAGAATTCTCCTCAACCAAATGGTCTGACATGCAAAGGCTGTTGCAGCAACAAATTCCGCCTCTGTACTCAACAAGGTGACAATTGGTTGCTTCTTCGATGACCACAAAATAGCTGCTGACCCAAACAAAAAAGCATAGCCAGAAGTGCTTTTTCTGTCATCTTGATCTACTGCATAATCACTGTCAGTGAATCCTACCAAGTCAGATTTTTCACCCCTTTTATACCACAGCCCAAAATCTCTTGTTCCTTGCAAGTAACGAAGAATTCTCTTGGCAGCCAACAAATGTAGTTCTGTAGGGTTCTCCATGTACCTACTGATTAAACTCACAGAATACATTATGTCAGGCCTCGTGGCAGTTAGATACATTAAGCTGCCAACAATTTGCTTGTACAATGTGCTGTCAACCTTCTTCCTGCCGTGGTCTTTGTGTAGCTTCAAGCCAAGTTCAGCAGGGGTGTTTGCTGGGTTACAATTTGTCATCTGAAATCTTTCCAGAATTTCTCCAACATACTTCTTTTGGGACATAAAGATCCCTTCACTAGATTGCACAACTTCTATGCCAATAAAGTAATGCATGAATCCAAGATCCGTCATTTCAAACTCCTTCATCATGGACCTCTTGAATTCTTGAAACATAACATCATAATTTCCAGTAAATATAAGGTCATCCAGGAACAAGCAAACAACGAGCATTTTCCCTTGATCTCCAATCTTAACAAAAAGTGTATGCTTATAAGGACATTTCATGAAACCAACTTTCAAGAAGTATGACTCAATTCTACTATACCAAGCCCGTGGGGCTTGCTTTAGCCCATACAAGGCCTTTTTCAATCTGTAAACCTTATGCTCATTTCCAATTTTGAAATAACCAAGGGGTTGTTTGACAAATACCTGTTCCTTTAAGTACCGATGTAAGAATGCCGACTTCACATCTAGCTGGAAAAGAGGCCAAGAGTTTTGAGCCGCTAATGTAACCACCAATCTGATTGTGTCATGTCTGGCAACTGGAGAAAATACCTCTGTATAATCGATCCCGCATTGTTGTTTGCATCCCTTAGCCACTAAGCGCACCTTGTACTTGTCTACTTCCCCATTTCCCTTCAACTTTGTTTTGAAGACCCACTTAACTCCAATGATTTGCTGCCCTCTAGGAAGATCAGAAAGCTCCCATGTGTCATTTCGTTCAGTGGCATCTATCTCCTCATCCATTACTTTTCTCCATTTTTGTTCCTTGACAGCATTCTCAAAAGTAGTAGGGTCACAATTTGCAAACAGGGCAAAATTTGTGACCTCCTCAAATTGATTAACCCCTGTTGCCTCGAAGTCTTGCATCCATGCAGGCCTTTCTCGAACACGTCGAACAGATCGAGCTACTGCATCAGTAGCTTCTGTTTCTTGCACATCTTCTGTTTCTTGAATGTCAGCTGAAATTTCAGCAGCTGTGCCAGTAGTCTCTGGTGAGTTTTCTGGTGTTGAGAGTACTTCTTCAACATCAATATCATGTAGAACTTGATTAGGTTGCTGCCTCTCCAATCCCACATACTTTCTTCATTAAAAACAACATCTCTGCTAGTGACTATCTTTCCTGTTAGCGGGTTGAGCAGTTTGTAAGCTTTGGGTGTTTCACTAACACCCAAGAACACACATTTCTCACCTTCATCATCAAGCTTCTTTCACATTGCATCTGGAACATGTGCATAAGTAACACATCCGAAAATTTTGAAGTTCAACGCTAGGCCTTCTCCCACTCCAAGCCTCTTCTGGAGTCACATTTTGAACAGCATAAGTGGGGCTTCTGTTCAGAATATGAATGCTCCAATTTACCGCTTCTGGCCAAAAAGTTTTTGGAATTCTTCCTCTCACCAACAAGCTTCTAACCATATTAAGAATGGTTCTATTTTTCCTCTCTGATACACCATTCTATTGTGGTGTATACGCAGCTATGAGCTCTCTTCAAATGCCATGAATTTTACAAAACTCATTAAATGCAGTTGAGCAGTGTTCACCCCCACAATCAGTTCGGAGGGTCTTAATGGTCCTTCCCGTCTCATTCTCCACACGTGCCTTGAAGCTTTTAAATGCAGCGAAAGCTTCTGATTTTTCATGTAAAAAACAAACCCATGTTTTCCGAGAAAAATCATCAGTGAAAGTAATGAAATATCGTTTACCTCCATTAGAGAATGGCTTTATTGGTCCACAAATGTCTGAGTGAACCAATTCTAAGACACTTTTCGCCCTCTATGACTTTCCTTGAGGAAACCGAGAACGAGGTTGTTTGCTAACAACACATTCCTCACATATTTTGGAAGGAACAACAATATGACGAAGGCCAATCATCATACTTTTCTGTTGAAGAGTCCTTAAGCCACCAAAACTAAAATGGCCATAGCGAAAATGCCACAACCACAAAGGATCCTTTACTTCAGCTATCAAACAAGATTGAATGCTTTCAAACTTAAGCGGAAACAATCTGTTTGAGCTCTTTTTCACAACAGCGATAGCTCCTTTAATAGGGTCATAAATCTCACAAACACCATTTGAAATTGTGATAACATATCCCTTTTCTTCCAACTGACCCACACTCAACAAATTACTTTTCAAATCAGGAACATAAAGCACATAAGATATTGTCTCCACCAAACCATTCTTAGTTTTAATCTTTACATCACCTTTTCCCATCACTTTCACAGTTGAACAATCACCGAAACGCACAGTAGAATGAAAGTCTTCATTTAAAGAAAAAAATAAGGACTTACTTCCGCACATGTGATTACTACATCCAGTATCTACAAACCAGATTTCTGGTTCAGGTTTGCCTCCATTGTGTACAGCCATCAACAAAGTTTCTGTCTCATTCTTCTCAATGAACTTTGCACTTTCTTCCTTCTCTTTGTCAGTAGGCAGCCTACTATAACACTCAGATGCATAATGACCAAATTTATGACATCGAAAGCACTCCACTTTTGATTTGCCAAGATTTCGACCTTTGTTTTTGCCTTGAAATTGGTCATTACTGATCTTGAAATTCCTGCTGGAATCTCTACCTCCATGATCTCCTCAGCCTCGTCCACGACCTCGGCCTCTACCTCGTCCTCTGTGGCTGTTGGAGTGAGTATTAATAGAAGCCTTCAGTGCTTGCTCTTCTGCTATAGAGCTTCTATTTATTTTTTGTTCATGGACTAACAAAGAGCTTTGCAATTCATCAAGGGATAGAGAACCCAAGTCCTCTGATTCTTAAATTGCACAGACCACAAAATCAAACTTTGGAGCTAGCGAACGTAGTATCTTCTCCACAATCGTGACATCTTCCATCTTCTCCCCATAAATTCGCATCTTATTACTTATCTCCATAACCTTACCATAGTAACTTGTAACAGATTCTCCATTCTTCATTTGGAGAGTTTCGAATTCCCTTCTTAAGGCTTGAAGCTGTGCACGCTTGACTCTTTCAGAGCCTTGATATTTCTTCTTCATAGGGTTCTAAATATCTTTAGAAGTTTTCTTGGATGGAATTGTTTCCAAGATGGAATGATCAATTGCCTGAAATAGGTAATTCTTTGCCTTTAAATCTTTCAGACATTTTGCTTCCAATTCATTCTTTTAGGCCTCTGTCAAGGTTGTCCCCTCTTCTGGTTCTTCAATTCCAGGTTCTATCAATGGCCAATATTCTTTTGATCGAAGAAAATTCTCCATCAACATGCTCCAATGGTCATAGTCACCATCAAAGTGCGGAACTGCAGGTTGGATAAAATTGATGTTATCTGAGGCCATGAAGAAGCTGTAGAGGAAAGCAAAAGGCTACTGCCTTCTTTTATGGGAAAAGCTCTCGAACCTGGCTCTAATGCCACTATTACAGAACTGAAATGTTTAGCATAAATCAGGATATGCAAACGAGGGAAGAGGTATGGCTGCAAAGCTTGGATTTCCATCCAGAACTTGAAGCCTTTTTATAAGGAAATACATAACAGAAAATGTCATAAAATAGGACTATTATAGAACTGAAATATTCAGCATAAATCAGGATATGCAAAGGAGGAAAGAGGTATTGCTGCAAAGCTTAGATTTCCATTCAGAACTTGAAGCCTTTTTATAGGCAAATACATAACAGAAAATGCCATAAAATAGGACTCATAACAGCCCATAACCTGCACTCCACTAACCCCTAAAAATCAGAAAACATTATTCAACTAATTCCTGAAAATCAGAACAACTCTAACTAGAAAATCATGGGCTGTGACTTTAACTGAAAAAACCCCGAAAACAGCTAACATTTTAACAGTTCCCCCCCTTAAACTGATGTCTGCTAAAATTCAGTTTAAAGCTTGAACTGTGCAAACACCAAGCAACCTCCTAAGCTTCCAGAATGATTCCACCTTCAGGGCCTTGGTGAATATATCTGCAATCTGATCCTCACTTCAACAGTGTTTTAACTCTATCATTTCACATTTGCAGAGATCTCTTAAGAAATAGTACCTCACATCAATGTATTTGTTTCTTCCATGCATCACAGGGTTTTTAGCAAGATTGATGGTTGAATTCTTGTCATAGAAAATTGTAGTAGCTCCATCTTGCTTGAACTGAAGCTCTTCAAGAATTCTCCTCAGCCAAATGGTCTGACATGCACAGGCTGTTGCAGTAACAAATTCCTCCTCTGTACTCGATAAGGTGACAATTGGTTGCTTCTTCGATGACCATGAAATAGCTACTGACCCAAACAAAAAAGCATAGCCAGAAGTGCTTTTTCTGTCATGTTGATCTACTGCATAATCACTGTCAATGAATCCTACCAACTCAGATGTTTTACCCCTTTTATACCACGGCCCAAAATCTCTTGTTCCTTGCAAGTAACGAAGAATTCTCTTAGCAGCCAACAAATGTAGTTCTGTAGGGTTCTCCATGTACCTACTGACTAAACTCACAGAGTACATTATGTCAGGCCTCGTGGCAGTTAGATACATTAAACTGCCAACGATTTGCTTGTACAATGTCCTGTCAACCTTCTTCCTGCCGTGGTCTTTGTGTAGCTTCAAGGCAAGTTCAGCAGGGGTGTTTACTGGGTTATAATTTGTCATCTGAAATCTTTCCAGAATTTCTCCAACATACTTCTTTTGGGACATAAAGATCCCTTCACTAGATTGCACAACTTCTATGCTAAGAAAGTAATGCATGAATCCAAGATCCGTCATTTCAAACTCCTCCATCATGGAACTCTTGAATTCTTGAAACATAACATCGCAATTTCCAGTAAATATAAGGTCATCCACGTATAAGCAGGCAACGAGCATTCTCCCTTGATCTCCAATCTTAACAAAAAGTGTAAGCCCATAAGGACATTTCATGAAACCAACTTTCAAGAAGTATGACTCAGTTCTACTATACCAAGCCTGTGGGGCTTGCTTTAGCCCATACAAGGCCTTTTTCAATCTATAAACCTTATGCTCATTTCCAATTTTGACATAACCAGGGGGTTGTTCGACAAATACCTGTTCCTTCAAGTACCCACGTAAGAATGCCGACTTGACATCTAGCTGGAAAAGAGGCCAAGAGTTTTGAGCCGCTAATGCAACCACCAATCTGATTGTGTCATGTCTGGCAACTGGAGAAAATACCTCTGTATAATCGATCCTGTATTGTTGTTTGTATCCCTTAGCCACTAAGCGCGCCTTGTACTTGTCTACTTCACCATTTCCCCTCAACTTTGTTTTGAAGACCCACTTAACTCCAATGATTTGTTGCCCTCTAGAAAGATCAGAAAGCTCCCATGTGTCATTTCGTTCAATTGCATCTATCTCCTCATCCATTACTTTTCTCCATTTTTCTTTGACAGCATTCTTAAAAGTAGTAGGGTCAAGATCTACAAACAGGGCGAAATGTGTGACCTCGTCAAATTGATTAACCCCTGTTACCTCGAAGTCTTGCATCCATGCAAGCCTTTTTCGAACACGTCGAACAGATCGAGCTACTGCATCAGTGGCTTCTGTTTCTTGCACATCTTCTGTTTCTTGAATGTCAGCTGAAATTTCAGCAGCTGTGCCAGTAGTCTCTGGTGAGTTTTCTAGTGTTGAGAGTACTTCTTCAACATCATTATCATATAGAACTTGATTAGGTTGCTGCCTCTCCAATCCCACATACTTTCTTCATCAAAAACAACATCTCTGCTTATGACAATCTCTCCTGTTAGCGGGTTGAACAGTTTGTAAGCTTTGGATGTTTCACTAACACCCAAGAACACACATTTCTCACCTTTATCATCAAGCTTCTTTCTCATTGCATCTGGAACATGTGCATAAGCAACACATCCGAAAATTTTAAAGTGTTCAACGCTAGGCCTTCTCCCACTCCAAGCCTCTTCTGGAGTCACATTTTGAACAGCAAAAGTGGGGCTTCTGTTCAGAATATGAATGCTCCAATTTACTACTTCTGGCCAAAAAGTTTTTGGAATTCTTCCTCTCACCAACAAGCTTCTAACCATATTCAGAATGGTTCTATTTTTCCTCTCTGATACATCATTCTGTTGTGGTGTATACGCAGTTGTGAGCTCTCTTCAAATGCCATGAATTTTACAAAACTCATTAAATACAATTGAGTAGTATTCCTCCCCATAATCAGTTCGGAGGGTCTTAATGGTCCTTCCCGTCTCATTCTCCACACGTGCCTTGAAGCTTTTAAATGCAGCGAAAGCTTCTGATTTTTCATGTAAAAAACAAACCCATGTTTTCTGAGAAAAATCATCAGTGAAAGTAATGAAATATCATTTACCTCCATTAGAGAATGGCTTTATTTGTCCACAAATGTCTGAGTGAACCAATTCTAAGACACTTTTCGCCCTCCATGACTTTCCTTGAGGAAACTGAGAACGAGGTTGTTTGCTAACAACACATTCTTCACATATTTTGGAAGGAACAACAATATGATGAAGGCCAATCACCATACTTTTCTGTTGAAGAGTCCTTAAGCCACCAAAACTAAAATGGCCATAGTGAAAATGCCACAACCATGAAGGATCCTTTACTTCAGCTATCAAACAAGATTGAATGCTTTCAATCTTAAGCGGAAACAATCTATTTGAGCTCTTTTTCACAACAGCGATAGCTTTTTTAATAGGGTCATAAATCTCGCAAACACCATTTGAAATTGTGATAACATATCCCTTTTCTTCCAACTGACCCATACTCAACAAATTACTTTTCAAATCAGGAACATAAAGCACATTCGATATTTTTTCCACTAAACCATTCTTAGTTTTAATCATTACATCACCTTTTCCGATCACTTTCACAGTTGAACAATCACCGAAATGCATAGTAGAACGAAAGTCTTCATTTAAAGAAAAAAATAAGGACTTACTTTCGCACATGTGATTACCGCATCCAGTATCAACAAACCAAATTTCTGGTTCAGGTTTGCCTCCATTGTGTACAGCCATCAACAGAGTTCGTGTCTCATTCTCCTCAATGAACTTTGCACTTTCTTCCTTCTCTTTGTCAGTAGGCAGCCTACTATAACACTCAGATGCATAATGACCAAATTTATGACATCGAAAGCACTCCACTTTTGATTTGTCATGATTTCGACCTTTGCTTTTGGCTTGAAATTGGTCGTTACTGATCTTGAAATTCCTGCTAGAATCTCTACCTCCATGATCTCCTCGACGTCATCCACGACCTCGGCCTCTACCACGTCCTCTGTAGCTGTTGGAGTGAGTATTAACAGAAGCCTTTAGTGCTTGTTCTTCTGCTATAGAGCTTCTGTTTATTTTTTGTTCATGGACTAACAAAGAGCTTTGCAGTTCATCAAGGGATAGAGAACCCAAGTCCTTTGATTCTTCAATTGCACAGACCACAAAATCAAACTTTGGAGCTAGCAAGCGTAGTATCTTCTCCCCAATCATGACATCTTCCATCTTCTCCCCATAAATTCGCATCTTGTTACTTATCTCCATAACCTTACCACAGCAACTTGTAACAGATTCTCCATTCTTCAATTGGAGAGTTTCGAATTCCCTTCTTAAGGCTTGAAGCTGTTCACGCTTGACTCTTTCAAAGCCTTGATATTTCTTCTTCATAAAGTTCTAAATGTCTTTAGAAGTTTTCTTGGATGGAATTGTTTCCAAGATGGAACGATCATTGCCTAAAATAGGTAATTCTTTAACTTTAAATCTTTCAGACGTTTTGCTTCCAATTCATTCTTTTTGGGCCTCTGTCAAGGTTGTCCCCTCTTCTAGTTCTTCAATTCCAGGTTCTATCAATGGCTAATATTCTTTTGATCGAAGAAAATTCTCCATCAACATGCTCCAATGGTCATAGTGACCATTAAAGCGCGGAACTACAGGTTGGATAAAATTGCTATTATCTGAGGCCATGAAGAAGCTGTAAAGGAAAGCAAAAGGCTACTGCCTTCTTTTGTGGGAAAAGCTCTCGAACCTGGCTCTGATACCACTATTACAGAACTGAAATATTCAGCATAAATCAGGATATGCAAAGGAGGGAAGAGGTATGGCTGCAAAGCTTGGATTTCCATTCAGAACTTGAAGCCTTTTTATAAGCAAATACATAACAGAAAATGCCATAAAATAGGACTCATAATAGCCCATAATTTGCACTCCACTAACCCCTAAAAATTAGAAAACATTATTCAACTAATTCCTGAAAATCAGAGCAACTCTAACTGAAAAATCATGGGCTGTGACTTTAACTGAAAAACCCCCGAAAATCATCGCTTGCTTGATGTTGATTTGCCACTGTCCCCATTTGATTGAAGTTGTGCACACGTGTTGGACCTTATTAGTAGCCCACACATGAAGGGGCGTGTTGGAGTATGAAAATGGGCATTGTCCCATATTGATAAAATTCAAAGAATATGATAGTGGGTGTTGTCCCACATTGATGAAATCAAAGGGTTTGAGCATGTATATAAGCTTGTGAGTTACTCCACCAATTACTAATTAGTTTTGGAATGGAATCTCATTTGAGCTTATGTGCATGATTCTTTGTTTAAAGCCCAATTGATATTAAAAATTCAACAAGTCGTATCAGAGCCGATGGTGCATTCGGCTAGGCGACAAAGGTGTGGCATGGTGGATCCCATGGATGAGCTTGGTGAAGTGACACGCGGGTGTTGATCGAGTGGTAATACGTATGCTATAGCGTGTCTCAATGGCATAGATAAGCTCTTGATGGTGGCTTGACACCTTGGTAAAGGCTTCTGCTCAAGGAGGAGCTTGTGCGTTGATGTGGCGTGGAAGAGACTCATGTATGAGGAGGAGATTGTTGGGAATATCACGCATGAGTAATGAAGTCCCACATCGGAAGTTTGAAAAGAAGGGTCATGGTATATAAGTCAAGTGGGCTACTCCTCCTATTACCAATTGGTTTTAGTATGAAATCTCACTTGGGCTTGTTACTATGGACCTTGGTTGAAGTGGGCTCCCTCCTTAGATCTCCCCAACAGATACAAAGTTGATGATCTAACAACCAATAGTTGCCAGGGTATTGGATCAATTTAGCAGTGGAATTGTGGAAAGCAGCTTGCCCCATAGGTCCACTAAGCTTGCCTACTTTAGCTAAGGAAATCAGGATTTTGGACACGGAGAGCCCAAGATGATGCACGTAAGTGACGTTGAGGATTGCTTCTATATATGAAGTATACAGAAGACCTCGCTGAAGCAAGACCTCTGACAGCCGGAACTTTGGGACTCCTAATGCTCCTATTTTTAGAACACCATACCCAGATTCTTTTTCTGGTTTCCATCTCTGCCTCCACGACTTGAAATTTTAAAGGCTTCCCAATTATAGGATCATTTTGCATAAAGTTGCCCATGCTACTAAAATAAATGATGATGCTATATCTCCCCAAACTATTCAAAAGTCAATGACCACAAAGGAAAGATATATCATACTGGCTATGGCTGGACTCTAGTGTGACGGGTGTTAGTCTTTGAAACTAAAGGGCAAAGAAAAATGGATCAAAAATGAAAAGAAGACAACAGACAAAATATTCAATGGAAGTCATCCAACTGAATATTACTCGAGCATACATCTCTCATTCTGGTAGGCACCTATGGAATCAATGCTGAATGTTCAAGTCAGAAAATCCCCCTGAAACATTTCAGAAAAGCTAAATTTAAACAACCATCTACAAACCCAATTTGGCAAGAAGTCAACAAATAGAATGAAAACAGGAGACCAACACCAACCAAAACAAGCATTTGAGTGGTGGGCCGCACTTTTGATACTCAAAAGCATAAAAATGCAGATTTGCAATTACAATAAAGAAGAACCCAGCTCAAAAGAGTTCACCAAAAGACTTCACCAACAACAATCTTTACTGAATTATTCGAATATGGGTTTGAAACCATGTTTATTTATAAGCCTTACTCAACAGAAACTCGTATCTGTACCAATAATAATGACCGTAGAATTTCAGGAAAGATCAGTAGATAAACAAGAACAATGTAGTAAGATAGAGAAGGCGAGAGAGAAAACAGAGCCAGTCGCCAAGATAGAAGTGCCAAGTCTTAGCCCATTCAGTGTAATTAACTTTGGTAGTCCACCCCTTGCTACCTCCCACAACTATTCGCCGGCCTGAGACTTGCGGGACCATAACCACCAAGACGCTAGTTAGGCCCAGCAGCACCGCCAAGGTTGGGGACGTTATAGCTGATCTCAGCACCTTCGGCCCCGTTCTTTTCGTTGGTCCGTTTGAATTTACTAACCTCAACCCGCTTCAACCTACTTCAACCAACATCAACCGACCTAAAAAAACATACTAATCTCAACCTACTTCAACCCACTTCTACCTACCTCAACCTACTTCAACCTACTTCCCCTTCATAATTTTAATAATTTGTAAAGTGTCATGTAAGATTTAATTATTTTCGCAAAACAGTATGATTTGAAAATGGTGAAAATTTATAAGTAAATTGGGGTGGAAAAAGGGTGAAATAGTTTAAGGTAGGTTGAAGTGGGTTGAGATTGGTTGAATAACATTGAAGTGGGTTGAAATTTTTTTACGTGATAAATTAAACTTGGTTAAAGTAATGAAAGTAGATTGAAGTGGACTGAGGTTAGTATTTTAGGATTGACCCACGAAAAGAACAGGACCTAAAGGAATTAGAAAAAAAAATATTCCGCATGCAACTATGAAATTTGATAATTTTTTATCATGTTCAAAATTCATACCTTCGGGAATCATTTAATTTCTAATTGCAATTTGTAAACATGAGACACAGATGAAGACATTGAGATATGAAAATGATTACAGGAATGCATCGCACAAATTAAACGACGTGAAACATTTAAGCACGTATCAGTGTCACCTCCTATATTTGAAAATTAACAACAAATTTATATTGCTGATATATTTTGTAACAATTACGATCATACTATTTTCTTATGTTACATTGGAATTTTTCGAATACGGGCCTGTTATTTTCATGGGTAAATTGGGGTGAGTAAAAGGGTAAGGTGGGTTGAAGTAGGTTGAAGTTGGCTAAAGTAGATTGAATTTTTTTTAATGTCATAAATTGAACTTTAGTTGATAGCAGAAGTGGGTTGCAGTAGGTTGAAGTGAGTTTAAATATATTGAAGTAGGTTGAAGTTGGTTGAAGTTGGTATTTTCAAATTTACCCATGAAAAAAAAGGCCCGTATATAAAAAGTTGCCATCAATAAATTTTGTAACCTAAATCGTCAAAAATAATTGACAAGTTATGCTGGCCTCTAACTTCCAGAAAAATAGTTACAAAATTGTGAAATTACCATTATCCGAAAAAATGCACTAAAAATTGCAATAACTTCATAAATTATCACACATAATTATATTCTCATTATTTTAATCCACTTTAACCTACCACAAAAAAATATACCAACTTCAGCCAACTTCAACCTATTTCAACCTAACTCAATCTACTTCAACCCACCTCAAAAAAAATACCAATTTCAACCCACCTCAACCTGCCTCAACCAACCTCAATCTATTTCACCCTTTTACTCACCCCAATTTACCCACGAAAAGAACAGGCCCTTCATTGCTCTTTTCTCTCTGTTCGGTGTACGTGTTCAAGCTTTGGTTGAGGAAGAGGAGGTTTGTAGCGGGTTAGTTATAGCCTGAATTGACCATCAGGTGGGCAGCGTAGCTATCTAGAGTGCGCGACAGAGCATGTTTTAGACATACCCCAATTTGAGGTAATAACATGGAGCCCGAGTCGAATAAGTATTAGACTTGATAAAAATTGACCCGAACTGTAAATCTGATCTAAATTTACTCAAAAATTTTGGGTTTTGAATACGATTTTCTTAGCCCAATCTCAAAATAAATTGAACCTGAAAAATCTGTAAACTAGGCGGTCAAACCCGACCCAAAAAATCCACCCGCTTGACCCGAATATTATATTCTTACTTTTTTATTTTTCGCGAATTTATCCCTATTAATAAGAATGGTTAGTCATTTTTATCAAATAGTTTAAAAAGACATTTTATAAATATTGCATCTATTTACAAATGAAGCAATAATAACCTTATTTTTTTCTTCTCCATTCTCTAAAAATAATTTCATACACAACTTTCAAATGAAAAATATTAAAAATGGGTATAAAATTGCTTGTGCAAGTATTAAAGATGAGTAAGTCATACCATTATGTACTCAGTTAAACAAATATATCTAACTCTTTTTAAATTAATTAATTTGTAATAATTTAAATTTTTGATGTTACAGCTGTAAGATAATATCTTATGCTTCTTTTATTCAATTTTATTTGGTTTTTGTTCTGACTAGTCTTGACCTATGATACTCGTGGTAGGAAAATGGCTAGCCGTATTCATATTGGGGTCGGTCCATTAATAACGCTTTACCTGATTGGACGTTGGTAAGTTAGTTAATAAAAATATTAAATTATTAAATAGGTTATTCACGGTCAAACTGTTACAACCCATTAAAATGCTCTAGAGGGGCTTCCCCATAAATGGTCGACCTGCTATTGACCTTCTTTCAATGTGCGGGTTGATCTACCCAAAATCAAGTGGGGCTTGATTCTTTGCCCTTCCATACAAGATGTTCATACACGATAATAAAAAAGTTTCAATATTTTTAATATTCTTTTGAGAAATTACAATTATTTTACCTTTTCATTAAATGCTGACAATTTTGAGTAATAAATATGCAGAATTTTTAATTTTGCAAAAAGAAAAATAACTCACAGAAAAGGCGCTCTAAACCCGTTGGGTTGATCCAAAACTCGTAAAATCGAAATACACCCGCCCGTATTGTAGCTAAACCCGAAATACACCTGACTTGTACTTTACCCGAATCCGAATACACCTGACCCATATTTAATCCGCCTGCCCAAACTGACAGGTCTAGATAAGTATTAGAACTAGATAAAGTCTTATACAATTACCAATATGAAACTGAAGCAAAGTTGAGTGAATTGGAGTATAGAATTTAAATCTGTATAATTAAATGATTTAGTTCAAGTTAAGATTATCGATACAAAAATATACATATTTGCTCCGTTTAATTAAGTAAGTTAAACAAGTGAGTTCGTTTTTTCATTTATCATTTATTTGTTTACTTTTTTATTAGAAAACGAAGAACACAAAAATTTTTAGAAGTGTCAATTATGATAAATTAGAGGAGTTTTAGAGAAATATGTAAACTTAATTTTTAAATGCTTTGTAATTACATATTAGTTGAAAATGCTAAATGCGTAAATGGATAATTAGGCAATTAAACTCGACTTGTTGATCTTAAACAAAATAAGCAGGTCAACCCATTTAAAAATTAATTGAGTAAGGTTAAGGTTTTTCAATGCATTTAATAAACGGGTTAGTTTTAGATCGAGGAATTATCAAACCGTTTAAATTCGATACGAACACAAATCCGACCCGACCTGACTTATTACCCAACTCTAATAAGGATCATTATTATTCAACTTGAGTTAGGACATTAAGCCATTTAAAATTTGCTATAACAAAAATGATAAGTATCGTGCTTCTAGTGTGGCATCTGCCATATAGATAAATAATTTAAGGTTTTCTAAAATATTTGCCACATCATTGAGGCCCTTCTTATATTTAAAACGAAATTTATGGTGTGATTAAAAATAGACAGTAAAAGGGACTAAATATACAAATTACATTTTATAAAGTTTGATTTATATTTCCTTAATTTAAAAATATTTATTTTTGGTTGAAAAATCAAGGAAAATATTTTGTTTATAATTTCTTAATTGAGGAAATTATTTATTTTGGTAGGAAAAATTAAGGAAAATATTTTGATTGAATTATATTTTCTTAATTTGTAATTTTTCAAAAAATAGAAATAATGTTTTAATTCACTTATTTTTTATTAAATTATAAAAATAATTATTTTTCCAAGAAATTAGGAAAAATATTTTTTAGATTAACTTGGGGAAATATTCAAAAGTTTAGGGCGTTCTTAAAATAAATTACCAAAGAACTAACTATATAAATTAGATTTTATTTTATTTTATTTATCTTTTATTAATTTACAAAAATAGTTATATTTTGCTCCAAAAAATAGAAAATTTAATTTTTTGCAAAAGGATTTTGTGAAAAATAAGATGCAAAATTTTTTTCAAGAAAAATAAATTTTAAAATAATTATAAATTGAAATGAAAATTGTTTGCATTGCAAAATATGAAGAATTTGGTGGCTAATTTTAATGAAATGAAAAACAAAATTTTTTCAGTATATGTTCTCCAGCTTCAGAAAACTCAATATTGATAAAAAAGATTATGTAACAAATATCTTTGATATATTTATTTATGTTTTTGAGAAATTTTATAAAAATAAAAAATTGAAGAAAAATACCTAAAAATTACCAGTGTCAAAACAAAAAGTGTTCAGTAACGAAAAATTCTAAAAATCAAAAACGACCAGTTGGATTCCTCCCACAGAGCATGACCCACTTCCTCGCTATCATGCTTAGAAGGCCAGCAGTGTAGAACATCCATCTCTAAGTTACCCCTCCTACTCAAAAAATTCTCATTCAAATATTTTTCTATAGCCAACATAGGTTGGTTCAAATGACTTCGGCACTTGTTTCCCTTAAGTAAGGTCTTAGATTCGAGTTTTGTGAATAGAAAAAATCTATGATGGGAGAGATCCACCTATTGTTGGGCTAACAGTAGTTCGACTCTAGTAAAATGAAGATCCAAGACCAAAAAAATATTTTTCTATAAAAAACTAATTAAAAGTCATGCTTGCAAAGCTGGTAACATCTTGATTTAAGGTGGATATGATATTGGAATACTGCGGGTGTGTTCGGTAAAAGTAGTTGTTTCAGTAGTGATTAGCCGTTAAGGTAGTTGTTGACGGTTTCACTAGCTGTTAGCAGTTTAATAGTTGTGGTTAGTGGTTAGTTGTTTAATTAATTGTTTAAATAGAAGAGTTCAGTGACTTTAACTGTTGAAGTAGCTATTTAATTTTGAAATGACGGAAAAGGACATGGTTATTATTCTTTTGCATTCCTAATTTTCTTAGTAGTACTACGTATTTTTGTTGACACCCCCCCCAATTTGGAAGCATAGGAATGAGTTGTTGGATATGCATATTATTAATGTTGAATAAATTTTAATAACGTAAATGAATTAATCGGACATATTCTTCTGCTTATCACAATGAAGCCAAATTAGTGTTCAACCAAAAAAAAAAAAAATAATGCCAAATTAACTATGTATTTTCAAACTAACATGAATTTGAATACAATAGCAATGATGATTATAAATGCATTAATTTAAAAATAAAACTGTCCAGAGTTTAAATCACCACCGTCTAACATCATTCTGATGGAATAAGAATGCTTAAAAATCTCACATCTAATAAGGTGCAGTTATTTTAACGTCTATCATGTCATAAAGATGCAGCAATGATATTACAAATTTCTTTCATTTTACTTGATCTACCTCTTACACTTTCTTCGCTTGGAGAAGTATCTTCACATAGCTCCTCAAAAGATATAAAATTCAAATATTGTTCTAGCACTTGAAAAATTCGATCAGTTTATGAGTTGATTCGAAGGTAGTTATGGAATGCAAATATTGCTACTATAATTTGTGTCTGTCTCTCGACACTAAATTTCTGCATTCTATTAAGGATTTTCCATCTTTGCTTCAAAACTCCAAATGATCTCTCAATACAGTATCGAAGTGATGAGTGTGGTTGATTGAAAGCTTCTTAGGCAGTTTGTGGAGGTTCATTTTGCAACTGTGACTGATGATATCTTAATTTTGGATATGGGGTTTGTTGGAATACTGAGAATAGCAATGGCTGGAAGATCGACAGAATAAACTGAATCGTGGATAAACCACTGCCTTGAAAGCAATGACGGTTCGACTAGGGTGTAAATCGATATAGCCAGTTGCTCCCCAAGGTTAACTCAGCACTCTTGAACGCATGCACTTCGCAGCCAAGAGTTTGGAGTATGCAGTATATGAACCCAGAAAGGCAGAGAAGAAGAAGAACGGAGAGAAGTGTGTGTGTTGAGGGTGAGGAGGCATGCTGCTCAGCTCTCTATTTATAGAGGGAATATAGTTGTTACAAAGCCATTAAAATGGCCGTTACAAAACCATTAAAATGGCTATTATGAGGCCATTAAAGGGGCTGTTATGAGGCCATTAAAGTGGTGGTTACAAGACCATTAAAGTGGCGGTTACAAGGCCATTAAAAATGGTGCAGAATAAGGCTTGAAAAAACCTTGTTGCTAGTACCATTGCTCTAACATTCCCCCACTAATGGCATACAAGGAAAAATAGTTTAGGAAAGGAATTCTGGGGAAGAGAGGGTCAGATACTTAAGCATCAATATCTTTCGATTTGAATTAACACGTTAGTGATGTGAGGCAACAACCAATAGTCTAGCTAGTGAACAAAGTCTTGAACTAGAAAGATCTCGATTGAGACCCCCACAACACATATCAACCCTTAGAACACTGCATACTCTGCGATGGACATACTAGCGCTTCTATGGCCGTGCGCACACCTTAGGTCTAATAAGCGCTCTAGAGAGATAGCCTAAGTCTCTCATGAAAGGCGGCCAAACCGTCACGCTTACGTAGGTAATTCCATCAAGTCTATCTCAGCATAGACCACCATAACTACGGCTATGGAATTATGAAGAGTATAATATAGCTCAACCTCACAATCATCAAACGGTGAATTCATCAAATGCTTCTCACTAGCACCCCCACAATGGGTATGAATCCATTAAGAGCGTAAGCTCATCCTCTAAGCACTACCACACGCCCATAGGGATAGGAGTGTAGCGCATCTTGAAGATTAATATGGTTTCGTTGGACCACTAGCGGGTATCCACCATATCACTTTAAGTCATAGGCTTAAGTCCCATCCCCCTCAACGTTTCCAGCACTACTCGCCTTGTCAACCCTTTAGTAAGAGGATCCGCCAGATTCTTCTCGAACCTCACATACCGTAGGTATATGACACCATGTTTCAGCAATTGTTTCACCGCACTGTGTCTGATACGGATGTGTCTCCTCTTTTCATTATAGACACTGTTGTGCGCCACTCCTATTGCTACTTGCGAGTCACAATGTAGGGAAATAGATGTTTCCTATTTTCCCCAGAGTGGCACGTCTGCTAGTAGACCTTTGAGCCATTCTGCTTCCTGACCTGCCAACTCAAGAGCAATGAATTCAGATTCCATGGTAGAGTGGGCTATACAAGTCTGTTTGGCAAACTTCCACAAAATAGCCCCTCCACCTAGAGTAAATACATAACCGCTAGTAGAACTAACTTCATCGTTATCAAAAACCCAGTTTGCATCATAATATCCTTCTAATACAGCAGGAAATTTGTTAAAGTGTAAACACCAATCAATAGTACCTCTAAGATACTTAAGCAAACGAAGAAGTGCATCACAGTGTTCTTGGCTAGGGTTATGCATATAGCGACTTAACCTACTGACGGTATAGGCAATGTCAGGACGAGTAAAGTTTATAAGAAACATTATACTTCCTATGATTTTAGCATACTCAGTTTGAGATACACTAGGTCTTTGTTCTTTTTCAAATGTATGCTAGGATCATAAGCGGTTCTTACAGGTGTTACATCAAAACAGTCAAATTTCTTTAATACCTTTTCAATGTAATGTGACTGGCATAATGAAAAACCAGTGTTAGTTTTCTGAATCTTAATCCCTAAGATTACATCTGCTTCTCCCATGTCTTTAATTTCAAAAAGAGAAGACAATAGCTTTTTAGTCTCATTAACAACAAGCAGATTCGTGCCAAAGATCAGCATATCATCAACATAGAGATATATAAGTACACAATCTGATCTAATCAATTTTGAGTATATACATAAATCAGACAAATTCACAACAAAGCCATTTTGCACTAAAGAGCTATCAAACTTTTCATACCACTGTTTGGGAGCCTGCTTTAGACCGTAAAGAGACTTTCTCAGTCTACACACTTTGTCCTCCTGACCAGGTACCTCACAACCTTTAGGTTGGGTCATTTAAATCTCTTCCTCTAAGTCACCATTAAGAAACGCTATTTTGACATCCATTTGATGTACAACAAGATCAAAAATTGCAGCTAAAGCAATTAAAGATCAAATGGTGGCTATTTTGGTCACAGGAGAGTAGGTATCAAAATAATTTATGCCCTTTTTTCTAGTCAAAGCCCCTAATAACCAATCTGGCCTTACATTTATCAATTGAACCATCGGACCTCAACTTCTTTTTGAAGATCCACTTACTGCTAATAGGTCTACAACCCTTAGGTAGATCAGTCAATTCCTATGTTTTGTTTGACTCGAGAGAGTCTATTTCACTTTTAATAGCTTCTCTCCAGAAGGTAGCATCTATAGACCTTATAGCCTCCTGATAGGTTTTGGGATCTTCCTCAATCAAGAAAATGGACACCAATTCTTTAGTTATGACATCTATGTCCAAGTTGCTTAAGGTTTCTACTAGGAATGTAGTGACAAAGTCGGGCCCAAAATTGGTTTCAGTTCTAAGTCTCTTGCTTCTTCTAGGTTCAGTCACTATGACTCTATCATTAGAACTAGAAGTAGGCAAGTTCACATTTTTAGGCATAGAATCAGATACCACATTAGGCGCTTTCTTTTTCAAAGGAAACACATGCTCAAAGAATTCTGCATCTCTATATTCAGAAATAGAATAATCACTTAATGACATGAATCTATAAGCAGCACTATTTTGAGCATAGCCAATAAAGACAGCATCAAAGTTCTTAGGGCCTATGTTGGTGCATTTATGACTAGGTAAGGCAACCTTAGCCAGACACCCCCACATTTTCAAATATTTCAAATTAGGAGCATACCCTTTCCACAGTTCATATGGGGTCTGATCTAGCTTTTTGTGAGGAACTCTATTTAGGATAAAGCAAGTAGTTAATACAGCCTCCCCTCACATATTATCAGGCAACCTAGAGCTAATAAGCACAGCATTCATTATTTCTTTAAGGGTACGGTTTTTCTATTCAGCTATACCATTTTGTTGAGGGGTACAAGGGGCACTAATCGCATGTGTAATACCATTTTTCTCACAAAAAATAGTGAGGGAGTTGGTATCATATTCCCCACCTCTGTCAGACCTAAGTCTCTTTATTTTTCGGTCTAATTAGTTTTCCACTTCTGCTTTGTATTTCAGAAACATTTCCTCAGCCTCATCTTTAGACTTAAGGAGATAAACTTTAGTATCTCTAGAGTAGTCATCTACAAAGGTAATATACCATTTCTTTCCTCCCTTACTTACTGTGTTCTTAAAGTCTGCTAAGTCCGAATACACAAGTTCAAGTAACTCAGTCTTTTTAGCTATTATGGACTTGAATGGTTTTTTAGCAAATTTTGCTTCAACACAGATGTCACATTTCAAACATTTTTCTATGATGTTGTTAGGAATTAACCTCATGTTCCTTAGCTTATTTATCAAAGCATAATTAACATGACCAAGTCTATCATGCCACAAGTTCACAAACGCAGCAATATAGACAAAAGAAGCATTTCCATTACCAACATCAGAAGCAACATTCAGAACAAAGAGCCCCCCACTACGATACATCTTCCCAACAAAAACCCCATTGCGAAGAATAACAATTTTTCCCGCTTTCTAGTTCACCTCAAAACCAGTAATGTCAAGAAGACTACTAGAAACTAAGTTTCTACAAAGAGAAGGTACATACAGCACATTGTTTAAGCATAGAGATTTTCCAGAAGTACATTTAAGGAGTACTTTCCCTTTACCCATGACTCCAGCGGTAGCAGCATTGCCCATGTAGACATGTTCGCCATCAGGTGCATCTTCGAAGTCATGCATCAGATCCTTGTTGGTGCAAAAATGTCTTGTTGCTCCAGTATCCAGAATCCACTTCGTGGAATTCGACACTAGGTTGACCTCCAGTGTTACTGCACAGAAGATCTTAGTATCTTCAGTCAGATTGGCTTGTGTAGCAATTTGTCCGATAGGCTTTTGGTTTGTGTGACTGAATCGTCCTTTGCAAAGGTTGCACTGATATGCTTTGTGGCCTGGTTTGCCACAAACATAACAATTAACCTTCTACTTCTGGATCTTGTTGTTTGTCCTTTTCAACTGACTTTGAGGTTTAGGATTGCTTCTGATCCCTCTTATTTTTCCCTTTGAACCTGTCTCTGTTTAAAGGTATAGAAGATTCAACAAGGTTAGCTTTGGATGAATTCAGGGACAAGGAAGACATCTTATCTTTTAGTCGATTCGTCTCTTCAGTCCTCATATGACTAATTAGTTCTTGTAAGGTCAGGTCCTTCTTTTTGTGCTTCAGGTGATTTCTGTAGTCACTCCAAGATGGCGGAAATTTCTCGATCAGTACATTTGCTATAAAATGTCGCACATCTTCATGCCCTCGTTCAGCACCTCAGCACATAGATTCTCGTAGGCATGAACTTGTTCCATAATTGGTTTGTCATCTACAATCTGGAACTGTAGCCATTTGCCAACGACGTATTTCCTCTTTCTAGCATCATCTGAACCATATTTCACCTCCAGTTTGATCCATATAATCTTCACAGATTTGAGGTTGATAAATAGATCAAACAAAGGGTTTGACATGTTGTTCAGCAAGTAGCTTCGAGCCAGTTTATTGTCCTTTTTTAGTTTCTTCTTAGCAGTCTCATCTAGTGGAATGACAGGCGTCTTCGGGGCGCTAGGAGTGGAAAGAGAGCTCTTAGTATCAGTAAACTGAGAAGTGTTGTCTTTGTCAAGATGTTCTGAGGACAGAGCATAATCAATCTCGAGTTTTTCAAAGCATAGGAGTAGTTTCTGGGACCAACGTTTGTAGTTAGTTCCATCGAGGGGCTCGATTTTGTAGAGTTCAGGGAGATTTTTGGGGAATGATGTAGCCATTGCAGATTAATTGCTTTCAAATTGTTAGAATAATGAGAATAACAATGGCTGGAAGATCGACAGAATAAACTGAGTCGTGGATAAACCACTGCCTTAAAAGCAATTACGGCTCAACTACGGTGCAAATCGATACAGCCGGTTGCTCCCCAAGGTTAACTCAGCACTCTTGAACGCGTGCACTTCGCAGCCAAGAGTTTGGAGTATACAGTATATAAACCCAGAAAGGCAGAGAAGAAGAAGAACGGAGAGAAGTGTGTGTGTTGAGGGTGAGGAGGCATTGAAATGGCCGTTACAAAACCATTAAAGTGGCTATTATGAGGCCATTAAAGTAGCTGTTATGAGGCCATTAAAGGGGCTGTTATATGACCATTAAAGTGGCAGTTACAAGACCATTAAAGTGGCGGTTACAAGGCCATTAAAAATGGTGCAGAATAAGGCTTGAAAAAACCTTGTTGCCATTATCATTGCTCTAACAGAGTTAAGTAATCATTCCGATTTGGATATCCTTTATCCACCAAATAGTACTTACCTAGACATGATTCATAGAAAAATGGTTAATTTATAGGAAAAATAAACTAAAATAATTAGAATATATGAAATTGCTATACATACATATTGTGTGTGTGTGTGTGTGTGTGTGTGTGTGTGTGTGTGTGTGTAGATATATGTACACACATACACACATACATGGGTGTGTGCGTGTGTAAACCCTCTGGTGGCTTAGGAAAAATAATTTCCGGAGTCTCAATGGCATGAAGGAAAGCACACGCATCGTGTGCTGAACCTTCCCAACCAGCTGCTACAAATGTAAAACACATATCAATGTCACATACAACCATTATATTGAATGTGTGAATCCCTTTTCTTCCTCGATAAGGCAATTGATCAGCTTAAGGAATACAAGCCATAACATGTGTACCATCAATGCATCTAATACAATCCTATCAAAAAAATAATGTAATAAGATAACATATATGTCTAAAATTCATGTGCTAATAAATAATAAAACTTATTTCTATAAATTAAGATTATTAGCTTAGAATATGGCATATATCTTTCTTCATTAGCTATTCGAGATGGTATGTCTCTGAAGTTTGGATCCTTTGGTTTTATAAAATCACGTGCTAGACATGTACTTTTTATATTGGCTATTGCATTTAAAACTTCGTGGAACACCCTACTGATAGTTATCACTTGATCGTTGAAAATGCTCCATAACAACTCTGTTTGAAACACTAGTAGTCATAGCACATAGAAAAATGCCAACTTTTTCAATAATCAACATTTTTCGGCTTGATTTCAAACCATAGTTTATTCATAGTTCCTCACATAATCTCAAAAATAAGTGTGGCTCCATTCTAAAAGCACTAACACATCGAATAGGATGACCAGTTAGTACTTCTCTCATACATTTCTCCCTGTTATAACTTATAAGTGAGTCATACATGACTCTTTATAAATATATTTATAATAATACACAGATATGTCAGCTATTGTGTATATTACCATACTCCAAAACTGACGCCACCATTCCTCATAAGGATCCATTATGTACCTACCAATAATAAAATTGAACAACACAATTATTTACAAGGAAAAAGTAAATAATTACGACATAAATAAATTATAAGCAGCACTCAATAAATAATCATGTCCACCTTAATCAACAAATATCTATAGAAGTACGCAAAATTGAAATTGAAAAAATTCCCCCTATAACTTTCATACTCTAAACAAAGTATCATCTAAAATTATTATTTTATGAAAAATACTAAGAATTTCATAAACAAACATAAAAATAAAGAAACTACATGGCCACTTGTCCTTAATATTATGCATATATTCCAACCATTGCAACATACTAGACCTGTCAGTTCAGGCGGGTGAGTTAAATACAGGTCAGGGATATTCGGGTTAAGGTAAAATACGGGTCGGTGTATTTCGGGTTCAGGTATTACGGGCGGGTATATTTCGATTTTACGGATTTCGGGTCAACACAACGGATTTGGAGCGCCTTTCTAGTGCTTCATTTCTCTTTTTGTAAGAATCAAAATTTTGGTATGGTTATTACTTAAAATTGTCTGTATTTAATGAACAAACATTCTAATTATAATTTCTTACAAGAATATAAAACATATTTAAACTTTTCGATATGATATATGAATGTTGTATACCAGTAGACACTAAGTCACGTTTGAGTGGGTTGGTCCGTATATTAAATATTATTAATAAGTCAGGCCATTTATGGGCCAACCCATCCAAAGCATGATAACGGGTTAGAGTGGTTCGACCCGTTAATAACCCATTTAATGATTCGATATTTTGTTAATTAACCCACCATTACCCAACCATGTATACTTTATTAGTGACTCGATCCTAACACGAATACTACAAAAATGCATCGAATCTACGATAGAATTTCCGACGGAAAATTTGAGAAATTCCAACGAAAAATTAGATTTCCGACGAAAATTCCGACCGAAGTATGATCGTCGGGAACCACTCATCGGAGATTCTATTCCGATGGAATCCCACGAACTTCGACGGATTTTTCGACGGAAAATCCTGTTGGAAATTTCGTCGGACATTTTCCATGGTTCCACAGGCCCTGGAGGGAAACAGCAACTTTCGTCGGAATTTTCATGTCTGAAAATCAAAAGTACTAAATTCGAAATGATTCATAACATCCACAATTGTTTTTGATCTATAGACAAATCAGTTAAACTAATCAGAATCAGATAGATTCATGGGATCATCTGTGTCATTTTGGGAGTCCTGCTCATCATCAGTATCCAAGTTGACTTGGATGGAAGAACCCGCACTTTGCCTCTTAAGAAATCTCAAACTTTTTTCATAATACGCTCTGTCTTCCCCTGTTTCTTGGCAATTTGGCTTATGGCCTCTACTTGCCTAGTATTACTCTGATTGAGGAGTTGTGCTTGCTCTTTTGGATCAAAGTGCTCAGTTGATGGGAGGTGTGCAGCGGCAATTGTAGTTGATTTTTTCAACTTGACCCCCTTAGGACCAAAACTGTATACACGGCCTTTTTTGTCTAGATTTTCTTACAGTCAAAACTCTTCTGGGGTCATAGGGGGCAATTGAGACCCCCTTAAGTTCCAGCTTGAGTGTACTCCTTCCATTTCTTGTGGTGCTCCTCCTGAAGTTTGTTAAAAATAAAACTATTGCATACTAAGGCGACAATTATAACATATGAATAATGTCTGAATAAAATGTGCAGAACTTATATTTTTTTTGCATATTTCTTATCAACGAGTACTTTGTCTTTGGCCTTGCAGTGGGTGTCCTTAAACAGTTCTTCACATGTGCATTCCCTACTTAATGCTTTGGCCTACAAAAAATAAAATGTTCATATATATATATATATATATATATATATATGTATATATATATATATATATATATATATATATATATATATATATATATATATATATATATATATGTATATATATATATATATATATATATATATATATATATCTATATATATATATATATATATATATATATATCATATATATATATATATATATGTGTGTGTGTGTGTGTGTCTATATATATATATATATATATATATATATATATATATATTAGATAACAGAAATACACTTATTAATAAGCTCATTACTTACCCGGCACCTCTTCCTTTTACTAATTGAGATTGAGCCACATGTATGTAACGAAGGGCCAAGACATTCTAGGTTGCTCAATCTATTCTTTTTATTTTGTTGACTCAACTTCTTAAAGTTGTCATCCTCACCTCAATGCTTAAGTATCTTATTCTACACACTAGGTGGTAACCACCTTGGCCTTTTGTTGTACTTCCTTGCATATCCAAGAATGTCCTTAAGATGAGTTGCTCCTCTGATCTCACAGTTACGTTGCATATGATTTCATTGTCTGGATGCCAGTAGTAGTATTTTTGTAACAAAGTTCAACTATATTAATAAACAGATTGAACAATTTAATGACGACATTCAAATTCATTGTACAGAAAACCGACCTTGAATTCATTAAACCATATGTCTCGCTGGGATTATGGAACTTCCTGCCACGTGGTCCAAGGACGTGGGTACTTACCTCTAAAACTTTCAACAATTTACTAAACTACGCCCTGATATGGAATAAAACTAAGTACAAAAATTGAATTGTTAAAATTAATTACTATAGGCATGAAAAAAATATGATTAGCGATGAAGAAAATTTATAATGAACTTGCGTATCCCATCAGGTTGCAAATAAATGTTGTTATTTGTGCTTGTAGCTTCACTATCAGGTGTAGGACTTTGTCTATCTCTTCCTACCCCTTCATTTTGCACCATTTCCTTTTGGACTGAGTGGCTGGGCATTCTAGACTGACCAACAATCTGATTACCGTTGTAATATGGGCTAATAGTGTCAAACTATTGATAAACTAATGGAGTAGCGGAAGTGCCACCGATATAAGGATTATTGGGTTGGATAGGTATATTCCCACGTGTACTTTGCATGAAATGCATCGCGTGTGGCTCGTCCATACCCATACCAAAAAAAGGTGACTGCGTATATGGTTGCTCGTTGATGCTACCAAAATAATTTCCAAACGGCTGGGTTGGATCAAGGAAACCTCCAAACATTCCAATGAAGGTGTTTGTTTCATTATTTTCAGCTGGATCATTTTGTGGGGTCGGTTGTGGTGCTCCTCTACCCGCACCACTCCTAACGGTTCGACGTCGACCAAGTCTACCATTTGCTCTAGACATCTAACAAATAATAACAGCATAGACACAAAATATAGTGGTGCAAACATTGATAGTATTATCATTGGGAAATTACAGTAAACAAAGAAACTTTCAACAACTGAATTGAAATAAATGTGTCAAACACATATAATTGTTTTTCTTAGCTCGCAATTACAAATAAAATACGCACATATACATAAACATTCATACAACTAAAAGATTAAATTAACCATTTTGGGACGCATCTTCATCATCACCATGCAATGTCATATCTCCCTCATCATCATCATCATCATCATCAGTGTCTTCACCTTCATCCTCCCATTCACCTTCTTCATCCTCTTCATAATCATTATCATCATGTTCACCATCCCTATCATGATCATCACCCCAATCATGTCCATTAACATCATCAGCTTGTGCAGTTTCACCGACTACTGTTGTGGCTATTACATCATCCACATTCATGGCTGTCATTCCTAACTGTTGATAGGTAAGCTCTAAATTATCCTTATCTTTAGGGGCACCGCGAGGTTTGTTCGGTATAATTACCTACCAATTCGCTTTTTCTGACATCCCCTCAAGGTATCTAAGGTATACCACTCGGGATATGGGGTAAATTTAGGATAGCATAGCCCCCGAGGAACGTCCAGATCAAACCACTCACAATTAAAAAGTACACATTTTTTAATTGGTTCACCCATGAATTCAGCACGAATAATTTCACGAAGTATGCTATAATAATCCCCTGATACTTTATCACCTTCGCCTACTCCTTTGACACACGCCATAGTTATATGTGGCTTTAGCTTCAGTCCTAGCTTTGGTATGAAACCGAAAACTATTCACTTTACACCCAAAAAAACATTCCACCACCATAATAGGTCCATAAGATAAATTCACTAAATAATTTTGCCTCTCATCATCAAACACTTGGTAAGAATTGACCTATGAGGAAAAAAAACACAATATTCTTTTTAAAGTAAAAAAACATTTTGTAAGAATTGAAGATTAGTTATGAAAAATTACTTACATTGTACTCAAACTACTATGCAAAATTTGACTCGATAAATAAGTCAATTTCCACATCACTCACGTTTAGATTATGACCGCGGAATTGATGTCTGAACCAATTGTGTTTAAAGATTCAAATTATTTAATTACTCAACTATTTAAGTATTCAAATGAAACTTTCATTAACTGATAAACTTACTCCAAATATGATTGCACTCCATCACAATTCAGTAGGATATGAAGGTGAGTGACACGATACTCTGGCTCAGTAAGATATCTTTTTTCTTGATTTCCAAATGGAGTGCCCTTATGATTGAACACTGAAAGAGTTAGCACTTGTGGTTCGGATTCTCGCATACTCTCATTACATCCAATTCTTGGGTAATGCAAGCTTGAATGAAAATAATACTCGGCAAAATGTTTAATCTCAAATGCTAAGTATGCCTGAACTATGGATGCCTCTACACAGGCTTTGCTCTTTGTTGTAGGCTTCATCCAGCCAAAATACCTCTCAAAAGTATACATCCATCGATATTGAACAGGACTACCCAATAAAGCTTCTTCTGCTAAATGAATGGGCAAATGTTCTGTGACATTCCAAAATCCAAGAGGAAAAACCGTCTCCAACTTATAAAGAATTATAGCAATGTTCTTATTCATCTCTTCAAGCATGCTAACATGTAACTCACTGGAGCATAGGTTTCTAAAGAATTCACTCAACTCGACCGAGGGTCCCAAAACATCTTTCAGAAGAGTGGCAAAGGCTACTGGAAGAAGATTTTCCAAAAACACATGATGATCATGAGTTTTCATATTTTGAAACTTTGTGTTAGATGGATCAACCCAATTTCCCTCATTAGAAAAATAACAATCAAGCACATGAACCTCTCGCAACCATTGGCAAACAACCCTCTTTTCAGTTAAGGAAAATGCAAACTTCGCTTTCGGTTTACACAATCTATCAGTGGACCCTCTTGTAGCTAAGTTCAACTCTTATCTACTGCACACAACAGCCATATCCATTCGTGCTTTTATATCATCCTTTGTTTTTTTCGAAGCATCCACCACTGTGTCTATAATATTTTCACTGAAATTTTTCTCAATATGCATAACATCATGGTTATGCCTTAGAAGTTGATGCTTCCAATAAGGCAACTCCCAAAAGATATTGTGCTTTTGTCTAGTTGTGCTCATTTTCCTGAAATTTGGGAATTTGAAATTCCACTTTTGTTGTCACTTTAGGCAATTTAGATGCTACATCAGTCAATATTTCACCAGAAATCCTTCGAAGAAGGCCAATGTGTATGCTCTTCCCTTTACGAAAAGCAACTTTATTAGCTCTAAAACAATAATTCCGAGGCGAGAACTGACGATGACAATCGAACCAAGATGGCTTTCGTCCATGCTATAACTGGAAGGTACAATTTTGGTGCATGCAAACTGGACATGCTAACAATCCATGAGTAATCTAACCGGACAACATTCCATAGGCGGGAAAATCATTGATTGTCCACATTAGTGCAGCATGCAATCTAAAAGTTTTCCCACATGAAACATCAAATGTATCCACCCCAAAATCCATAGCATTTTCAACTCATCAATTAAGGATTGTAAGTACACATCAATTCTGTTCTTCGGATTTGTTGGATCCGGAATAATACATCTTAAAAACATGTATGGAGTAGTCATACACATATCTGGAGGCAAGTTATAAGGTGCAACAACAATTAGCCACGTAGAATACGATCTTTCAGATAGTGAAAATGGTGTGAAACTATTAGCACATAGATCTAACCTCACATTTCGAGGCTCTGCTACAAAATTTGGATACTTTTACTCAAAATACTTCCACCCTTATCCATCCGGCGGATGCCGAAAAACACCCTATTCTTGGCGGTGCTCATGGTGCCATCTCATGTGGGTAGTAGTACTTTGTGGCATACAGTCTTTGCAATCTTAGAATTAAAGGTAGGTAGCGTATTCTAGCACCTAAAACCTCTTTATGTCCTCGTTGGTTGGAGTTCTTTGGTAATCGTCTTGCACATCCACAAAATTTGCATGCAGGCATAGTCTTATCATGTTTATAATAAATCATGCAACCATTCGGACAACAATCAATATCCTTAACATCTATGCCTAAATCTCTCACTTTTCTACAGCTGCTAATGATAATTTTTTGGAATGCGACTTTTAGAAGGCCATGTATCTTTCATTAGACCAACAACTTTGTTGAAACAACTTTGAGACATGTTGTGGCTTGATTTAATAGTAAATAGCCTTGCAGACATTTCTAGTTCAGTTATGTTACACCCTTCATACAAGGATTTTTGGGTAGATTCAAGCATAGTGTAAAATGCCACAGGATTTATGTCATGGAAGCTACTCATGTTCATTTCATTAGCTTGGAAGATAGCATGAAGCATGTTCTCCATATAATTATGATCATTGTGATCATAATCATAACTCATAGATTGTGAAGTACTTGCACCCCCGTTTCTAAATTATCATCTTCCCCATGACTTGTTCAATACCAATAATTCTTCACAAACCCCTTTCTATACAATTGAGACTTGACAATGTCAAGTGTAAAGTATTGCATATTCTTACACTTCACATATAGACATCTATAAACCCATTAATTTTATACTCCTTTTGATTTTGTGTAAATTCATCAAACATATTTACTCCCATCAACTACTCATTTCTAAGTCTATGTTTATTAGGATTTCTCCTCTTATACATCTATTGGTGATGCAACGGTCCATCCATATGTTGCTAATCTGGTTGCCTTAATTGTTATATATACTACAATTAATTTCAATGAATGTCTTTTAGAAATCAATTTAACCATTAACCAATGAATTATTGTAATACATCATACAATTCAATATTTGGAAGACAATAATGAACTTATCTATGAATATTAACACAATTTCGAAGCACATAAATAATTATAGGTAAAGATAATAAAAAAAACCTGTTTCAATTGACAAAAAGCAACGTCGTGCTTGTGACAGGAACATTAATAATTGTGATTTTTTTTTGTCGTTCAACAATATTTCTTTTTTTGTCCATCTAAAATACATAACAGATAAGCCATAACTAACACCATTTACTAAAACATACACTTCCCTTTCATTATACGGCCATTTAAATAAAAAATAACTTGTGCACACAAAATTTTAATAACATTTTTGTTCCGTCATCCATAACTACTTGTAACCATTATAACTATTTCATTTATCCAAATCAACATACATTGCAAATTATTTAGTATAAATTTTATATTCACTAATGACACCAATAATTAATAATTAAATGCGTTTAATTAGCACTTTCTAGTCACACATTCAAAAAAAAAAATTACATTCATATTTAGCTCACATTTTATATTCCCATATTCCAAAATAAATTTTTGCAAAAAACTAAAATACAAAAATGTAATTAAACATACATGCTACAAAAAAATAAAATTTAACATAACTATTTCATTTATTAAAATAAACATAGTTAACAACTCAAACATAAATTAAACTATTTATTTCACATTTCCTCCAAATAAACAAACCCAAAAAATAAACAAAATACTATTGACCAAAAAATAAAATAAACACACTTAACAAATCAAACAAATCATACAAAAAATTAAACATACCTAAAATAAACATATACTTGACATGCTTACCAAAATTAATGTATACAACAAATCCAACAAAAAATAAACATACTTACCAAACTTAAATTATTTGCCGAAATAAAACATATTAAATATGCTTCACATACTTTAACATTTTATAATAATTATACAATTTTTATAAATGCATTTTATTTTCCTATATTCCAAAAATAAATTTTCACAAAAAACTAAAATACAACAATGTAATTAAACATATATGCTACAAAAAAATAAATTTAATATAACTATTTCAGTTATCAAAATAAACCTAATTAACAAAACAAATATAATTTAAACTATTTATTTCACATTTCATCCAAATAAACAAGCCCAAAAAATAAACAAAATACTATTAACCAAAAATAAAATAAACACACTTAACAAATCAAATAAATCACACAAAAAATGAAACATATACTTGACATACTTACCAAAAATTAATATATACAACAAATCCGATAAAAAAATATACATACTTAACAAACTTAAATTATTTACCAAAGCAAAACATATTAAATATGCTTCACATATTTCAACATTTTATAATAATTATAAAATTTGTATAAATATACACACTTAATATATTTTATTGCACTTATCCAAATAAATATACTTCAAAGATCCAACAAAAAATTAACATACTTCACATTCATATTTTCCACATCCTTAATTTACCAAATAAAATAAATTAAATAAACTATACACATACGCTAGAAAATTAAGTTTCACAAAATTCAACAATGCAGACCAAATTAATATAATTTCAAAACACAACAATTTCAATAAAACTACGTGCTTAGTATCACTAACCTCTAAATACCCCGAAAAATATTCCGGTTACCGGTGGAACGGGCAACAAGAAGGTGGCGGCGGCAGTGGGGGCGGCGGTGTCTCTTCTTCAACCCATTCATAACAAATCAACCACTACAAAAAACACCAATTAACTCAAAATTTTTAATTTTAAAGAACAAATTAATTAAAAATAAATAATTTACCGGTAAATCATGAACGATGACAACCTTCTTCAACGATCACCGATTACCGGAAACAATGGAGCTCCTCATTTTCTCTCTCCTCATTGCTCTCTCTCTGTCTCTATCTCTCTCTCTTTATTACGAAAATTGCTCAGCTTGCAGATGAATGAAGCACCGTGAGGCAGCCGTTTAAAAAACCAGATCTGATTTTTTGGGGAAATGACACTTTCCTTCTGACGGAATTTGTGTCAGAATCCGACGACGAAAAACCCGTCGGAAATTTGAATTTCCGTTGATTCTGACATAAATACCGTCGGAAAAAAAATTGCGGTCCAACGGGTGCCAAGTACATCGCTTTCCTAGTCGGAATAAAACCCTATTTTTGTAGTGATTGGTCCATTGTTCAACATTGACATCAAGTTCGAGTCTAATTAGAAGGAAGCCAAATGAAAGAATATTATAGATACAAAAAATATTACAATTATTTATTAATTATAACAACAAAATTTTAGATTATTATAGAGTAATATTATTTAAAATCAATGAGACGTATTCAATTCACTAGGAATATAATGGTATGACTTGCAGATTTTTAATACTTTTGTTATTATGAATTGATTTTCTTAACACTAGATATTTCATGCCCATTTCTAAAATTGTTCCATTTATAAGTTGTACATAACGTTATTTTATGAGAATGAATTTTAGAAACAGCGGTTACTATCGTTTAATTTACGAAGAGATGTGATAGTTATAAAACGTCTCTTTAAACAATTCATTATAATGAAAAACTATCATTGTTAAAAGGAAAAAGTTTAAAGAAAAATAAAAATAAGGATATAGTATTCGGGTTGAACAGGTGAATTTGGGTTACGGTCGGGTTTGACCCAAAAATTTGCAAGTTTTTCGGCTTCGGTTTATTTCAAGCTCGGGTCGAGAAAATCATATTCAACAGCCAAAACTTTCGGGCGGGTTCGGGTCAAGTTTTCGAGTCGGGTCAATTTTTGATAGGTCTGTAGGAGGCCCTGAAAAAAGAAACGAAGAAAAGCTAGTGATTAATGGTTCAAGGGCAAGTGGGGGGTTCTGACATTCTATGTTTGAAGGGTTAGGTGTTGAAACCCCACTACTTACAATTTGTAGGCGAAAACACTTATCCTTATTTTTAAAAAAAATGGTGCATGGGAAAATATTCGAGATCACAACAGTCGCCACTTGAGAGATTTCAAAGCATTGTTGTAAGTGAATCAATTAACATACAAACTATAAAACCAAGGAAAAATCACTGACAGGTACCCCACTTTGTGTAGAAATGATAATTAGGGGACTATGTTATTAGAATATATTTAAAAGGGGCAATATGCTATGAAAACTATTTTAAAGGAAATGTTCACTGTTTACATTTGTTTTTAGCCCTTAAACTTTTCATATTTGCATTTTAGCCCAAATCCTTAAAAACTTACCTTCGAAAATCCAAAAATTGTGCATGTGAAAATTTTCTTACGAGTACTACTCGAGGTCCTCTTTCAAATGGTATCAGAGCCACGTGACCAAAAATAATTAATATAATTAAGCTAATTAATGATTAATTAAGTTGATCAACTATGATTAACTATGATTAATGCTTGAATCATCACATGCTTATCCTGGCCCTAATTATTCCCATATTGTCCACTCGCCAGAAGGGATTGCCTCATTAGCACATCAATTAAACTATATCACTAATATAGTTTTAGAATTAAAAGAAAAATTAGAAAAAATTAAGACTGAACTCAAGGAGCTTAGGAACCAGTTAACTGTAGTCCATCTTTCTTTTATTAACGAAGTTAGGCATAGCAACAAAGCTAGTCCCAGTATTAGTACTCCTTTTTAGCATAAATATCATTTTTAAAACCCAAAAAATAAGATTCCATTTCCTTTGTATGAGATTAAAATCTAAACAGAAGTAGGAAAAAAATCAGATGAAAAATTAGCTGAAAAAGCAGAAAAAGAAGATGGAATATGAACAATATACTCTTGAAGAGTTACAAAAAATGTTCGAGAAGGAACAAAATTCAGAAGAATTAAACAAAATCATGAACGCCATTAGCAATAAACATGACGCTTTATCTGATGAAAATGAAGAGACCAATAATGTCCAATTAGAACAAGAAATATATCAGCAGATGAACCTTCTTAAGCTTAATGATCTTGATGCATTACCTTTAGAAGAACTTAGAAGAAAATTGGATAAAAAATATGGTAAAATAACTATTGAAGATGAGATTAATGAGATTGGAGAAGAGATCAATTTATACGAAACAGAGAGCAATCTCGTTAACAATGTCGTTCTTAAGTCTGAAGAATTTGATGAAGCCTCTAGGAGAAATACTCATTTCTTAAGATCTAGGTACATCCCAGTAGGACGTACAAGCAATTTTTTCTTCGGGTTCATCCCAAGAAAAACCATAACTTTTGAAGAAATTAGCCTTACCCCAATTAGTCAAACATGATATATCTTAAACATTGATAAAGCGCGTAATAGAAAAGAAATATTTGAGTATTGGAAAAGAGGCATTAATAGTGTCTTAAATTTAAATACTATATAGACTGCTGTCAATTTCTTAAATTACATCGAACATAGCTTTTCTGGTACTGTAACTGACTGGTATGATTCGTTAACTAAAGAAGGTAAAAATATATTAAGAATGATGGAGACACCAGCTGCAATGTTCAAAAATCTATGTAAGGAAATTGAAACCGAGTTCATCGGAGCTAAACTTGATTCCGAAAAAAAAGCAAGGGAATGGCAAAAAAAGATTAATAACATAGAATTATGGGATATGAGATATCTGAAAAATCATATTGCTGAATTTAGTTAATATTATTACAAAATTGGGCATAATAAAACCAATCTTGGTATGTTCTATGATAAATTGCCATAATCTATAAATTCCATAATAAATGAAAAATACATTGCATATTTAAAACGAGCAGATATCATTGATACCCCTAGTTCTAGAATCTCTTATCTAAGAAAATGGGTCAATGATCAATGTCTTGATCTCCAAAAGTAAAAGAAAATTAGGAAACAATTCCTAACTTGTTGGGATTCACCTCATCAATGGACAAAAGAACCTGAGAGAACATAAAAAAAAACATTTATAAGAAAAAGAGCTTTAATAAGCAAAGGGGAGAGAAATATAGGAGAAAATATTATAACAAGCCAAGTCCTAAAAAACGTAGATTTTTTAGGAAAGAAGCTTACTATCCCGTAGGAAAAAACAACTGCAAATGTTGGGTATGCAAAGAAGTAGGCCATTATGCTAATGAATGCAAAAATAGGAAGAATAACAAACTTGTTGAAACTTTGGGAAGTCTGCATTATGTTGAGCTTAGCGAAGCTGAGGTATTAGACCTAGCCCTAAGTAACAACAAAGGAATTGTTGAAATTATATTGGACAATGAATATGAAGAAAGTGATTATGAAGAAACGAGTCATATGATAGAAAGTAGCTCGGTTAACCTTGGTGATCTTCAAAAAGAAGAGTTTGTTGTAGACAATGATCATGAAGAAGTCAAAGGAGATTGAGTTCTTCCCATAATCCAAAAAGACATGATCTACAAAAAATTCATCTTTCAATTAAAAGGCAACTACGTATATGAAATGATGGAATAAGATCCTGAGATAAAGGATTATGAGTATGACATTGGGGAAGTTAATCTCATTAATTAGGAGAATATCCTTAAGCATAACAAAGATAGAAAGTATAGGTATATCCATGTCAGAAGTGTCCAAATTCAAATCACCTAATTACAATATTATGGTAAAGATATTGATCTTTACGCTTTACTATGTGATATTAGGCATACAAAATTTAATAATCAAATTATCACATGGATAAAAATCAATTTATGTAATGGGTCAGTAGGATTTAATTGTCGACCTGGATATCATGTAAGTCTAAAAGATGAAATTGCTAAAAACTTCTTATCCCTTAAGATAAAAACAATAGGGATGGACATGAAAAGAGGAGGATATCCTTTAAGGATATTTTGAAAAATTATCTATAAATTAGATAATACCATAGACCCAAAGACTAGGGTAAAAATGATAGAAGCGGAAAACTTTAAGAGTCCTACCCCTGTGCAAAAGATCCACAGGATCAAGTCCAATCCTTAGGAGATAAAAATAGATCGTTCATGGATATCTAGATTTGCTAACCCTACAAAGATCAATAAGAAAAATATAGTAAAAATCGATGAGGAGGATAAAATCACCATTAAACCCTAATTATTAAGAAGCATGAGTACAAGATCAGATTAGGAAGAAATATCTTCATCAGCTAAAGAAGAGCTTAAAGAAGATGATACAATTAGCATGACTAGTGAAATGATTAGAATGAGTTTTCAAGCTACAAGACTCAGTATAGATCGAATAACAAGTCTAGATAGAAAGGTCATTGGGTACAAAATAAGAACAGTTAGTGAACCAATTTATGAGGATGAGTTAGTCAAAAATATGACTATGAAAATGTGCTATAAAGCTACGAATATGAATCCTAACAGCATCTGTATTTTAATAAAGGTATGTTTTGAGGGATATAATAAATATGAACTGTGTGCTTACATAGATAGCGGCTATTCTATATGCTTTGGAAGAATATCATTATTTCCTTAGTTTATTTGGAAGAAAGCTAAAAATCCTTTACAAATGAGGATAGTTAGTAATAGTATTATGAGCCACAATGAAGCTATAGAAGGGTTAACCATATAATTAGGAGGAGTTCAATGCATTATACTAGTTCTATGGACTATTAATCAACCCTCTCATAACATAATTATTGAAAATAATTTTCAGAGATTATACTCTTCATGCACACAGACCATAAATTAGATAATATTCACAATTAATGGTCACCCAGTTTCTATTAAAAAAATTAAGCAAAGCCCATATTCATCAGAAAATTGAGTTTAAACGCAACCAACATGGTGAGAAGGTAACGCTAGCACAATGTGAAGTAGCATTAACAATTTCATTACTTGAGTTATCTATTAAAGAGCAGATTGTTGAACAATAAGAGAAATTATGTAAAGAACTGTACTCTGATAATCCTCTAAAATTTTGAGATAAAGATAAAACATTTGCTAAGATCACTTTATTAAATCCCAACACTTTTATCTGAGTTAAACAAATGGTGTATATACACCAGTACATTCAAGAGTCTAATGAATAAATCCAAGAACATCTGGATAAAGGATTAATCAGAAATAGCAAGAGTCCTCACACTAATCCCGCTTTCATGGTAAGAAATCATGCTGAAGAAAAAAGAGGAAAAGCTAGAATGGTAATCAATTATAAAACGCTTAACGATAATACTGTATTTAACGGTTACTATATTCCTAACAAAACAGTCCTTTTCAATAGAATTCGAGGGGCCTCTTGGTTCTCGAAAATGAATTGCAAAAGCGGTTATTGGCAGATAAAAATGGATGAGGAAAGTATTCCTTTAACTGCATTTAGTGCCCCACAAAGACATTATGAATGGATAGTAATGTCATTTGATCTTAAAAATGCACCTCAAATATTTCAGAGAAGGATGGGTAATATTTTCAAAGACCTTAGTCATTGTTGTTTAGTTTACATTGATAATATTCTTGTCTTTTCCAGAACTATAGAACACCACGAAGATAATATCTTAGCTATCACCCAGAGATGCATTGATCATGGTATCATCCTTAAAAAAACAAATACATTTATGCTGTACAAGAAATTGAGTTTTTAGGCTTAGAAATAAAAGCTGGATAAATCATCCTACAAAAGCATATTTTGGAAAAAATAGAAAATTTTTTCCAAAAAATTGAAGATAGAAAGCAACTAGAAAGGTTTCTTGGATATCTTACCTATGCTTTAGATTTCATTAAAGATTTAGCCAAGTTAAGAAAGCCATCGCAGCAGAAACTCAAGAAAGAAGTAAGTTGAACATGGACCACTAATGATACAAAGATAGTTCAAAACTTCAAAAAGATGTGTAAAAATCTTCCTGTCCTTAATTTACCTAACAAAGGAGATGATTTAGTTCTTGAAACTGATGCCAACAATGAGCACTGGAGCGCGGTACTCAAAATTAAAGAAGGAGAAAAACTCTACAAATATTGCAGTGAAAGTTTTAATAAGGCAGAATGCAACTATCCTACAATGGAAAAAGAAATCCTTGTAGTCATAAGGGGAATTGAAAAATTCTTAATCTTTTTAGCCCCAAAACCCTTTCTTATTCGAGCTAATTGCAAAGGAATACTTGATTTTGTGAAAAAGAATTTTTCAAATATGTAAGCGCAAGGGCAACTCTTGCATTGGCAATTATGCCTTAACCAGTTTCCTTTCTCTATTAAACATATACAGGGGTTGAAGAACTTTCTGACAGACAGTCTAACTTGAGAACTCGCCAATGGTGATCATCAAAATCGACCTCCTGCTAGAAAAGGAGGAAATCCTTAACGCAATGTCATTTCTACTAGAACGGGTTACGCCTTCTAGTAAAGTCCTTATCGATAACCTAGAATTCCATACAAAAAGTAGATCACGTTTTGGTCTACTATCTACTGCCTACCTAATAGCCCAAAAATTTTCCTTTCTGGAGTTACAAATTAGTTATCCTCAGTGTCCTTATAATATCTAAAAAAAAATAAGTTCTCATGTTCGAGAAAAATGATTCAATGAGTGGTATGCAACCTGCATCGACTTTTGTCATCATTATTGCTATGATATTTGGGAGTCTTTGAGTACAACGATCTACTTTCCTTACAGATCCAGAGTTGATGGTATTTGTTTCTCAGCAAATTTCTTATCTCTAAATGATCTTGTCTATAAAGCCTGAAAATATGGGATGGTACTTTACTTCATGGAAATTCCAGATCTAAAATTCCTATTTTTCTCAACCCTAACTAAATTCCAGCAATGCATGTTAAGAAGGATGCATTGAATTCTCACAACCCCTGATGGTCCAACGAAAGTTCCAGTTCGTAGATGCTTTACTTTAGAAGTTTATAGTGCCCTGATTAAATATGAAAATGGAAGAGCTAAACCAGCCCATTATCTTGTCTAAATTGTTGATTGCGATGATCTCAATGATCAACGACAAAATTAGATTCATGGAAATCCGATACATCTAGTTACTGATCCTACTTTATCAAGGGCCATTGGATTTTTTTTAACATTTATCATCAATGTTGGGCATTAATCGAACAAGGAAAAATATTAATACATTGTGGAAACACTACTTTCGCCTATGATAATGAGTTTAAAGACTACATGAAGGTGGACAGAGTAGTGTCAGAAGATAGCTTTGATTATCTCTTTGATGTTAGAGCTAGAAAATTCTTATCAGAAAAAGGGAAAAAATATCTCCTTGAATTATTTGAAGACTAGAATCCAAAGCATCTTAGGCAACTTGATGAAGATTTTGATGATTATCCAGATAATGATGGTCTAGAAGATATAATTGGAGATGAAGGAATACAGAATCTCAATAATCATGACTAGTCTTGTCATCAATAAAAGCTCTGAAAAGTGACTGCCCCATTATTGTACTATTTCGATAAGTGTCTGTACTGTAACATAAAGTGTGTACTGTAGAGTCAGTATGTACTGTTGCTATGTGAGAAATCTTTATGTACTGTAGCCATTAGAGCATCCTATGTAACCCCCATCCCCTCTATAAATAGAGAGGTCGAGTGCAGAGAAGGGACACGGTCATTTGAGCATTATTGAGCAAGAGAGAAGTTGGGATTCTCCATTTCTCTATGAGCAAGCATCTCTAATGATCTTAGCTTAAGTCCCTCTTCAAAGCTTTCCATTGTAATATTTCCACTTTCAAGCTTTCAATAAAAGAAGTTTTCCCAGTAGGGAACGTTATCCAATTGAATCTTATGTCTTAAATATTATGATTTGTTGATTAAAGTCTCGCTATCCTTTAAAAGTAAATAAAACTTGACTAAAGACTATGGTCCGAGGTAGGAAACGAAACAGATCTATGCTGTACCTAATCTAAGGAAAGTGGGGTTGAGATCAGTAATTTCTGTAACTCAGAAGGTAGAGGAACGCCGGAGTCCAGCGCCGACTACGTTCAGATAACGGTCAAAACTCTCTAATTAAGGTTTAATTATTTTGCTAAGCACAGTGGGCCGTTAATAACAAAAAATATAATATTTGAGATATAAATAGTAGACTGTGATAACTAGTACCCGTAAAGTTATTATAAGAAGTCTAAACAAAATTTTAAGTTTAGTTTTATTAAAAAGTACCAAAAAGTTGAGTATTTACGTGTTAAATCTCATTTTGGGCAAAAATTGTAAATTTAGAAAGTTTAGGGACTAAGTTGCAAAGAAAAACTTCGACCAGTAACTATTTCATATAATATTGTCCCCTATTAATAGTTTAACCAAAATAGTAAGTACTTGGAAATATATTCTAAAGACTTTGACCCCTAAAAATTATTTCTAGAGAATTAGGGTACCCCAGAGTCATAAATTGATAAAACCAATCCAAACAATAGATTGACTCACAATTATGATCCATTTCATTGATATTGGAAAATATGGGACATCCTAAGGTTTTTCTACCATACATTTTAATGAAATGTCTCCTATTATTTCTTAGGGGATTTTTTTCAAATATTGTTAAACACCTATTCATATTAATTGGGACCACTAATCAGTAGATGATATATATCTTTTCACAAGACACTATTAAATGCCATATCTCAACTTGAATTAACAAGTTTTATGATTTAAACTCACCAAATTCTCAATGAATTCATTTAATTATGAATTGCTAGCCTGAAATATTCGTCATCTACGAACGATGAAAATATTAAATGATATCCTAATCAAACCGACCCTATTCATAATGATATATAATAATTGTATTTTAGAAATGTGTTAAACTATGGATAAAATGATGATTTTAAACCATTTATAAGTTTTAGCATGCTTCCACATTCCTTTTTTGGCAATTTAAAAATATAATAATATAATTTTTCAGTCAAGACAGAAGTGTCTTGTAGTAAGACATTTATTATTTTGCTTAGTATAAAATATAGTCCCTTTCCACCATTAGTTTAAACCTAAGCAGGTAATGACCGCCTCCATAGAAAATACCTACTGTGCTAAAGGACAATCGATCACCAGTCCTCCTTTATTTAGAAGTATTCACTTCCTCATATTTCGCAACTGGGATAGTAGAATCATCCAAGGGTCTTGAACTATAGAAGATTGTGAGTAATGTGTTGCTACAAATAATGAAAAACAACCGAGGACCAATTCATTAGATCTAACTACCAAGCTTTCAAAATATTCTAAGGCTAAAAATATCATTAATTGATATTTAGATTTAAATGGGGTTTAGTGCTTCTTCCTGCAAACCGGTGAAAGAGATATGGAATTAATTGTTTGCATTATATCAAAGAACCAAGTGAATAGAATTTCCAATAATGTCGTTTGGTAGATCCACTAGCACGAAAGCGTCTATACACAAAGTCATTGACTACGATTTAAATGGCATCCTTGCAATTATAGCTAGTTGGTCTCTTGGTAAGGCTAGGATTAGCCACATAGTAGTCCTCGACGATAACAAGGGAGAGAGCAGCAAGAAGGGAGAAGGTCAAGAAAATTGCAACATGCATCTTTGAAGAGAGATTATAAGTTTCATAGTACTAATTCTAATAGCATTTGATCTTAAGGTGGGACTTGATTTGAACTTGTAGTCTTAGTATTCAGTAGATATTTTTTTTGTTAATTAAAGATGTTGAGGAGATTCAAGAAATGAGCCCACTTCAACCAAGGCCTACGACAACAAGTCCAAGTGAAGTTTCATCATAAAACCAATAGACAATAAGGAGAGTAGCCCACTTGACTTATATTATATACAATAGTACTTTTCTTCAAACTTCTAGTGTGAACTCTTCACTGATGTGTGATATTCTCAACAATTTTTCCCTCACACATTAGTCTCTTTTGCACTACATCAATGCACAAGCTCCCCCTTGATTAGGTCTTCACCAAGGCACCGCCATCAAGAGCATATCCGAACACTACATTGGTAGGGCTGAGCAAAAAAATCAGCTACCCGGTTCTAGACCTAAACCCGATTCGGAACCCCTGGGTCCATACTCGAACTCATTGGACTGGATCCGGGACTGATTCCGAAATCTTGGAACCGTTTGCAACTAGGTCCTGAAAATTTGGAACCAGAAGAAGACCCGTTACCCGGTTACCATATCCAATCATTTTTTTTTTTCAAACATCTGAGTTACCCGATTACCCATTGGTATCAGGTATTGTTCTTCCGATACTGCCATAATTTCCGGCTATACATTGATATTACTAAATCTTTTTGTTAATGTATAATACTATGGGAAAATAACTTTTTTTATGCTTGGATGAAATGAAATGCCGTTTATTAGCTAACCGATTGGACTTTAATGCATGGTAAATATCTAGCTGCCACTCTATTAAGTTTGATAATAAACAATCAATTAGCTAGCTTATTGGGTGTATTGGTTATCTCACAAAGTCACAACTATAAGCCAAAAATTTAAATGAAATAAAATAAAACAAAATAGAAAAAAATTAGGAATCGGGTACCCGTTTCTATAGCCGATCCCAACCGGCTCCGGGACCGGTTCCAAAATCCTGGTCTCGATTCCAACCGGGACCGGGATGAGGTTCTGCGAAAATAGACTGGATACCCAATCCTGCTTTGCCCTACACCTTGATAACGCTGCAAATTATTCGACCCCTCATTGCACAAACCTTCTATCACTCACTCACAAATTCTCATAAATTGTTGTGATGTTTTTGTCCCCTTTTTTCATGGAGTAAACAAGGCCTAATGACCTGAATGTATAGTGATGTGACTTTCTAAATTTGTGAGAAATCAATGCTAGGCTCCATTGCCTTAAGTAAATCTTATCACTCAAGGAAATTGACAAAGTCAGCACCTTCCTTTTTATTCCAAATCTAATGTGACTTGTGTCAATTAGAATCCAGAGGCTCTTTTTTTGTTTTTTCTTTTTTTCAATGTATTAGGCTGAACTCAAATTACCACAAGAAAACAGGAGGGTGACGATATATCATTCAAGTTAATGTACTAACCGCAATCATCCATAGCTGAAGCCAAAGCACCATCCAAATGGTCGACTAACCACAATCTACCTCCCACCTTCCAAGGGGCTAGATGATGAGCAAGCTGTTTCCCATCTTGCCTAATGTGAGAATAAGAAATGAAGTCAAAAGCTAGAGACAAACCCAAAATGTTGTCAACAGCTATTCTGAAAAACGCCATGCATAAGTGCACTAGAAAAACATTATCGCTTTAATGGTAACAAACCTGCAGCCTACTTTCGAAGACCTATGAAGTGCAAAGTAGAATGCCAAGAATGTTGCCTATCATTTCCAAGCCAGGCACAATTTGCAAAAGGTATCATTAGATGCGAGAAGTAACATAAGAAAAACTTTTACAAACTAAGAAAGTGCACATCGATAAAAATCAATCGGATATGTTAACCAAGATATTACATAAGAGCAAGCTTGTTGCATGTCACTTGAAAGTAGTTTGGTTGAACCCTCATGTAGGAGTTGGGAGGGTTTATTGGTTATTTATATGCTACATGGAGGAAGATGTGAAGATAAAATAGGAGAAGAAGCGAGGAAAGCTTACGGCAATTGCTAGGCCGTGTGTGTATTTCTTGTCTTCGTGTTGCTACCCTCAACGTGGGTATTTATGCAAAGCAATAGGGAAGAGTTCTTAACTTGGTGGACAAGCAACACTAGTTCATGGAAATAAATAAATTGCAAGATCTAATTGTAATCTAACAAGGACACTTGTTTCCTAATACATATAGATCTCCTAATACCCCCCTCAAGTTGGAGCGTGTAAATTTACTAGGCCCAACTTGCATTTGAGATATTAAAACTGCTTCTTACCAAGGGCTTTTGTGAATATATCAGTCAGTTGCTGTGAGGAGATGACATGGATGAGGGTGAGTAGACCAGCAACAAGCTTTTGGCGAACAAAATGATAATTAAGTTCGATATACTTGGTGCATTCATGGAAGACCGGATTGCGGGCGATGTGTAGTGCTGCTTGACTATCACAGAAGAGTTTCATAGGTTGCTGATGAAAAATGCCCAAAGAAGCTAAGAAACTCTAAAGCCATACGAGCTCACTGGTTACGTCAGCCATAGATAGGTATTCGGCTTCGGCGGAAGATCTGGAGACAGTGGCTTGCTTTTTAGTCTTCTAAGAGATCAGAGAGCTGCCAAGCTTTCGAGAAAGAGGGCTAGAGCACCAATCGGAGTTGCAGAAACCATAAATGTTCTTCCTGAGGAGATGCCATGAATTGAGAGAGGACATAGATGGCATAGGCTAAGTCGGGTCGTGTGGTAGTAAGGTAGATAAGTCTCCCAACAAGTCTACGATATCTGGCAGCATCATGCAATGCTTTTCCTGTAGCTAAAGCAAACTTATGGTTTTCTTCAATAGGAAACTCTGCAGGTTTAGCCCCTAATAGACCACACTCGTCAATTATGTCTAAAGCATACTTGTGTTGACAAAAAAATAACCCATTCGGCCCCCGGGCCACTTCAATACCAAGAAAATACTTAAGAGGCCCAAGGTCCTTGATGCTAAAACGGCCCTTGATGCTAAAACAAGCATGAAGGTAGGCTTTGAAGGATTGAGAGGCATGAGTGTCATTACTGGCAAGCATAATATCATCCATATAGACTAAAATAGCCATAAAGACATCCTCTTTTCGATATGTAAATAAGGAATAGTCCGCATACGAACGGATAAAACCATATGCACACAATTTGGAAGAGAGTTTGGCAAACCACTGACATGGGGCTTCATGTAGTCCATACAAGGACTTGTGCAGACGACATACTTTAGTGGGGTCATTAGTAGAGAAACCAGGGGGCATCTTCATAAAAACTTCTTCATGTAAATCTCCATGCAAAAATGCATTATTAACGTCCATCTGATGCAGTTCCCATCCCTTTCCGACTACAATAGATAGAAAACACCGTATGCTTGTCATCTTCACTACAGCGGTAAAAGTTTCGTTAAAATCGAAACCCTTAATCTGATGATCACCTCGAATCACCAACCGAGCTTTATAGCGCTAAATGCTTCCATTCGAGTTGTATTTGATGCAATAAACCCATTTGCAACTAATGAGTTTCTTACCAGGCAGCAAGTCTTCAACTGTCCAAGTGTGGTTGGCTTCCAAGGCTCAGACTTCTTCGGTCATGGCTTGCCGCCAGTGAGGATGTTGAACGACTTCTTTAAATGATATGGGCTTAACCACTATTGTCAAGGCAGCTACAAAATTTTTGTGAGAGGTAGAAAACTTATCAAAGGTGACATAGTTTGTGAGAGGATATCGCGTACCTGAGGAAACCGGTGGAGACGAATGAGCGAATAAGGAGTCGTTGGTTGGGTCATTGGGGCTTGTACTGTGGCATAAATAATCATTCAGACAGGCTGAACGTCTACTGGACCTCTCACTTCGACGGACAGCGGTCTAAGAAGTGGGTTGCGGCTGAGCTGTGTCCGCGAACAAAAGCCCAGAACGGGAGGCTGGGGCAGCAGGCGCTGGACTTTGTCCAGCTGCGTCAGAAGAGGAGACGCCATCCATTGGGCCAGGCCCATCAGCGTCAGACACGATACTGGACCCCCCTATCCGGCTGCTGTGCTGGGCTGGACGTAAGTGTGGGCAATAGGTTTTGCTGGCCCGCAGCACCATCTAAAGAAGCTGGGTCATCCCAAAATTCAAGTTAAGTGGTTCCATGACCTACAGCACCAGGAGCTGCAATGGAAGAAGATGCTTGCTCAAAAGGAAAAATGTTCTCGTGGAAAACAACATCATGCTTGATGAAGAACTCCTAGATATCGAGATCATAAACCCTCCGGCCTTTTTGGCCAAAAAGATAACTGACAAAGATGTATCAGCGACTCCTAATAGCAAACTTATCCTTAGTCTTTAAATAGTTGCGTGCAAAACATAGTGACCTAAACACCTTTAAGTGATCGTAAGAACGAGGCTTATCATAGAGGACCTCGTAGGGGTTTTTGCCCTTCAACAGGCGATTGGGGGTCCTATTGATTAGATTAGTGACTGCAAGTACACAATCCCACCAAAAATTGATCGGTAGATGAGCTTGAAATAGGAGAGCGCGAGCAACATTTAAGACATGTCTATGTTTATGCTCGACTCTTCCATTTTGTTGAGGGGTAGCAATATAAGAACTTTAACGCTCAATGCCATGCTCTCGATAGAAGGTTTGCATGGGGCCTGAGGTGAACTCAGATCCATTATCACTTCGCATGATTTTAACATTCTTTTTAAATTGAGTTTTCACCTAAGCAATGAAGCCCTTTAAAAGGGTGCTCCTTTCACCTTTGTCATGCATGAGATAGACCCAAATTGCTCGACTGGCATCATCAACTATTGTTAAGAAATAGCGAGCACTGCAAAAAGACGACTATTTGTAAGGGCCCCTTATGTCACAATGGATTAAATCAAATGCAGACTTGGCTATATTATGACTAATAGGAAACTGGCTTGGAGTTTGCTTTGCACGATAACAAATCTCACAAACTTTATTTTTATCAAAACAACTCCTAATGTTCTGAGAAGAAGCGATAAAATTTCATGTGAGGGATGCCCCAACCGCTTGTGCCCTAAATTTGACGAACTAATGGCGTTAACTTTGTGCGCCTCTAATGACCCATCCTTCAAGTAGTAAACTCCACCTTGTTGCTCACCCGCACCAATCGGAGTCCTCAAAGTACGGTCCTGTAATATACAAAAATCATCAAAAAATGTCACCATGCAATTTAATTCTTTACATAATTGGGCGATGGAAACAAGATTACACTTCAACGATAGAACAAATAAAACATTTTTCAATCGTATCTTTTCTGCAATTAAGACGGATCCTTGTTTACTGGCCACAGTGGAGGTGCCGTTAGGGAGCCCGATCGAGATGGGTTGAATATCGTGCGTCTTTTGCAACAAAGTTAAATCAACTGTCATATGACAGGAGGCTCCACTATCGAACATCCAAGAATGTTTACCTGGCAACTTTTGATAACCGGCCTTGGGCGTATCAAGGAGGTTGAGAAGCCTCTGTACCTGCTCCGTCGTTAACCTTAGGATAGCAGGGGCATTAGATTCGGACTGCTGGGCTTCATGGGCTGATCTGTGTGTTGCCTGGACTGGGATTTCAGACTGGCCTGAGGAGCATGGAGCACCTCTCACTCAGCTCTCCTACCGCAGTAAGTTGTTCCTCGTCCGCCTCGATTGGTGCATCATCCACGTCCGCGACCACGGTTGCCCCAATTCGGCGGGTATCCAATAATCTCATAGCAATTTGATTCTTCATGCCCATAGTGCCCACAATGTTTACATGTGGGTTTGTCGCTTGACATAGTGTGGTCCTTTACCGCAAAAGCCACCATATTATCGAATCGGTGGTCTCTTCCTAGCATCACCTTCTTGTGATGTTCTTCTTGTTGAATCATATTGAAAATTATGTCTAGAGTGGGTAAGGGGTTTAAGGCCAAGATTTGACTCCTAATGGTAGAAAAATTTTCATCGTTATAACCCATCAGGAATTGATGGGCTTTTTCTTCTTCAACCATCTTTACAATCTTACTTCCAATATTACACTCACATTTACCACATTCATAATATGGTATTTTGATGTGATTTCCAAGTTCAGACCACATTCCCATTAATTTGGTAAAGAATTCAACAACTTCAAGCCCACCTTGTTTGCATGAAGCAAGGTCGGTTTTTAGTTAATGAATTTTAGGAGCATTGTCAACAGCGTATCTTTTTCGCAAATTTTCCCACATGGCATATGCTGTATCAGCATACGCCACACTATTATGTAATTTAGGATCAATTACGTTTATGATCCATGAATATATCATGGAGTTAACCATCTCTCATGCGTTTAACTCACTTAGGTCTTCTCCTGTTTTTGGTGTTGGCTTTGGTAGAGTTCCTTCAATGAACCCTAATTTTCTTTTTGATTTCAAAGCAGTTCTTACCGCCTTTTGCCATAGGTCATAATTTTTCCCATTGAATATCAACGAGGTGATAATCAAACCAGGACCTTCAGAGGGATGTAGATAGCAGGGTGATTGATTTTCAATCACAAATGTCTTGCCTCTACGCATGGCTCTGATACCATGAAGATAAAATAGGAGAAGAGGCGAGGAAAGCTTACGACAATTGCTAGGCCGTGTATATATTTCTTGTCTTCGTGTTGCTACCCTCAACGTGGGTATTTATTCAAAGCAACAGGGAAGAATTCCTAGCTTGGTGGACAAGCAACACTAACTCATGGAAATAATTAATTATAAGATCTAATTGTAATATAACAAGGACACTTGTTTCCTAATACATATGGATCTCCTAATAAGATGACCAAACTAAATATTTGGTCCTAAGTTAATTTACCAACATCATTATGTGGCTGGACTATGTTTTCTAATGGGTTGACTTGAAGAAGGCCCACTTTGTCTGGCTGAATGGATTTGTAATCTATAGAATATTCTGCCATGACTCTGTGAGGAAACTAGAGACACAGAAAATTGGGACAGAAAATGGAGGCAGAGTTTAGAGAGAGAAATTGCAGCAACACTGTTTTTAGCTTTAGGACAACCAAATGACCTCTGGTCATTGTCAAAATTTTAGCATATTATTCCTGACCCTATTCTCTTGAAATTCAATGGTCATATTGTTTTTGACCTCGCAAAGTAGGTAACTTATTCATCTTTATATTACAAATTTGTATTTTTCCCCATTTGAGTGAGGATATTTGCAGACATATCCCAATGTTAACCCTTGATTATTGTATTGCCTCTAGTTTAAACTAGAGATGAACTTTGATTGTATCCACTAAATTCTTCTTGCTTAATAGAAGGTTTTGACATTATTTCTAACATTTCCATGGCCCTCATTAGGATTTTTTCACATAAACCTTAAGTAGTGTTTGGTTGGGGGGAAAATAATTTTCCCAGAAAATAATTTTTCAATTTTTCACTATTTGGCACAATAAAGGATGGAAACCTATTTACCAAGGAAAATGATTTTCCCCCAATGGAGGAAAATGATTTCCTTTTTGAGAAGATAGGAAATTTATTTTCTTCCTTCAACTCTTTGACAATGTGGTCAGCTAAAATTTAGGTACAAAATTCAATTTCAACGGTTTGATGAGAACTTGACTATCTAATGGAAAATATTAAAATAAACTCAAATCTAAATTTTGAGCTCAAGTTTCTTTCAGTTTGCTAACATATATCTCCGCTACGACAATTTAATCTACATTTTTGCTACTAAAACAATTCAGTTACCTTGCCACTAAAACCATTACAACGGTTTGAATCGAAAACTTGATCATCAAATAAGAAATTAAAGTAGATTCAAATTTAGATTTTGAGCTTAATATTCTTTCATTTGGTTAACATTTTTTTCCACAACGATAATTCAATCGTTATTTTTTGCCACTTAAACAGTGCAATAAATATTGTTCACCACTCAAGCAATTCCAACAGTTTGGATCAAAACTTCATCATCGGATAGGAAATATTAAAATATGCTCAAGTCTAGATTTTGAGCACGACATTCCTTTATTTGCTCAGCATTCTTCTCTGCTACAACAATTCAATTGATATTTTTTGTCATTTAAATAATTGAGTTGATGTTTTAGGCCACTAAAACAATTTCAACTGTTTAGATTGAAACTTGACTATCCAAGAGGAAGGATTAAAAAACTTAAATATGAATTTGAAACTCAAATTTTCTTGATTTGCTGAACATTTATCTCTGATAAGACCATTCAATCGATATTTTTTGTTGTTTAAATAATTTAGTCGACTTTTTCCTTTTTTTCCTATGGAAATTTATTTATCTTGTACTAAACAATAGAAAATGTGATATGAAAATCATGTTCCACATAAAATGATTTTTCGAGAAAATCATTTTCATTCCAACCAAGCAGTACCTTAGTGTTTTCTTGTTTACTTGTATGGTTGATCAATTGTTTGCTCCCTATTTTTGCATTTATTCACTGCCCATTCTTTAGCACAAGTGGGGAAACAATTCAATTAGCTTCCGTCTGTATTAGCATATTTTGTGTCCTTCCCCAACATGAACCTCTAAATTACAACTCAAATCTTAAACATTCTGTAACAAATTACAAGAAATTGAAGGCCTAAACTAGATATCAGATTAAATGTATAAAGATAAAAATAAGAATTAGCACAAAATTCAAACCCTAAGCCCTAAAATTCAACCTAAAAACTCAGCAAAATATATGCTAGTTGATTCCAAGTTGCTGTTGGTCTTTCCCTTTTGTAGCCATCAAAGTAAGCTCATCTCTTCTTGCCGCTGGCCGTCCGATTAAGAGGGTTGATGAATTGGCACTAGGCTTGATGGAATGGCTCCTCTTCTCTGCTAGAAGGTGAATGATGGGTAGTGATTCGTGGAGATGATGGCTGACGATGACAAATGTAATACCCCCAAATTAAACATGTTTCACTGTTTGCATTCTCCTTAATAAATCTCTAAATTAGGACTAATAAATTTGATAATAGAGGTGATAAACCCAATGATCGGGGTGTTACCGCCATGCCAAAAAGGATAAGGCTTAAAGCAAATACCCTAGAGAGGATATAGTTGAGCATAAACCAAACTCACATACATTTAACATCATAACTAACATGAGGTTTATACATCACAAGTAAGCAATTACCATAAAGATTATATCTTCGTCAACTGAAGATCTCAAGCTTCAAACTATATAAGTACAACATTACTGTTAATCCATCCAGATCCCTTGCTCAACTTATTTGTGCAACTGGTTTGCTATCATGAAGGCATTTCACTGGTCATTTACCTAAAACAGAACATGAAAAACATTTCAAATTGTGAGTCGAAACTCAGTACATGCATTCTCATATGGTAAAATGATCATTGCGTAAACTAGTTGGGCCCGCTTTGCAATTCATTTTAAGTTAAAACAGTGACTGAGATAAATGTAAAACGGCATTGCTAATTATTATCTGGTAGGGAGCCCCCTTATAACTGTTACGATCTATGAATAGGTATATACCTGTCAAGCCAATCAGGTGATCTGGCCTGAAATCGCACGGATAAGTGGAGGGCTAATGCCCTGTAGATAATAACTGATGGGGTCACAAATTAAATGATAAATCATTGTATAAATTAATTCATCGATGTATTCACCAAAACGGGATAACTTTGATAAATACACTCTAATTTCTAAAGATACAGATAATAAACGTACTTGGAGTTTTTAAAAATGCAATCTCACTTGATAATACTTATGCATAATGGGAAACGATAGATTAGGCATGAATCTACTTAAGAAATGTAATTAAAGGTATATGTAATTAGTAAACAACGTTGATTTTCATGATTGTAACTGTAATAGAAATTCATTAAAAGGCATCCATAACTCAAATAATTTCATACAAGATAAGTTACACCAAAATGATTGGAAAGCTCAATGAATTAGGGTAATTTAACTCAAAATGAATAATTAGAAGTAAAATTGATCAAGATAGAATAATTGGGATCATAAAAAAAAGACTTTGATGGTTATAATTGAACGTGGATTTCTGTTTTGACATAGTGAGATGGATAATCAAGGTTTAAGAGAAATTGGAGCGGTGGTAGGTTCAGAATAACTTTAAACACATCAGTTTGGACCAACAAATACTGATCTTGAGTTATCAATCTCCCCACTTCTCCAATTTCATTGCACATGCCATACAACTTAGTTTTTCAAACCAAATAAGCTTGTAAGTACAGTCAAAGTTGTTACCGATTGAAGATCCACCATAGAAAATTCATAACTTTCACCTTTGTCCTCAAATGGAGACCTAAAAGCTCAATATGGAAAGCTTAAAAGTCTCACAACACTTTTATTCAAAGTGTAAAACATAATTCCCATAATAGGGTTCCCAAAATTGGACTAGAGCACAACTGTGCACAGTTTCAGTTTATCCTATGCAGTCTTAGCAAAACGGTCATAACGTTTTCGACACACCTCAGATTAATGTGATTCAAAAGGAATTTGAAAGCTAGCTTATTGACCTATCTAACCACCAAAAATCATAATTTTTTGGTGGGCCGATCACTACCAATTTATTGGCAAAGCGACCCCTGTTTTGGATTTGTTCACAGCCCCACTGTTCTTGTTTCCCCCCTTCTTTTCACATAATTCCCCACCCAAAATCACTCCTTGGAATCATTTAACAAAGCCTTATTCCTTCTCAGCACCTTACAAAGCCATATTACTCAAATTTACTCCATAATCATCTATATTAAATTTTCAATTCTTCTTTTTTCAAAAACAGTCAAAACACATCCTTAAGCTTACTTATTTGCATAAATGAGCAAAATGACCTTTTATAATCAATTGAGAAAATTTTCATAATCTACCCCTTTATACAAAATCATCTCAAGTGATTTCTCAAGTTAAACAACACATCCAAGATTCATTTGTTTTTATCCAATTATACACAAATTGTATATTTGAAGCTAAAGATTAGTAAACCCATGCATGATCACTACAAACTCTAGCTTATAACAAGCTTGTTCTTGCACTTAAACTCATTTAAAATCAACATAAATGGATTTAATAAGATCATCACAACTTTAAATTCAATTTTTTTTCATTCCAAGATCGCAACAATTTAATAAACAACTCAAGCTCACACCTTCTTGATTCAAGCCATCTTGATCAAGTTCAATATCAACTCCACAATATCCAACATCTCCAACAACAATAAAATTTGTATGATAGCATTTATTTTGATTTTAAGAACATAAATCATAACTAAAACAATCACCAAAACTCAAAAATACATCAAGATAGAGTTTGGGTTTCGCTCACCTTGAGCTTGGATGCTAGAGGATGGAGACGGTGTTTGATGTTGGAGGAGTCAGGAGGGGTGGTAGCTGGTGGCTGGGATGGTGGTGGGCTACTGGCCGGCGGCCAGCAAAGCTGGCAACAATAGTAGTAGCCGTAGCAGCAAGGGCTGCCGTTAGGGGGAAGAAGAGAAGGAGAAGAAAAGAGCTTGATTGATATATATTTTTTGTCTTTGAACTTATCTCTCTCCCTTTGCTGATATTTAAGCTTGAAAAAGTAACTTTTTGTTAATTAAAATTTAATGCAAATGATGGTGATTAACTTAATTTAATTGCACCAAAATACACACACACACACACATACATATATATATACACACACACATACACATACACATATACATATATATATTTATATGTATATGTATATATACATATACATATACATACAGGTATATATATATATATATATATATATATATATATATATATATAGATATATAATATATATATGATATATATATATATATATATCTATATATATATATATATATATATATATATATATATATATAGATGCGCGGACACCACACACACACACACAACACACATATATATATAGTATATATATATATATATATATATATATTATATATAGATATATATATATATATACAGATATACATACATATATATATATTATATATATATATATATGTATATATATATATATATGATATGATATATATATATATATATATTATGTGTGTGTGTGCGCATGCATATGTATATACTATATATATATATATATATATATATATATATATATACTATATTATATATATATATATATATATATATATGAAAGTAATCATATAATCAAACTTGTTTTCTTAAGATCAAGGTTAGTTAAAACGAAATTAAAAAAGCCAAAAAATTGAAAAGTTAGAGGTTTAGTTCAAGAATACAAAGGAATTATAAGAAATTAAGGTCAAATGATTAAAAAATTGAAATTGGACCAAAAAGAAGGAAAATTAGAAAACGAATAGAGGCTATTAAAAAATTTAGTGCAATTGAATTTAAAAAATAGAAAATAACATAAAGAATGAGAAAATCAAAATAAAAAAGGGATACATTCGCTGCTTGCTTACACACATATTCAAACCCATGATAGTCATGAAAGCAAATTTGCAGCCTCACCACCCAAGCATTTTACTGTCACTGGCACTTCTTGTGGTTAAAAATAAATTGATCAAACACTGGGTGGACGGATCGCATTGTTCATGCGATTGTGCAATATAATTTGCGCCCTCCCCCACAAACCAGTACTATCAACAGAAAAAAGGATTAAAATAGGGGTGGAACAGGGGGGGCCGGTAGGGGCCATGGCCCCCCTATGCCGAAAAGAAGTCCAAATACCGCATTATGGAACAGGACTCCGAGGTATCGCATGCGGCTCAGTTGGCTGATGGAATGTGACTGATGTTGCCTTCCATATATTGCAAGTGTTCGAGTCTTGGAAGTGATGTGTTAAAGCGTGCGGCTCTGTGGGCTGATGGAACGTGACTGTTGTTGTCTTCCATATGTTGCCAGTGTTCGAGTCTTGGAAGTGATGTGTTAAATTTCTCTTCAAAGTTTTTTTCACTACAGGTACAGACGTACAGTAGGCTTTATAGTTCATTGTCCAAGAGGCTCTTTTCATAGGCCACGACATTCATAGCCTGCTTTTATTGTGATCTTCATTTTTTATGCCATTTTTTTGTTTGCTCTAAATTTTATGATTGTTTCTTATGCTTCCTTTATGTAGGATCTTTGCTCCTATACTTGTTAAATTTAACATTTTTTTAATTTCATGTAGTGTCACTAACAAGAAAAATAAAATTTTGACAATTTTAAAGATAGTTCCAAAACGTTGTGTTCAAATTTTAGAGTTCAAACCCATCTTCATTCTCATTTATATCCTTTTGCGCATCTAAAGAAAAGGAATAATGGCTTAAAATTTGTCTGATATTATTGCCATTTCGTCTTAAAATGTTACAACTTCAATGAATTTGCATTGTTTGAGTGCTAAGTGAGATTAGTGTAGATTATACTTAAGTATTGAATATGTCAAATTAAAGATAATGAACTAAAAATTTAGAAATTTAAAAATAACTTAATTAAGCTGGTGACAAAGTCATTATTCACCCCTTAAAAAGAATTTCTAGTTTTGGCCCTAGATTAAAACCATTTGGGTGTGGCGCTTTGCCTGGATGCATTTGCTTCAAAGCCTCAAAGACCTTAGCTTTTGTGTATTCCGCACATAAATATAAAGTTTGATTCATATTTCATACACTCATCCACTTTGATGTTGACACACTCTAGTACCACATAAATACCCACCAGGTCCCTCATGCCAAACAGTTTGCCAAAGAAATCCTGAACAATATGAACAACCGTCATATCATCTGTCAAGGAAGCAATATGTTTAGAAGACCACGTTATCAAGCCTTGCTGGCCGGGCCTAGTATTTAGGCCCGACAGCCACATAAGTCGTTTAGTGCGGCAACTCTAATTATTGCCCCCCCAACCTATTCAAGGAGGTTTTAGGGGATTAATCAGGGTCGCCAATATTGAAACAGAAAACACTCTCACAGTTTTTCCTCTTCCCTTCTCACGGTTACCTAACCATCACGAGGGTTTTGGGTCTAGTTAGTGAACCCTGAAGGTGACTCTAGCAGTTGCCTCACATTCAGATCGACGTGGGCTATTCCAGATAGATAATTTTGCATTCCAAGTCAGTCATATATGTCTAATAGTGGTATCAGAGCCTAGACTGATCGGTTTAGTCCCTTTTAATACGTTTAAAAATCTGAATGATAAGCATGCTTGATTTTTTGAACATGACCATATGATTACTTGTTTAATTTCTTTAACTATGCAACCAAAAGCATGCTTCTGTGTCTTTAATGTCTTGTATTGGCTAAAGATTAGTTTTTTAGTCATGCTCACTGATTATGTGTCAATCCTTCATGCCCAGATTGCTTAACATATTTATATCCTACAAGATGATTCTTTATGCGATTATGAGCTAATCGAAGTCATACCCAGACTAATCAAGTTCATGCCTAAATCTGTTGATAAACCTATTTTTTACACACTTTTAGGCATGATTTTTACCTATTAACTCGGCAGTTTCTGGTATAATTTTGTGAGTTTAGAGGTCGATTATTCATTGTTTATCTCAAATCTGCCTAAAAGTCGTGTTTTTGTGTTTACAGGAGCCTGACTTGAATAAATGAGGAAAACAAGCTAATGCCGCGCCAAATTGAAGCAAAAAGGATCAATATTGAGTTAAAATAAGAGGCACGGTCACTCCAGGCGAGGTGGCACGAGCGTGCCACCCAAAGAAGGGAAGAAGCTAAAGACAGAGAAGTGGCACGGGGCCCCCGTGCCGAGTGGCACGACCGTGCCACTTTAGTTGCCGCTGTTTTATCGCTGTTTTGGCATTGTAATTGGGTGAGTTTTTGGATTCTACCTTTTTTCCTCTCTCTCAAAAAGGGGCGATTTGAGGGTTCCTAGGTCTAGTTTTATTGCAATTTTAATTCGAAGCTTTGGATTGAATTTGGTTACGCTTTTGGTAGATTACTGCTGCAGATTATATACAGAGTATATTCTTCTTCTTTTTCTTCTACGTCTTAATTCAAGTATTCGTATTCTTGGTATGTGTATGTTCTTGATTGAGATGTTGTTTAGAATCATGTTTAGCGGCTAAATTCCTTAATCTTGGATTGGGTGTAGCCCCTGTGATGTAAATTGGATTGTTAATTCTAGGTTTTTGTGAATTACGCCAGAGTATAATTGAATTCTCACTTAGCATGCCAGGTGTTCGATGAATTGCCTGAGAGGGTTTTATTCATGTTCTTAATTAGGGTTTAGGAGACTAACGAAAGTTAGGTCCTTTACTTAGAGTAGCTTTGTGAGCAATTGAATTACTTGACACGAAAGTAGTTGGGGGTGCAATTGGGAATTGAAATTACATGATCTTGTGGTTTTGTTATTCTAGTTTCACGAAAGTAGACAACTAGGTTAGCTTGATCAGTCTAATGACCTTCGAAAGTAGGCGTAGATGCTTTAAACCGGTAATAATTCCATTTCAATTATCTTGCAGGCAGATTCACACGACCTAGTTTATTTTCCAATGAACGTCACAGTGCGGTGAACCCCAATCCAGGATTCCCTTCTCATAATTGACTTAGACCAAATAGAGTTAGAATCAGCTAAACCAACTTCACTCGACATTCGCCTAGATTAAGTGTTAGAAATCGATTCGGTGGTTGAAACTAAGTTCTCTGTGGACACGACCCGTACTTGCCTTTGCTAGCTACAACTGGCACCGTGCACTTGCGGTACATTTTTAACACAACATCTGTCCATGCTCAGATTAATTTACGAGAAACATGATTAGTTGATTAATCATTGCCATTATGCAATTAAGCTAAATTATGATGCAATCAGAAGGCATGATTATTTATACTTCTGAGTACAATAATGATAAATCGAATTTGTGAATGCAATGCTTGTATGCTACCACTTGTACGCATAAAACTCAACCTAATTTTAATTTAGTCCTTGCAAGTGTGCTATTTGATTAAAAGGCAAATTTGTTTTTGCTTTAGATCCAAGACCCTAACCCTAACTCCCTCTGCCCGAAATTTGGCCAAAAACCCTAGCTCCTAAACACTCGCATCTATGTGGTTGCGATTGTGGCGGTCGTGGTTTTGACGAGGTCTCTGTGACCTTCGGTGACAACCATCACATAACCCAAATTTTTTTTAAAAAAAAAGGAGAAGGGGTAGAAGAGACTCAGATCTAGGCCATACCCATCAGAACCGCTGCGGAGGGGTGGCGCGTGTAAGTCACGCGCCGCCGACGAAGGAGATTTTGGATCTCTTTCTTCCTCCAACCACACCCTTGACCGCCGATCTACGCAACCTTGTAGAGAAAACTACGATAGACACCACCTCTAGAAGCGCGTGAGCCCATGCGCCACCATCGCAGTCGCGCATTGTGCATGTGGGTCATTACATCAGACGCGTTTTCGGCCGATCTACGTGGTGATGGCATCGGTTCTCATCAGGTTGATATGGATCGAAGGCAGTGGGGCACTCTTTGCACCAGTGGGGGTGGGCAGTCGTACATCATTTGGGCGTGATTTAGGGCATGGTTCGATGACTGTAAATACGAGAACCATCGTAAAATGGAAGCGAAAGGGGCGTTGGCCGTTTATGGCAACCAAAGAAGGATGGAGCAGTGGGCTCCATTCTCAGGTCCATTCTCAGGTCAAGAAGAAGAGAGAGAGCAGAGAGGCAGAAGAAGAGAGATAATTAGGTACAGAGGAGGGAGAAAGAGAAGACCGAAATATTAGGGTTAGTGAGGATAAGTAAGGACTAATCACTTATAAGAAACATCCAACCCCCTTTTTAAAATGGGTCAGTTCTTGCTCATATAACGACCCAGTTGTTAGGGCCGTTTTAGGCCTAAATTTTGATTTAATTCGGGTCAATTCTGGGGCCGATTACAGTCCTTTTAATTTGATTCTCAATTTGGGCTAATTTGTAATTAATATTTTCATAATTGTATAAGTTGGTCTTATATGCTGAAAGTAATTATGAGTTTATTTGATATGCTTATATCATTATTGTTGATTATTTCATATAATCGGTTTTGTAATGACAATGTGAAACTTAGAGATATGATATATAACTATGTGTTACATGTTGAATTTATTTCAATAATATGTTATATGAATTAGTTTTATATAACATAAGCTTATGTTTCATATTACCATTTTTGTAATAATATTAGAGTTAAATATAAATTTATGTTATATGGGTTCTTCGTTGAGAACACTTCTTATGAATTAGTTTCATAAAGCTTATGTGAATATGTTTTACATAATTGAAAGTGAGTATATGTGTGATAGTCACCGATTAATGTGTTAATAAATTTAACCAAACTTTTATAAATTTTATAATTGACTTAAAGAAACTCCTAATTCACATCCATATGTGATAATAATATGAAAGACATGATCGATGTATAACTATGTGTTATATATCGAGAAAATAAACAAATTGTTTTAGTAACAAAACATATGAATTAGTTTTATATAAAAATGAACCTTGTGTAAATATGTTTTACATGGCTAAATGTGAATTTGGCCTAAGATATAATAATATATTATATCACTAACAGACATATTATATGGATTCGTTTCATATTGACTAAGGTTTGTAACATTATATGAATGTGTGCCACACAATTCCTTACGTGTAATTTCTTTTTTATATGTCATTAAATAAAGTTTTTAAATGACATATTAGTAATTATATAAATTTGTTTTGTATAACTTCGTGTAAATTTGTTTTGCATGATTAAAGTTGAATATCTTTGTGATATTTCTAGATGTGTTAATTGGTTTAACAAATTGTGCACTCCATAAATTTCATTTTATAGAAAAATATAGTAATAAAATTATAGAAAATTCTAATTCATGCTCGTATGTGATGATTATGAGATTAGCAAAATTTTCAACCATACGACATGAGTGATGGAGTTTTTGACAATTTAATTATCTGACAATATGCCCAACATCCGTCTTTTAACATATACTTTCAGATATGGCAATTAAAATATGGTTGGTGATTAGTTTACTAATGGAAAGTAAAGATAGCATTACACTATAATACATAGTGTTAGAAGATTTACCTTCTTCTAAATAAACTTAAAGAATTAGAAAACTCGACGACTTTTAAAGCCTCCTATGATAGGCAATGATGTGAATAACATAGATGTAACTGCTTGTGAGCAGCATCAAGAGATAGACTAATGACATACCATGAATGGTTTGAGGAAGGATCAATCAGCATGCTGGCTATGTGCTATTGCATGCATGATGATCTGGTAAGGGGATTTAAAGGCTGCTCCACTGTTGAGGGCATGTGGGATCAGCTTGGCATCCAGTTTTACCAGGTTCATTCCCTTCTCAAAAGTCTGAACCTAAGGATGGTATGACCAAAAGAGTAAAAGGTCAAGGTCAATAGAGAGTAGAATATAGCACGTGTGAAGTGCTATAACTGTGAAAAGAAGAAAATCACCGCTTAGGATCGTCTCGAGCTAACTAAGGTACCTTCTTTCACTATTACACCTGGATAACATGTGTGCTCCCAAGCAGTAGTTACCAAAATTTCTTCCTCAGTGGATTGTAGACATGGGAGCAACTAAACATATAGTTCAAGGATGAGCTGATTTTGTGAACCTTTATCGCTAATCGATGGGTTCATAGACTATTGTCTTAGGGGACGACGGTGAGGAATATGTCCTTGACATAGCAACATATCAGCGCAAATCCTATGAAGGAAACAAGTTGTTCCTCCACGACGCTCTCTATGCTCTTAGGGTGCAACGTACCTTTGTACTTTTTAGTTCTGATATTAGCTTTCTCTCTTAATTTTCGTCTATCTCAACATCTTCTGTCTTTTCCGCTTTCTTTGAACTCTGTTTTTAGGCATACTCGACTTGACCATGAGGTCAAGGTAGAGTGAACAAGCTAATTAGAGATGGTCCTTTACATCAACTCATTAGAGTTAAGTTGGCTAAGTGAGTAATGTCTAGCTAGCAAAGTAAAGCCTTTCGGTGAGGCTTCTAGAGCATCTAGCCCCTTATAATTAGTCCATTCAAGCATTTACGGACCCATGAACGTTAAGGTATGTCATGGCATTATCTATTTCATCACTCTTATAGATGGTTATTCACGACGTGGGTATGCGTACCTACCATCTGATCGCTACGAGGCACTCGATATGTTTAAATACTTCGTAACAAAAAGTAGAGACTCAATTGGAACGAAGAGTTAGAAATCTTCGAAATGATCAAGGTCGTGAATGCCTCTCTGATAGGTTCAGAGGGTTCCATGAGGAAAAAGGTATATAAAGATAGCTAACGATTCTATGCACCCCACAACAAAACGGTGTTGCAGACTGCAAAAATCTTACATTACTTGACATGGTCAGGTCAATGATGGCACATGCGAACCCCCATAATCAGTTTTGGGGGGATGTGTTGCCCTCGCCAACCTATATCCTTAACTGTGTGCCAAGCAAGAGTGTACCTGCCACACCATATGAGTTATGTTAAGAAGCCATCCTTGGACCGTTTATGCCCATAGGGTTTAGCCGGCTATGTGCATAACCCAACCCACAAATATGGAAAACTTGGTCCAAGAGCCATCAAGATGATGTTCATTAGATATCCCGCATAATCTAATGAATAGAAATAGATTCCCGCAATGTCGACTTTCTCGAAGATGAGTTGCCAACCATTGGTGAAAATCAAGAAGGATGTCGAACTGTTTGAGTTACAGTAAGACATCCAACCATCTTTCGGTGAGGGGGAGAATTTGGACTCTAACTAAGTCACCGAAGATGGTATGTCTCCCCTATCCGAAAGGGATGGGGGAGATCTGTTTGCTCAGGAGAATAAGATTTGTCTTCAATCTCCTCTATATGAGGGGAGTCAGTCTATGAGAATCTCCAGTTCCCGAACATGCAGTTAGTCCACATGTTCAGGATCCCATGCCCTAAAGAGATAGTGGGAGTGAGTCTCCACATGTTTAAGGTCTCACACCTCCTAGAAAAAGGAGGAAAGGATGCTAGGGATAGTGGGATTGATTCTCCACATGCTTAGGGTCCCACACCTCTTAGAGAAATGGGAAGGGATGCCTCACCTAGGCAGACAAACAGTGAAGGTCCCATGATCCGAAAGAGTGAGCGTGGAAAATTTCCTCGGTGATATTTCCAAATCGAAGAAGCAATATTCTTGTGCACTCCCTTGGAAATTGAGGAGTGTACCTCTTATCAAGAGGCCACAAAGAGTGGATGGACACCATAAGGGATGAGATGGACTCGAAGTGAGAAACAAGGTTTGAGAACTTGTTGATCTTCCACCCCAACGTAAGCCTATTGGAAACAAATGAGTTTTCAAGATAAAACGTCAGGTAGATGGTTCGATTAATAAGTTTAAAACCGGTTTAGTGGCGAAAGGGTTTACACAAATTGAAGGTGTAGACTAAGAACATATATTTTTTCCTATGGTGGGATTGGCCTCTATTCGCCTACTCCTAGCCATGGTTGCCCATTTGGACTTAGAGTTGTTTCAATTGGATGTAAAAACTACTTTCCTTAATAGTAGCTTTGAGGAAGAGATCTATATAGATCAACCCATTGATTTTATATGAAAGGGACAAGAGAACAAGGTGTCTCATCTTATAAGGTCCATATATGGCTTAAGCAATCTTCCAGATCTTGGTACTTAAGATTTCATGAAGGTATAACTTCATTTGACTTATCCATGGTTTCAGAATACCGCCGTGTGTATGTCAAAAGATCAACTAGGGGGATTATATTTCTTACCCTATAGGTTAATGACATACTACTGGTTGGGAACAACTTAGAGATGATCAAAGCCACTAAGAAGTGGCTGCCCTCCATCTTTGAAATAAAGGATACAGGTGAAGCCAGGTATGTCCTAGGCGTAGAAATAATAAGAAATCATCGTAAGAAAATTTTAGGTATAAGCCAAGAGGCATATATCAAGAAAGTCTTAGAACGGTTCCGTATACATTATTCCAAACCCGTAGACACTCCAATTGAAGGGTTTAACCTTGAGTATTGACTAATGCCCAAAAATAGACAAAGAAAAGGAGGAAATAAGTAATGTCCCTTATGCTGGTGCCGTAAGAAACTCAATATACGCCATGTTATGTGCACGGCCTGACATTTGCTTTGATGGTTGGCTTGGTAAGTTGCTACAAGAGCAACCCAAGACTTGCACATTGGCAAGCCATCAAGAGAGTTGAGTAATACCTTCATGGTATAGCTGACTTAGTCTTATGCTATCAGGGGGAGATCTTAAGTTGAGAGGATCCTCAAAATATCGATTGAGGTGGTGACTCAGAAGAGTCTAAGTCAACCTCAGGACATGCCTTCACCCAAGGTGGAAGAGCCATGTCATGATGCAGTAATAAGTAAAAACTGCATAATAATATTAGCTATAGAGGCACATTGTGTGTCACTATAGAAACAAAAGACATTTCCATAAAGTATATGTACACCAGAAAAGTGTTTGTGTCCCCTTTGACTAAACCTATTTCTAGTGACACGTTCAAAACTCATATGTTGAATCTAGGAATTCACAAGGTTCAGTTTTGGGACATATCTTGTCATATGATGGACAAGGTTCCTTTGCAATGAGTAAAATGCTCATAAATTATTATTACGCATTGGGCATATTGAAATGTCACATGCTTCTAATTGGCCTAGTCACACAGGCGATCGCCCTAATGCTTGAGTAGCAGGCAGGATGAGACTGAATTATATTGGCACTAAGTGTGCAATATTAATTACTCATACTGGAAGTGTATGAATGTAATAAGATATAATTGCCCTAGTAAGTCTAAGATGAGACTCGAGGGAGTCGAATATCAGTTATGATTTCATATTGAAGCCTTAAAAAGCCGAATCTAGAGTGTCAAGATTGACATTTAGTATGTTAATCTAGTGGCTTAGGTTAGATTTTTAGATGAAAATCTAGACTGGTGATTCGCATGGCATATATAGTGGCGATGCCAATTGAGTGGAAGCTATGTCATGACACACATCTCATACTGTGCGTGCTTAAAAGACAGCTACACACAGAGTGACAATTGACCTCCCTATCCTTTATCACTGCGTGACCCTATGGACGATGACCCTTTGACCTAAAGTTATGGTATGAAGTCAAAGCTTGATGTTGCTACTTTAATATGTTTTTCAAGGACCACGATGTATACGGTTTGACGAGAGCATGTTAGGAAAGCAGTTAAGTTGAGATGTAATACCATGAGTATTTAAGGAAAAGTCTATCCATCATCACCAATATCAGCCGGGCGATTATATTGAGTATATAATCATATGATATATCATAGCATAAGGGATTCGAGATGCCACTGGTGATGTTTAAGATGATTTGGGGCATCATACTTTGTGAAACTGTTATGTTAGTTAGATGGTAACTTAATATAACACTGCTTGTTACTTTTCGATCACACGTCCTATTCCTGGTATGAAGTGTGAAGAGTTGTAATTCATGGAGAGTATGTGTTTTACGGCCTATGCGGCCGAGTAGGAGCTGTTGGCCGAGCCTAATGTTTAGGCCCGACGGCCATATAAGTCGCTTAGTGCGGCAACCCTAACTATTTTCTCCCAACCTATTTAAGGAGGTTTTAGGATATTAATTCTATTGGGGTTACTGATATTGAAATAGAAAACACTCTCACAGTTTCTCCCCTTCCCCTCTCATGGCTACCTAACCATCACCAGGGTTTTAGGTCTAGGACGTGAACCTTAAAGGCAACTCTAGTAGCTGCCTCACATTTAAATTGACGTGGGCTATTTTCCATAGATAATTCCGCATTCTAGGTCAGTCCTATATGTCTAACAAGCCCTAATGTGGAGCCACCTAGAATAAATTCTAATCCCTATGTTTCCAAAAACATGCCTTTCCTCACATTGCCACCGTAGTATTTTCTCCTTTCGATGTGGCTCCGCAAACTCAATTTCATCAATAATAACCTTTTGATCTTTGCCATTTCTATTCATCTTAAGAAAGCCCTCCAAGTCTTTAATTTTTGCCAAAATATCTCCAAAATGATTGGAATTCTATTTACATAAAGCATATGTGTATGTTAACAATTTTTAACCAAAAAAGTTCTTCATTAGCACCTTTAGGTCCTCCACTTTGCCAAGCATCTTCAATGTAAGAGAAACATAGCTATCAAGAGCCCACATATTTTCAAAATGGAAACATTTTCCTGTCATCATTGCGCCACCCTTTCCGATATAAAACTAGAGCCAAAAAAGGTAGATGATATCTAAATGAGAGACTGGAGCTTCAGGGAACAAGAGAGATGATCATTTCGAGGACACGCAAAATATAGCTTGCCTTTCCTTAAACAACTACTCCCCATTCCTTCCTAAATAAATGAAGAGAAAACTGATGAACTTGTATATATTGATTTCATATTCTCGGTCATATTTATATAAGATACACAATATAATCAATTATCAAAGAAAGAGCCTGCAATCATGCTAATCGGTGATAATTTGAAAAAATACAACATAGATTAAGGTATCATCTTAGCTGTACAAAGATATATTCAGACTCTCCAAAGATGTAAATACCCATGTGTTGTTATTCTTGATATTTCCTCGCAAGCTCACGAGTGGAAGCACACGTTAAGCTTGTCTCGAAGGTAACCATATCTCTGTTTGCTCAATCCATTTGTGAAAATATTAGCCCTCTACTCAAGAGAGGGAACATAGTGAACTAGGAGATCACCTGGTTCAACTTTCTCTCTCACAAAGTGATAACCTATTTTGTGCTTTAAGTGCCGATGTAACACGGGGTTTGCAGCCATGTATTGCACACTGAGATTATTACATAGCAGAGTGGATGGTAGAAAAGGGAATGTCAAGGTCATGGAGAAGTTGTTGTGTCCATATGATTTCAGTAGTTGTGAAGGCTATAGCTCGATATTTGGCTTCTGCACTTGATTTGGGAATAACTTTTTCTTTCTAAAAGACTAGCTAACTAAATTACCTCCAAAAAAATACAAACCCATGTTGTAAGCGATAATCAACTAGATCAAATGGCCATCCAGCATTAGGGAAAGCAACAAGACGACGGTCAGTACTAGGACACAGCATGAGACCACGGCTAAGAGTATCTTTTAAATATTGTAATATACATTTGACTACTTTCCAGTGCATATCAGAAGGTTGATGCATGAACTAATAGACTTTCAAGGCGTATGATTGTAACATACCGAAGAGCACCCACTATACTTCTGTAGGTCAGATACAGGGTCCCTTCTTAGAGTCAATTGTAAGTTGGGAGCTACTGGAATGGGATAGGCTTAGCATCAGACATCTTGGGCCATGCTAACATCTCTGTTATGTACTTGCTTTGTGAAAGAAACAATCCCAAAGGAAGGTGTTGAACTTCAATGCTAAGGAAAAAATTGAGATCTCCTAAGTCTTTGAGAGTAAACTGATTAGGTAGGAGATATGTAAGATTATGGTTAAAATTGGCATCACTTCCTGTGGGCACTAAATCATCACTATAAGCAAGTAAATAAGTGTGGAACTATTGCAACATCACACAAATAGAGATGAATCAGAATAGCAGGCTTGAAATTGATGTTCAAGTATGAAGGTCTTCAACTTAGTAAATCAAGCCCATGACGCTTGTTTGAGGCCGTAGAGAGCCTTATGTAACTGGAAACAAGGTCAAGCTTGCTGTTGTCCACAAAACCTTATGGTTGAGCCCTAAACACTACCTCTTGTAGGTCCCCATGCAAAAATACATTATTTACATCGAGTTACTTTAGAGATCAGCCCTTGAGAAGACAGGTAATGAAAGAACAATACATGTGATGGTGGACTTAACGATTGGACTAAAAGTGTCAAAGTAGTCACCTTCTTTGTGATGGAAACCCCTGTGCTGGAAGTCCAGCTTTATAATGCTCCATGGATCCGTCTGCCTGTCTCTTGATGCAATGTATCCACTTACGACCTACAACATTGGCACCAAGGATCGGGGAACCAAGGTCCAAGTATTGTTGAGCATGAGAGCCAAATACTCGGATACCACAGCTCATTTCCATTATGGATTCCAAGCAGCTTGTTTATAAGCGTTTGACTATTGGTCTACTAGTGGCTTAGAAGAAAGGTTGTGATAAGACATGGTAAAGGATTTAGGTTTAAGATTATTGGTTCTGGAGCAAGAAATCATTGCATGAGTGGTAGTCTCAAGATGACAGAAATAAGATGGTGCATCATGAGCCAGAGGATTTAGTGGACTTAGTGAGCACGACTCATCATAATTGCTTTGGGTGTTGGTGGATGGGAGTGTAAAAGAAGAGTTATGACTCTGTGAGATCAGAGGTGAAAATGAGAAGGAAGGCGTGGGTGACATAAATAGGGAGGAAAGTGGGGATATGGTAATTTTGGCATGCTCTAAGAGATATAGAGGTAGAGTAGCAGTAGACTGGGAATAACTAAGAGATGAGATAGTGGAATAATGATATAAATATGAGAAAACATCTTCGTTGAAGACAACATGACAGACCAAGTAAGACCTTTGACTGGGAAGATGATAATATATTTAGCCTCTGTGCTAGGATCTGTACATAAGGACAATATATAAAAGGGAGCGAAACTCAAGTTTCTGTTTGTTGTAAGGTTGGAGGAACAAGTAGCAAAGATAGACCTGGCAAAATGGACCCGAGACTCGAAACCCAAACCAAATGATCTGGACCCATACCCGACCCAACATCCGAAGTAGGCTCACCCAGAAGTGGACCTCAAATCCGAATTGACCTGAACCGAACCATACTCGATCCGAAATTTCTGACAAAGTTGCTTATGTTTACATGACAAGCTTATCGGACCAAAAATCAATTGACCCAAAGTTGACCCAAACTGAGGTTCATTTGGTCCAAATCGAAACGATGCGAAATGTCGCTTAACCCAAAACATGACCCAACCCAAATATAACCCGACCTATACCCAAGCCAAATGACTCGTTTGCTAGGTCTATGCAAAGACATCTAAAGGTCTTGAGAAATCCGACGTATGGAATGCAGCCATATAAAACTTCGTAAAGAGATTTATGTGAAAGTGAGGGAGTGATGGTAATTGGCAAAAAATTACTGTCAAATACCCTGCATTTTGTAGAAACCATAATTAGGAGACATGCTATTAGAACAGATTTAAAAGGTCCAATATTCTATGAAAACCATCAAAAGGGGACAGTTTATTATTTATATTTTCATATCTCATCCTAAACTTTTCATGTTCGCGTATTTTACCCCAATTCTAAAAGCTTACTTTCAAAAATTTTAATTTGTGCATGTCATATTTTTCTCATAAGCACTACTTGAAGCCCTCTTTCATCTAGTATCAGAGCCATGTGACGAAAAGCAATTAAGATAATCAAGATTATTAATACTTAATTAAGCTAATTAATCACAGTTAATACTTGAATCATCATTTAGTTGTCTTGCTCCTAATTATTCACACATTGTGCACACATCAGAAGGAACCACTTTAGTAGCACCACAATTAAACTATATCGCTGATATAGTTTTACAATTAAAGGTGAAATTAGCGAAAATTAACATTGACGTTAGAAAGATAAAGAAACAATTGTTTGTAATCCAACTTTCTTTGATCAATGAAGTCAAACAGAGTAGAAAGTCCAATTTAGCTATAAGTATTCCATTTTAACATAAATATCCTTTCCAAAACCTAAAAAATAAAAATTAATTTCCTTTGCAAGATATAAAAATCGAAAAAGAATAGGAGAAAAATCAACTGAAAAATCATCGAAAAAGCTAAAAAAAGAAGAAGATGGTGGAATATAAGCAGTATAATCTCGAGGAATCGCAGAATATATGTTTGGAAAAAAAATCCAAAATAATTAAACAAAATCATAGGTGCAATAGTAGACAAGCAAGAAGTCATATCTGATGACAATGAAGAGACAATTAATGTCTAGTTAGAAGAAGAAATATATTAATAGATGAACATGATTAAAATAGAGGTCTCGATGTTTTCCTTTAGAAGAAATTAGGAGACAATTGGATAAAAAAATATAGAAAATTGGTAGTTGAGAGCAAAATTAATGAGATTGGTGAAGAACTCAACATTAACAAAATTAAATCCAATTTTGTTAACAATGTCATTCCAAAACCTGAAGAGTTTAGTAAATCGTCTAGAAGACGCACTAATTTTATGACATCTAAATATGTTCCAGGAGTATGGGTAACCCAGCTTTCCTTTGGGTTCATCCCATGGAAAACCACATCCTTTTAAAAAAATTTACCTTATCCCAATTTGCCAAACACGTTACTTCAAAAACATTAATGGAGCTTGTGATAGAGAAGAAGTATTTGAACATTGGCAGAAAAGTATGAATAATATTCTGAACTTGAATACCACGTGATCTGCTGGAAATTTCCTAAGCTATATCGAACATAGTTTTTCTTTTACTATAGATAACTAGTATGACTCATTAGATGAGAAAAGTAAAAATGTGTTAAGAATGATGAAAACACCAGTTGTTATGTTTTAAAAACTTATGTATGAAAATCGAAACTAAATTAATTAGAGCTAAATGTGATTCTGAAGAAAAAGCTACTGAATGGCAAAGAAAGATTAATAATACAAAGTTATGGGACCTGAGATAACTAAAAAATTATATTGCTTTAATATGGGCATAATGAAACCAAACTTGGTATGTTTTATGCCAAATTATCTTATGCAATCAATTCTATAATCAATAAAAAAATACATTGCATGGCTTGAAAAAGTGAATGTCATCAATACCGGTGGTACAAGAATCTCTTATTTAAGAAAATTGGTAAATGATCAATGTCTTGACCTTCAAAAACAGAAGAAAATGAAGAAATAATTTGTATCCTATTTAGGATCCTCCTCAACTATGAAGAAATGAACCTGAGAAGAAAAGAAAAAGAAAATTCTATAAAAAAAAGGCACTTTAATAAGGAAAGGGGAGAAAAATACAAAAGAAAGTATTATAACCAGACCAATCCCATAAGACATAGATTTTTTAAAAAAACTCCTTATTATCTTCCAAGGAAAAATAGTTGTAAGTGTTAGGTATGCGAAGATGTAGGTCATTATGCAAACAAATGTAAAAATGGGAAGAACAACAAACTTATTGAAGCATTGGGTAGTTTAGACTATTCTTGATCTTAGCGAAGAAGAAACACTAGACCTTGTCGTAAAAGCAACAAGGGAATTGTTGAGATAGTAGTGGAAGATGAATATGAAGAAAGTGATTATGAAGAAATCGGTGAAATGGTGGAAAGTACCTCAATTAGTTTTGACAATCTTCAAGGGGAAAAATTTATTGTAGATAAAGAGATGAAGATGTCAAAGGAGATTGAGTTCTTCATATAATATAGAAGGATAAGATTTATAAAAAATACATCTTTCAATTAAAGAGTAAGTATGTGTGTGAAATGATGAAAGGGGGGATTTAGAGATTAAAGATTGTAAATATGATGTGGGAGAAGTTAATCTTATTAACTGGAAAAATATTCTCAAGTATAGCAAGGATATAAAGTATAGGCATCTCTATGTTGGAAGCGTCTAAGTTCAAATTATACCATTATTTTCGCAAAGATATCCATCTTATGCTTTGCTTTGTGATATTAGGCATACCAAATTTAATAACCAATTATCACATGGATCAAGACCAATTTGTGTAATGGTTTAGTGGGATTTAAACGTCAACCTGGATATTATGTGAGCTTAAAAGTTCAATTTGTCAAAAACTTCCTATCCCTTTTAAGACAAAAATAGAAGGAATGGATATGAAAAAAAGGAGGTTATGCACTAATAATATTTTGAAAAATAATCTAAAAATTAGATAATACTGTATATCAAAAGACCAAGGTAACCATGATAGAAGCGAAAAAATTTGAAAAATCTACCTCAATATAAAAAATTCAAAGGGTAAAATCGATTCTATAGGGGATAAAAATCGATAGGTCTTGGATATCTTGCTTATAAAAGTGTCTTATCATATGTTGAGGTACTTTATAATTAGCTTTAAAAGTGGAGATCCTAAAAATAGATACATTTAAAGTATATACATCATAAGGTAGTTTTTTAATCACTTGTATCTAAATTAGGTGCAATAGCATATAATAAATTTATTATTAAAAAATATAATTTACTTATATACATATATTACCAAAATGAAGAAAATAATCTGTTGAAGTACTCTTACAATTGCTTATATCAAAGGTAATATAATGGTAGCAAATCTTATGTCACTTCTATAACTAACTTTCGACATTGAATTATGTCTAAAGAAGCATTCGGGATTGAAGTTATAATACTTGATTTAAACTTAAGGTGATGAGATTTTAACGAAAGTTGCTTTTCAGAAATAAATCAACATTTTAGGTAAGATGTGAGAGATTAACACTTTTTTTTGGGGGCATATATTTCCAAATGAGTTGATATTTAGGGGGCCGGGCGGGGGGGGGGGGGGAGAGAAGTTCATTGTTTTCTGTTTTCTTTTTGGCATAATTCTATGTATATATATAAAGTGATTAGCACTTGACTTTAAAAATGAAGAATATATCTATAATCAAATGGGAGAGAAAAGAATCGTGTGTTCAAGTGAGGAAGCTGCATACCATAGTTTGAGAATTCACAAATGAAGATGTTATACGTGACTTTGTAATTATTTTGAAACAACCTATGGAAATTGAGTATTCCCAAGTGTTATTTTCCAATGAATAATAGTCTAAAAAAAGCAAAAGATACAATTTTTTTTTTTTACATTTTGAAATTAGGTATATATCAATCAATAAGTATTCAGGACTGAAGCTCTAGAACTTGCTGTGATTAAGAAAAAATCACAAAGTTGCAGGACTTAATCTTTTAAAACTTTTGGTGATTATTTGTATGAAAGTTGGGTTTTTAAGACATAAATTATTATTTTGATGTCACACAGGGCAGGTTAATACATTTTTTTCATATTATTCCTCTGAATCTATATCAGCGAGTATCATATGCATATGCCCAAGTTCAATGTGTTGATGTTTAGAGATAGAGGAACCCCTCCAATGTGTAACTTGTGCATTCAATCTCATGCATATTAGTTAACGTTAAAATAAAGATGAAACGCGCACATACGCACTGAAAATTTATAAATGAAATTGTTGTAACAGAGATCATAATTATGTTGAAACAACCTACCAAAATGAAAATCCCAAGGATAAGTATTGATCAACAACAATATGGAAAGTTTTTGACCTTTTCCCTCAATTTTTGTTAGCCTCAAATTTAAATTTTCTAACAAGTTGCACTGATGGAACATCATCTCGTCCATTGAGAATTGCCTGGTTTCGAAATTCATGAATTATGATGAAGTTCTAAAATAAATTAAGGAACATTAAAAAATGTTCAAATCATGTACACAGTTTTGACTTGCACCCAATAGTTGTGTAACTGAAATAACTTTGCACATTTTTTAGGTGAAAACACCATTTACATGGAACACTATAGTTCTTAATATAAATTGATTGCAAAATCTATTGAGAATCATATATTTTTTTGAACGAAGAAATCATAAAATTAATACATATTTTTTATGAAAACAAATAAGATTAGTGACAGAATAAGTTTGAAGACACCGAATGAAAGATCGAGAATATAATTTTACAAATCGGTTGAACAACTACATAACTGTCAATTTTTTTAAAAAAAGGAATATAAAGTGGAGAATAGAATTAGATTTATAATAGAGTAGAACTTGGATTTGAGAAATGTATAACTCATATAAATTGCCAGAGCTGTCAACAAAATAACACATTAACAATTAACAGCTATGAAAATAGGGATAAAGTGAAACATTAAAAAACTTCACAACTTCCTAAAAAATAAAAAATATATAAAAAGTTTACTCCACCTAATAGAGAAAGGAACTGTAGTAATCACTTATAACTTTTGAAATTGATGAACTCAATATATTAAATGAGTTCATGATAAATATGAGATAGTATTATGCTGCCTGAACACATTTGCAGTAGAAGTTGTATTCAAGACGTAAGGTAATGTATTAATGAATTTCTTAATTAAAAAAATAAACTTCGAGTTTGCATTTTGCACCAAAGGTAAAAAAAGAATCGAAAACAATGCAAAAAAAACTAGGAATCATGAGTCAAGAAAGCAGGGGGAGAGTTTAATGATTTCAGAGGAGAAAAATGATGCGGGGTAGTAACTTAGGAGAGTGGGCCGTAAATCTGCAGTTATTATGTTACAGACCTGGGCCTACCTATGCTAGTTACGCCCAGAAAAAATCCGTGTCAGAGCTTGGGGGGCCCGTCTATGATAATAAAATATATGAGAATCAGTTTATTAGATTAGTTTTCCTGGTCATGGGTCAACGGTGTGCGTAAATTACGTTGTGGCATTCGTTGAGGGTCCAGGTCCTAACACGCTCGTCTCGAGACGGGAGTCGTACCCAAATTCAAAAAATTCATCCCAAATCCGTTCCATTTTTAGAGGGTGTGGGTGCGAAAAAATGAAAAAAATTGAGTATGGAACCGATACGTTAAAAATGAATAGAGATATGGATATGGGTTCGGGTATAGGCATCACACGATTCATACCCATCCTGTCCCGTAGTCGATTTTTTCCGGATAAAATAAGTTGTTGAGTAGAATTTTGAATTTTCAACAATTGTAAGTCGTTTAAAAAAGGCCCAATACCCCAACCCAACTCCAATTATGCAATCCATCTATTTGTGTCGCTTATTTACTATGTCAATACATGAAGTCACGTAACTCGCGACTCATATCATAAAATCCTAGCTTATTTTCTGTTCATGAGTTAATTAAGTATGAACTCTTACACTAAATCTAATGGGTACTGTATTTTTTAGAACATTCTGCATAGTTGAATTTAGTTTTATTAATTTTTTAGATAAAAGAAATTATCGCACCTTATGGGTATTGTATTTAATATCTGCATACACTCGAATAAAACAAAAAATATTCGAAATATCCAATAGGTATGGGTATGGAGATAGATTTTGAAAACCTAATGAGTATAGGTGCCAGTATGAAGATGACTTTTGAAAATGGGTATGGATGGGTATAACTCTACCCGCCCAGATACTACCCATGCCGTACCCACCCCACCCCATCCCTGTGCTCACCTTTGCCTTTTTCTTTATAATATATTTGTTGAACTCTACCATTCTTCTGCTGAACTAGGGATGGCAGTGAGGCGGGGAATCCCTACCCCACATTGGGGAAAAATTCCTACTCCCAATGGGGATGGGACGAGATTCAATCCCCCAGCGGGAGCGGGGGCGGGGACGGGGATGGGGTGAAATTTTACCCCGTCCCCGTTCCCGCTTACCCGCCCGGAAAAAAATCCCCGTCCCCGTCCTCATCCCCGATTCCCCATTTCGGATTGGGGAAAAAACCCACCATCGTCCCCATTTATAATTAAAATTACATATAAATCCTTTATTTATGAACATAAGACGAAGGTTATATACGTAAATTTACTTGAAAAAAACCCTAACTAATTAACTATGAAATCCCTATTTTTCTTCTTAGACTTTGATTGGGCTATTTTTGGCTTCTTAGACTTTTGTTTGGTTGTGCTGCATTGACTTGTTAAACTTTGATTTGGGATGAATTATAAACCTTGATGAATTTTGCTAAGCTTGCGTTGTATGGAACCCACAAGAGCTTTATATATATTTATATATATACATACATACACACACACACACACACATATATGCATACATATGTATGTACATGTACATAAATATTTATGTATGTAAATATATATATATATATATATA